>BSBK01001457.1:120000-472500 GCA_027943335.1 Chamaecyparis obtusa | reverse complement strand
ACAATCAACTAAGAGCATACACATAATGAAAAAAAAGTAACTAGGACGCCAACATAGACAAATAAAGAAACATTAATAGAGGTTCTTAAGAGCTTCATTAGGCTCTCCTTGCATTCATTGAACTCAAGTTCCCTTTTGTTCCATTGATAACAATCATTTTTCAAAAAGGTTTCTTGTAGACTATTCTTATCAAAACAAATAAGACTACACAAAATAGTTGAGGGGGATGACAATATTGAGATTGAAATAACTTGCTTATATATTTATGATAAATTATAAAGTATAAAATTTTTGAAGTTGAAATCCGTCATTATTTGTAATTTTGATTGGGATTGGGTTTGTACTCAACTCATATTGGAAAGAGTTGGTGCTCTCAAACATTGTGTAGACACTTATAAATGGTTAATGCTTGTGACTGCTCTTTTTAACATGTCTTCAAATTGTGCATTTAGTCTTCATCATTCATCATTGTTGTGTCATCCTTTCATTAAAATTATTTAATTAATTATTATTTTCATCCTTTGACTTGATCATGCCCCATAAATTTGTCTTCTTATCACTTTGTCATTAGTCTGATCAAATAATTTTGTCAATTGTTTAATCTTTGTCCCCTTGTAGTTAATCCATCCTAGGGGGAATATAATGATTTAAATATTTTATCCCCTTTGTTCTAATTGTGTCGTCCTAAAAGTGCACCTATAATTGGATGCTTAATTAGTGTATATGATGTAAATCTTTGTGCCAGTTGAATGCAAAAAAAATCAAAATGAGCATACAACTAACTAAATCTACACATACCTTTGATTGAACTAAAATGAAGGTACCCTGATCCATTGATGTGCTCATTAAGCTATTGTATGTGGATATGCTCTCCAAGCACAACTATGGATTCCCCAATATGATTCTAAGATGCTAGATATATTAAATGATAATGCTAATATGCAAAAGTAGATGATAAATCTATCTACAAATTAATGAATGGAGATGAAAATCCTAATGGATATGAGCATGCAAGCTTAACTAAGAAAGCTATGACTCCAAACTAAGATGAATGAGATACTATGAAGCTACTATGAATATACTAAGATTACACAAATAATTTCTAAGATCTCTCGAATTAAACTAACATAATAACAGATGCAAATAAGTTGAGCGATGAATTGCTCATGGAGAGGCTCCTTTTTATAGGATTTGGAGGGAAATGGACAATGATGATTCAAAGTTAAATGAAGGATAAGATTGCATGGGATTGATGAGATGGATTCCAAGTAGAGGCCAAGGTGTGCAAGGTGGTTTGGTCATGAGCAAAGGGGATGAGTTGCTCACACATATGTGAGCAACCCTTGAAAGGGATGGCTCATAAAGAGGGGGAGACAAAGTGAAGGAGTGGAGGTGAGCTCAAGATGTCTCACACATGTGTGAGAACAATCCAAAAAGGATATGGGGGAAAACAATGTAAGAAGGTAAGTGTTTGTTTATGGAAGGTAGTTAGCCACATTGGAAGGGGTGCTCACATGTGTGTAAGCAATTCTAAAAAAATGAGAAAAAATGCTAATTATTGTAGGAATTACATGATTAGAATAATTAATCTAAGATTAAATAAAGGAGTAGGTTTAAGGGTGATGGTGATGGGTTCTAGATTAGGGATTTAGGCTCGGCTTGGATTTAATTGATTAAGAATTAATTAAATCATGGGATTAGAAAAGGAAATGTTTAAATAATAAGATTATTTAAATATGGGCTAAGGGGGGGAAATAATGTAATTTAAAATTAATTATATTGTTAGGCTAGATAAGGGTTGAGTATAATTAATTAAATTTATTATATAAGTGAGGAAAAATAATATAATTAATTAAAATTAATTATATTATTAGGATAAATAATTAATAAAATAGAAATTTAATTAATTAAAGAACTCGGGTTTTGAAGGACAAATTTTGATGTCAAATTTTGCCCCTCTTTGATTCGATATTTGAAATTACTTCACATCAAAGAAGAGAAAATAAAGATGCCCTAGAGGAAAACAAAGGTCTAGGAGTTGTAGCAAAGTAGTGATGATGGAAGAGTGTACCCCCTCAAAAAATTGGCACAAAAAATAAATTTTGCGAAAATTTCTCCAAAAAGGAAAAAAGGACTAGGAATAGAAGAAAAAATAATTTTGCATGACCAACAAGGTGCAGAGGAAAATGACATTAAAAATGGGGGTGCAAGAATAAATTAGGAGACAACGAGAGGGCTATAAGTAGGCCTAGGGGACCCTACAAGAGGTCATTTTCACACTTACAAGTCAAAAAGAGAGCGCAGGAGTGATAAAAATGGTAGAGACAAGGCAAAAGATCAGTTGGGGGAGCATTTTCCTGAGGACAACCTTCATTAGGTGCCTTTTCCTTGCCTTGTACTTTTATTTTTTGAGTATTTTATGACATATTTATGACACTTTTTTCTTTTCTTTTTTTTTTTTTTAGGGGGGGGGGGGGAATAGACAAAGAGTGAAGACGTTAATCCTATGACTAGTGTCAGTGCAAATGTTGATCCTAGGATTGGCATTTGTGTAGGTGCAAAAGGGGGATCGAAATCAGCAGAGACGTTGATCAAGGGATCATCATCTCTACCACCATAGAGGGAGGGCCAAGGTTTAGGAAAATGGGATTGGCGCATATGCTGATTGACACCAAAAAAGATCATCTCCTACATCGATCAATCAGTGTCTCCACCTAGGAGAGATAGGAGCTTGGGGTAAAGGGGAAAATAGGAGGAAGAAGTGTTGGAAAACACTTAGGGGAAGGGTTTAGGCAATACCAAGGATAGGATGCCCCATATGGGTTCAGGATAGAGAAATGTTAGACTAGTTTAGGAAAGGATGATCTTACTCATGATTGGTAGATGTAGGCTATTATTCCTTTGTTCAGGTCCTAGGAGAACTACTCGATGACCATGGATCTACATGCAGAGCTTATTGAGGAAGACTGGTCTCTGGTGATCATGATAGGATTGGATTATGTGCACGAGTGGCCTCAGTTACGTGCACATAATGGTATGATGACATTACTAGAGAGGTGGCACAGTGAGACCTCTTCTTTTTGTTTACCCATTAGAGAGGCCACCATTACTTTACTAGACATATGGAGTGATGCAGGAGAATCCTAGGATTCTTGGCAATCCTGTATCAACCAAAAATATGTTTGTCTTTGAAGGTAGATTGTTAGTTTTGATCTTGGTTTGGTGGAGTACTTACTCGGTTTGGGAGACTGGTTGCTCAGTCTCTGAAGAACGCTTGGTAACTGATGGCGTCGGTTCACTAGTGCTCGACAATAACTGCATTGCTCGATCATGCTTGGCGTGGTTGGTTAACTAGTGCTCGGTTATTTCCTCTATTGCTCAGTGTTCTTGCTTACCGACTTGGTTTGTTTGGATGGATCGGCTTGGCCACTTGTTCCGTTGATTTGGGTTGCACTCCTTGAGTTATGGATTGACCGTTGGACGTGTGGGGACCTAGATCTGGTGTGTTGCATTCTTCTATGCGGATCTAATGACTATTTGGGGCCATCTTGGGGAGTTTATTTGTAAGGCTATTTGAGAGCCGACTGATGTTTTAGCATTTAATATTTGTTTGTAAGGGTTAATTATTTCATCAGCTGACTTCTAGCTGGGAATCAGTATTTATAGGATGCTTGGGTAGTTGTTTAGGGGCTGATAGTTGGGCAGTGGAAGTTAGTAGCCTGCAAGCTTAGGAACATGAAGATTGCTTGGAAGTTTAAGTACAAGTTTAGATCTTTTCTGGGTGCCTACCAGTGTGTTGTGTGTTGTAGACCTGGGCTAGCTGAATATTGATGTTGTGGAAAATATTTGGATCCTGTGAGATCTTGTAGACTGTTACTTTCTTTGTATCTGGCCATAACCAGGAAGGCCTTACAGCCTGGCACATTGCATGTAATCGGTGATTGGATGAATAAAGATTTCTATTCTATATCATATTTGTTGTTGTTGTTGTTATGTATTTCCACTATGTATTAGTTTGGCTACAAGGTCGGTCAGTCCTTCATTGGATTCCCTAACCTTGACTGCGTCAGGTGGTATCAGAGCGAGGTTTGTTCCTGTTTGAGCAAAGTTTGTTCCTGTTGGAGCAGAGTGGATCTTATGTGTTTGTGTCTGGATCTTGATTTGAAGATGCCTCCGGGGAGAAGTCGTCACATCTCAGAGGAAGAAGCTACTAGAGAATTTAGTCTTGATGATTTTAGGGCTTTACAGAAACAAGTGCAAAACCTACAAGAAGAATTGAGAAAAAAGAATCCTACTTGAAAGAGGATAGTGATGATGAATCTGAGGAAGAAGATCATTTTGAAGAAGCTGTAGAAGAAGCTAGAGATCCTGAGGAGAATAGAATCCTGAAAGCTATGTCTAAAATTGGGAAAAGACCTAAGATTGAAGTTTCTGCATTTGCTGGAAGCCTTAGGCCGGAAGAATTGATTGATTGGATTAATGAGATTGATGAATACTTTGAGTATAAAGAAATAGAAGATCTTGATAGGGTTATAATTGCAAAGACTAAGTTGAAAGGTCATGCAAATATTTGGTGGAGGGAAGTTCAGTTGGAAAGAGGTAGAAGAGGAAAAGAAAAGATCACTAAGTGGAACCGAATGGTTGATAAGTTGAAGAAGCAATTCATTTCGGTGGATTATGAGTTGGACATGTTTAAGAAGATGAAAGCCTTGAAATAGAATAACAAATCATTGCAAGAGTATACCGAGGAGTTTTACAGAATCCTGATTAGGACTGGTCATTCTAAAGCTGATAAAGAGAAGGTTGCTAGGTATGTCTATGGTTTGAGACCTAGTATTCAAGAAGAGTTACTTACTATTCGATTGACAACAATAGGAGATGCTTATCAGATGGCATTGAAGATTGAAGAGAAGCTGAATAAGAAGTATGAAGGAAGACAAAACAATAGTAATCGAGGTGGCAAGACTGAGTGAGACAGTTGCTGAAGGAAATGTGATAGAGAATCCTAAGTCTGATGTGGGATCTAATAGTGGTCAAGGTACTAAGAACTTCAATAATGGACAGAGAGGAAGGTGGAAGAAGGAGTTCACCGGTACTTGTTATAAGTGTGGTGAAGCTGGTCACAGAAGTTTTCATTGTCCTAAGAAGAGGGTGGCACTGACTGCTAAAGAAGACATTGTGAATGTTGCAAAAAAAGGTGAGACACTTATCACTAGGAGATTGGCTGCATATGTCAAGGAACCGGTTGCAAAGAAGAAATCTATTCAGAACCAGATGTAAGTGCAAGAATAAGGTATGTAATTTCATAGTTGATGGTGATAGTTCTGAGAACTTTGTTTCAGAAGAGATGATTAGTAAGTTGAATTTGGAAAGGAAGAAGCATCCTAATCCTTATCAGATTAGTTGGATACAAGATGTGTCTAAGGTTGGAGTTGAAGAACAATGCTTGGTTAATTTTCAGATTGGATTTTATCATGATGAGATATTGTGTGATGTATTGCCTATGGATGCTTGTCATCTATTGCTCGATAAGCCTTGGCAATTTGACATAAATGTTTTGTTTGATGGTCATGCTAACACCTATGTGGTTAGGCATGAAGGAGTTCGGCATAAGCTGATACCTTTACAAGATACAGGGACTAAGAAATGTGGAGTTATCAGGTGTTGTCCTTATGACAAACCTCAAGAGCAGAGGATTGATGAACCTATTCCTACAAAGCCTGGTTTGAAAGAGAAGGAGAATGATATATCTAAAGAGTTTGTTGAGATTAAGAGGCAGATGATCTTTCTGATAGAGATGGTATAGCAGATGATGAGATTTGTGACATAGAAAGATGCAGATGTTACTAAATTGATTGAGGAGTCCAGAGAGGATGAACCTTGCTGAGGCACTGATGTGATCGATTGTGGTCAGAGTCAGTTGTTATCAATTGGAGACAGAAAAGATAAGAAAAGTGGAAAGCAAAAGAACCTTCTTGTAGGGAGAAATGAAAGAAGTGAAGACTACTTTGAGTAAAGGAAAAGAGGAGATATGGGTGAAGAACAGATTTGGCATACCTGTTCTGATTCCCTTGAGGCATTCTTGATTTCCTTATGAGAAAATATTTCTTACCTAGGGTGTATGATGTAGGAGCATCCTAGGATTCTTGGCAATCCTGTATCAACAAAAAATATGTTTGTCTTTGAAGGTAGATTGTTAGTTTTGATCTTGGTTTGGTGGAGTACTTAATCGGTTTGGGAGATTGGTTGCTCGGTTATGTGGTTGTTGGGTTGCTCGGTCTCTGAAGAATGCTTGGTAATTGATGGCGTTGGTTCATTGGTGCTCGGCGATAACTATGTTGCTCAGTCATGCTTGGCATGGTCGATTGACTGGCGCTCAATTATTTCCTCTGTTGCTCAGTGTTCTTGCTTACCGACTTGGTTTGTTTGGATGGATCGGCTTGGCCGACTAGTTCTGTTAATTTGGGTCATGCTCCTTGAGTTATGGATTGACTATTGAACATGTGGGGACCTAGATCTGGCATGTTGCATTCTTCTATGCAGATCTGATGACTATTTGGGGCCATCTTGGGGAGTTTATTTGTAAGGATATTTGAGAGCCAACTGATGTTTTAGCATTTAATATTTGTTTGTAAGGGTTAATTGTTTCATCAGCCAACTTGTGGCTAGGAATCAGTACTTATAGGATGCTTGGGTAGTTTTTTAGGGGCAGATAGTTGGGCAGTGGAAGTTAGTAGCTTGCGAGCTTAGGAATGAGAAGATTGCTTGGAAGTTTGAATACAAGTTTAGATCTTTCCTGGGTGCCTACCAGTGTGTTGTGTGTTGCAGACCTGGGCTAGCTGAATACTGATGTTGTGGAAAAGATTTGGATCCTATGAGATCTTGTAGACTATTACTTGCTTTGTATCTGGCCGCAACCGGGAAGGCCTTACAGCCCGACACATTGCATGTAATCGGTGATTGGATGAATAAAGATTTATGTTCTATATCAAATCTATTGTTGTTGTTGTGTATTTTCATTGCGTATTGGTTTGGCTGCAAGGTCGGTCAGTCCTTCATTGGATTCCCCAACCTTGACTACGTCATGGAGGATCTTGCAAGTGCCTATATTTGAGGTATGATTCCAGAGTATAAACTAGAGTACTCAAAGTATTACATGGAGTGATCTTTTGAGAGGAGGATGAGGAGGATTCTGATGAGTGACACGTGGATGAGATGGAGGCCTACAGAGGAGAGTAGGTTACTATTGGCTATTTTTTCCACCATTATCCCATCATAGATATATGATTTGAGAGACCTTTCTTGGGATCAATTTAGTATGATCCTCTCTCTTTGGTTCACATGTTTTTACTTTCAAGACTAACTCCCTTGACCAGTCAGAACACTCAAGAAATATTGGTGTCCCAAAGAAATCCTTCAGGTCCCTTAGTCATTTTAACATAGTCCCCAACTTCCTACTTCATTGGAACTTCCCTATTGTCTTGCCAAAATACATGAATATGGTGACCAATAGGTGAACAAAATGTCAGTGAGACATATGGAATATCTCATTGAAATCCAATGGTTGATGCTCTCTGCAAGCTTCAGTACAAAATGTTGGTGAGAAATATTGTATGTCTCACCGAAATCTAATGATCGAAGGGTTCATTGGAGTGATATCTCACATCACTAGGCATTTTGGCGATGGGAAATGTCACCTTGAAAAGCTAGAGTTGGTGAGATTGTGTGCATGTCTCTCTGAAATGTTGTGGGTTGGCAGTGATAAAAGACAATCTGTTAGAGTGACATCGGTAGGTACTTTTTTTATGGTGGATGTCACCTTAAGAGGGTTAAATATTGGTAATACATATGACACATCTCACCAAAATACATGAATATGAAGTTCATTAGAGTGACATCAATGGTTGTAGTGTATTTCCCTAAAGGGCAATGTCACCCTGATAGGGCTAATGTCGGTGAGACATATAGCATGTCTCAGTGAAAATGCAAATGTGAAGAGATGTTCATTGGGATGAAATTTTTCATCACAATGTACTTTTGTGATCGTATTTGTCACATCAATGAGGTTGGTCGTAATGGCATCAGATGGAGTTATGATGGCTCACTCCAATGTTCAAAGGGATCACTGCAAATATAACATTCAATAGAGAGAGTGTTTCTTTTGGGGGGAATTCTAACATGACATAGCGATCATAGTGGTCATGTTGATATAGGATTGGTCATTGGGAGGACACTCAGCAGTGAGGAACCTTGTTGTGTGAGTGAGCATTAAGCTTACAATTTCTCTAGTGACTTTTTGCTTCTAACAACTCTCCATTGTTATACTTTTGGTCAATCCACTTAGGCTCCCATACCTATTTATTATTGTAGGTTGTTTTCAAGAATGTTCCTATGCCACAAAGGATAGATCATTGAGTGCTCGCAGGGGTATGGTACATTTCTTTTCTACTGCATGGGCTTTATTTCAGGCTTCCTCCTATCAACTCAAGGTCAAATGTACATGTGTAGGGATCATATCTTTGATTTGATTCATCTGATTTGTTTTTCTATAACCTAACCTTGGTTAGGGTTTGTACTCAATGTTCAATCTAAGTCATGCCTGATTTATAAAGGAAATTTTGTAACATATTTTGGGGTTCTCCTTTGTTCTTTTGTAGTAGCTATGCTCTGCAACTGAAATTTTTCTTTGGATGATGATGAATTGTGTCCCTTGAATTTGATTTTTCCACTATCAATAGGGTCTTGGATATAGTTCTTAAGTTTTATGAATTTTTTTAGTATCATGACCTTTGATTCAATGATATACACAATACTCGTCGTCATTGTACCAATGAGTCTTTGACCAATTTTCATCATAAGGCTTGGTGATTGAGAATTCCATCATGTTTTGTTCAACGAGTCAATGAAAGATAACATCAAGGGAATTGGTAAGAGGAGTGTATTCATGACGTTGACAAGAATTGGTGTTGTTATTATTGTTGTTGCGATAGGGAAAGTGATTATTTGGTGGATTACAATTTGATTGTTGTGTTTTTTTGTGATTGATGAGGTTGAACTGGTTGTTACAAAAAAAATTGATTATTGTGATTATTTTTATTATAAGAAGATTGAAAATTTTGGGCATGTTTGAATCAGTCACTCCATCCTTTATAACATTCTTGTTCTTAGTCCAAAATTTGGGTTTATCATTAGATGAGAGGGTGTAGTGTTTAACAGTGCCTTGTTGTAGGAGACCATCTTCAATGTTTAATTCCCCTTTCTTAACCACAGTTTCAAAAGTGTCAAGAGAGGCCATCTTGATGTGGAAGGCAATCTATGGTACAATATTTCATGTGAATATATCAATCAAATGTTTTTTGAGGATCTTCCAAGGCATTTTATTTTCAAGGTGTCTCTATCATTGTAAGAAATTTACAAAGGTTTCACCATTTTGTTGTTTAGTATTGCACAAATCACTTAAGGAAGCTTGATGTTCAATTTTGTATGAGTATTGCAATGAATTTTTAAGCTAGATCAACAAAGGTGGAGATAGATCCTTGTGGCAAGTTCATGAACCATTCAAGAGTGAGGCCTCTAGGACTTTGAGATAATAGTCTCTTAAGATAGCTTTCATTATAGGAGACCTCTTGAAATTCCACATAGATCTCTTTAAGATGTTGGATAGGACATGCTTCCCCTTTGTATTTATCAATTTTAAGGATCTCAAAATTTTGATGGGAATGGTTGGATAGTAATTGATCAATCGAATGGGTAAGAAAATATGTTGTCAAATGATAACTCTTTCTTTTGTCCATGTTGCATATTATAAATAAGGATTTTAAGCTCATTAAATTGTTGTGCAAGGTCAGGGGCATTATGTTGTGTGAGTGTGGCCCCAAAGGTAGATGCTCCACCAAGTTATTATGATGATGAAAGACCCAATATAAGAGGGGGTACATATTGATAAGCTTGTGATGTGGATGGAATAAATGTCTTCTTTGAAGATGAGAAAATTATAAAAAATAAAGAAGTATGATCTTGTGTGGATTGAGGAATGGAAGTTTGACCAATATTCAATACATTCTCATCCATAGTGAATTAGAGATATTCATTCTAGTATGAGTGCTAGGATGTGAGGTCAAATCATGTATAATACTAAGAATTTATTGAATGGTGTCTTGTGACAATTGAAGGGTTTGTGTAGATTGAGTGGTTTGTGATGTAGAGGGTCCAATAATAGTGTATTTTCCTTTCTCTCTATTATTTTGAGTTGTGTTGGTATTGGTAGTGATGTGGGCTTTAGTGATATTGTGATAGAGCAAGGAGTCATCAAAATCAACATGAGCTGTGACCCCATCTTTAACAATACACATGAAGATTTCTCTTTTTTTGTGTCTAATATCTTTCTCAACCATTTTAAAATTATAAGGATCCTCAAGGAATTTGTCCAAATGAGGAGATAAATTGAGTTGGACAACAAGTTCTTCCTCCTCAATATTATTGGTAATATCCACTACTTGAACACCTTCATTTGTGAATGTTGTTGCAAAATGATTCTCATTTTCACTATTCGTAACATTATTGTTTGATTAAGAGGCCCTTTGTTTCTTTCTTGTCAATGACTAATGACCATACAAAAGTGACCTTTAGAAGGGTGGATTGATGATGAATGATGTTTAGGAAATATGTTGGATGAATACTTGGTTTTTTGAATAGGTATTAATAATAGATGAAGGATGTCTTAGGGTAGCAAGCTTAAAGGGATATTGATGAGATATGGAACATGAGAAAAATTGAGATTGATTTTGATCAAAGTTTGAACTTTAGGGATGTCTTGATGTTGGGTTGATTTGGATTGATCTTATATTGATTGATTGAGGATTGGTGTTTGATTGATTTAGGGTTGAATTAATTTTGGGAGTGATTTATGTTTGATTAGATTGGATTTGATTGGATTAAGATTGGATTTAATTGATTTGGATGATGATTAGTTTTAGGACAACCTTTACAAAACTAGATCATTTGTATGTTCAAGGAATTTGATTTTGGATGATACCCTTTCCTTCTTGAGATATGCTAAGATCTCAAGCAAAATCAAATTAGGGATAAGTTACTTGAGATGGGCCAAGTTCTCAAGAAACAAATTGATTGGCGATTAATATTAGGATAAGGATCTACAGTCTCACTTGTGAGGGTGGGGGGGTGTATTTTAACCTTAAGATAAGTATTTGATTGATCAAAATATGATTAGGGTTTGATTGAACAAAGTTTTGGATTGATAGAATGAATTGGTTAAAGGTTTGATTTTGACTAGATTAGGGTTGAATTAATTTAGATTAGATTGATGTAATGGTCAAGATGGTTTGGTTAAAGGTCTAACTCAAAGAGGTAATGTGATGGTTTGTTGCTCCTAAGTCCAAAGATAAGGCTTGAAAGGATTTGGAAGGTTATTAATCAAATGAGGATGATAAGGTATGATCAAAAAGTTTGATATGGAGATGGGATGATTGATCAAAGGCACATATTAAAGGTCAAAAGGTCACAATTATGGGATTTTGATCAAATCGATGTGATAAGGGTCTAATATGGTTGGTATGGTTGCAAATATCTAGCTCTCAGATAAAAATCAAAGGTGTTGATCCCAGTTGGAGGCACTGATAAGCGCAAGCATTGATTTGTAGGAATCGATGTAAATTGAGAAAAATGTTTACTAATGAATTGAAAAGTGTTTTAGTCTAGAGAGTGGAAATGTTGATTCTTTAGGAACAGACACCAAAAAGTACAGGCACCAAAGTATATGTGGAAATGTCGATCTCGACAAGTTTGTTCTTAAGCAAATATTTAAGGTTTGATTGATGTTTGATTGGTCAAGGTTTGTTTATTTCAATGGAAAGAGCACACACAATAATCAGAAATTGGGAAAATTACAAAATGTTTGAGGGGAAAAGGTCTTTGAACCTTTATTTTATTCCAAAGGCTATTAGAAGTCCAAATGGTTACACGGGTCTCAACATAAGTGATCAAACACTTTCTACCTAAGTTCAAAGGTTTCAATGCAACACTTGTAGGCCCACATGCATGGAAGTTTCTTTCCAAATCTAATGTTTCTAATCCTTGTGTGTATCGTCCATCTTAGATAAAGAGGTAATCCCTTGTGGAGAATAATGGTAATTAGAACACTTCAATGGATCTACGAGGAGTTTAATGGATAGGGCACCCCCATTTAGATGGAAACTACCCAATCTTGGAAGACTATAAATAGCCTATGTACAAACCAATATCTCTACCTCAACTCCAAGAAAACACAAATAGTGGATAACTTCAAGGGATGACACAATCCCTTTGCACTATAAGTGAAATGCCAAGGCCAACAAGGGTGGCTACTAATCTAGGTGTCTAGTAAGATTTGTGGTGCCTTCCTAATTGAATAACATGTGTGAGACACTTAAGTCTCTGGTTGGCCATGTCATCTCCGTAGGCATGTTTTCCTAATTTGAGTTATCACCAATGCCCCTGCCTAAGCTTAGTTAGGTGTAAAATCAAAGTTTACTCACAGTCTTATTTATATACAAGTCCGAGGGAATTATCGGTTTAAGGTCATTCCTTGGGGTCTAACAAAACACAAAAATCTCCAAGAAGGCCTCTCTAGAGGAAAAGCTAGAAGTAATTTTCTCTTACATCCAAAATTTGTGAAGGCGAGGGGAGAGGATACTATATTTTCATCATCTAATTAACAAGATCCTAATCTAAATAATGAAAGAGAAACTTTGCAATGCTTTCCACTTCTGAGGCTCTCACAAACACACAACACACTTGATTAATTCTAAATTGAAGCATAATTAGACTAGGTTCACCTATCTAAAACACACACTCGAAATATTAAAAAAAAAACTTCTCCACCTGCAACAAAACTGTTAGTAGTCTAGTATAAGTCTTTGACAAGCTAAAAAATAGCTACAAAACTAGTTAGTAACCAAGAGAAAGCTCTACATGCAAAATAAAATTAATGAACATGGAAATGTTGACGTGTAGGCAGAGGTGCCGATCAACAGAAATGTCGATCTATGCAAATGTTAATTGACAAAAAAAGGGAAATATAATAGCTAGAAAAATAAATGTTTTTTGTATTTTCTTGATTTTTAAATTTTTTTCTAAATATGTTAAATAGCTACAAATGACATGTGGGAAAAGGAGTTATACCTTATTTTAACCTGAGCGAAAAACACTAGTGTAGGGTAGAGATGTTGAAAAGTGGAGGGTCTGATCTGCGTAGATACCTATGTACCTATAGTTAGTGAAAAAAAATAAAAACTTTGCAGAGTATAGGCTCTATAAAAATCACTTTCTGATAAAAAAGTTGAGAGTTAAGTGACCTAAAAATGGTAGAAATGACAATTTAAAGTACGTCCTTGCAAAAATCACATTAGTATGTTAGTTAAAATACATCAAAACCCTGCAAAATAAAAATTCAAAATACATTAGTGGAGGCACTCATTCAAGGCAGAGGCATCAATTAGTGCAGACACCATTGTGTAATATGTAGACATCATTCGTTATGTGGGTATGACCTGTAACTTCACAAAAACACTAAAAAATTTAATTAGAATCAAATGGATGTGGGTCCCATTGGACGTGCCAGAATGTATATGATGTAATTTTTTATGTTAGCTAGATGAAAAATAAATCAAAATGAGCATACAACTAACTAATTATACACATAAATCCAATTGAGCTAAAATGGAGGCACCCTACTCTATTGATGTGCTCATTAAGCTATTGTATTTAGATATTCTCTCCAAACACAACTACGGATTCCCCAATATGATTCTAAGATGCTAGATAGATCAAATGATAATGCTAATATGTAAATGTAGATGAGGAATCTATATGAAAACTAATGAATGAAGATGCAAATCCTAATGGATATGAGTATGCAAGCTAAACTAAGAAAACTATGATTCCAAACTATGATTCCAAACTAAGATGAATGAGATACTATGAAGCTACTAAGATTTTAAAAATAATTTCTAAGAGCTCTAGAATTAGACTAACACATGATAATGGTTCAATGCAAATAGGCGAGTGATGAATTTCTCATGGAGAGGCTCTCATTTATAAAATTTGGAGGGAAATGGACAATGAGGATTCAATGTTAAATGAAGGGCTAAGATTACATAAGACTAGCAATTGCGCATTTTTGTACGTGCAATGATGAGCCAATAGGAGTTTTAATTTACAAATAATTTTTTAAAATATTAATAAAAACAACCAAAGAAATGGTCTAATACAACATTAGAATAATCTAACACTATTTAAAAAAGTGACTCTAAAATAATGTAAATCTGTGTAAAAAAAGAGTAAATAATTTGAAACCATATGTGACAATTTAGGAGTTTTAATTTGCAAATAATTTTTTGAAATATTAATAAAAACAACTAAAGAAATGATCTAATACAACATTAGAATAATCTAACACTGTTATAAAAAGTGACTCTAAAATAATGTAAATCCGTGTAAAAAAAAGAGTAAATAATTTGAAACCATATGGGTAAGTGCACAAAGATGGGGGACCAAAAAGTTGCCACTTTTATTTTTGGCCCCCCATCGCGCATAGTGTGCACGCACTAAAGGGCGTGCGCCCTATAGGGCGCACACCCTATGGCTTGGGTTGCCCAAGCCTTAGGCTTGGGCAATGCAAAACAAAGCGCGTGCGCCAAATAGGGTGCACGCGCTTTGTAAAATCCAAAAAATTTCAACCCCGTGCGAACTATGCAATGTAATCCATATTTTTACATAGCGTGTGCGCGCTATGAAAAACTAGAAAGAGAGAGAGAGAGAGATAAGGGATAGAGAGAGGATGATAAGGGGGAGGAGAGAGAGAGAGAGAAGGGGTAATTTATACAAATATAACATTTAAGTATAAGTTTGATAATTTTAATTTCTTATACTTTAAGTTATATTGGTATAAATTATAAAATATAATGCTTTCAGGATGTTTGGGATAGGTTCCAGCTTCATAGGAGTTAACATGCAGATTCTAGATTTGAAAAATTCCAAACTTAGCCAAATTTCAGGATTCAACAAGCCTTTAGCAGGCTTACCTCCCATAATCCATCATGGATTTCTAAGGTCAAACTAAAGCTGGCAAAAGGATTCCCAAAGGGTTTTAACTCGTTTTATCACAAATCACTCAATTTTGACCCCATCTCTACGACAGACTTAGCTTAGCTCTCTCTCTCTCTCTCTCTCTCTCTCACACACACACACACACATCACCCTCTCTCTCTCTCTCTCTCACTCCCCCTGCCCCTCTCTCTCTCTCTCTCTCTCACACACACACACACACACACACACACACACATACACATCACCCTCTATCTCTCTGGTGCAGAAGCACCACACACAACCAAGCCAAAGATGTAGACTATGAAGACCACAAAGACATCCAAAGCAAATCAGATGAATGGAATGGTTAATCAGAGTCTGAAGATCAACTGGAAGACCCTAGCACCTATCATGACCTTCAAGTAATGTAATACATTGGCATATTTTGTAATGTCCTCAAAGGACTACTTTTATTGTGTAATGTCCTCTTATGGAATAAAGACTTGATTGTAATGGACTAAAGTGTCCAAGCTTCAATAATGTTTTCAAGAAGTATAGAAGGGGCATGGGATAGGTCTAGATATTAGACTAAGGGTAAAGTGTCAAAATAAAGCCATTTTTGTTATTTAAAATTCAAATATTTGAAAACAAACGGCTACTTAGAAGTTAGAGGGAACTTAGAGTTATAGTTTGTTTTGAAGAATTAAACCTTCAACTCAACGATGAAGTTGGTTGAAATGGTTAGTTAGGAAGTTATATAGTTAGGAAGTTATAAATTCAATGGAGAAGCCTCTGTTACGGACAAAGAGGAAGACTGGTGTGTATGAACTGGTGAACGACAGCAATAAGAACTATTATTTCCTGCAAATGGATTCATTCTAGAATCTCAATTCGATTGGGTTTGATATTTGCATGTATTGACAAGGTTTCCTTAACCTTTTAATTGTTTATTTGATGAGTTGCATATTGTATTGAATTCATTGTCGCGCCAGTTGTTCTAAAACAACATTTCTTTATCCTATTCTTTGTTGCAATAGGGTTTTAAGAGAAATGGTGGCCATTCCATGAATATAAAGGCCTGATATTCATGGAATGAATTAAGTTAACATGTATTATATATTATTAACCATGCATATGCAGGATTGAGCGGGATAGGTGTGGTCACAGTTTAGAACAGTGTGACAGTGCATTGAAAATGTATGCTCAAGTATTGCAGTGAGCATTCTACCCGAGTAAGGAGTGGATTTTGTGGTTGAAAATGTTTTGATATGTGGAAGTGATGGTGAATCATTCACCAATTTGATATAGGGAGGTGTCTTGACAGGAGATTGCGGAAGCCCTAGCAAAACAGGGGTTTGAAGCCACAATTTAGGGGTTTTGATATTGCAGATCACTGGGGTCTAATTCCTTTTGGATTTGGCTAAGTGGAGACATAATCAAACACTGTCTAGGAGTTGGGTTTGTTAGGAGAAATTTAGCTTATACTTCCTTTGCAAATTTGCTCATTTTTATGCATTAAAATAGGGTGCCAGTCATGATTAGGGGTAATGGTCCAAAGTAACCATGCAAAGGCTTTTGATATGTTTTAGAACTTTGTAAAGGGTATGTGTAAATGTCATTACCTTGTCAAGCATTTTGAGAAAAGAAAGAGTTATTCACATTCCAAGTTTGCTGCAGGCTTTTAGACAGCCTGTTAGGCTTTTGAGTTCAATTTGAGAGAGAGCTTTGTGAAGTAGGAGTATGGGATTGAAATAGAGTCTTAGAACCTTTGAACCTAAGTTATTGAAACCTTGCAAGTCCAAAAATATCATTTAGGGGTCTTAGGAAAGGCTTTGGTAAGTCAAGTCTTTAATACATTTAAGTTTTTTTTATAAGCTCAAACATCTAAATCTCTGAATTTTTCAATTCTCATTGTGTTTCTAATACCACCACCCTTCCCTCTGCATCTCTCTCTCTCTCTCTCTCTCTCTCTCCCTCTCTCTCCACCTTATCTACTCTCTCTTTCATTACCCCCCTCTCACTCTCTCTCTCTCCAGAGTAAGAGAGAAGGGAGAGAGAGAGAGATAAGGGAGAGAGAGAGAGAGAGAGAGATTTGAGATGAGAGAGATAGAGAGAGAGAGTGAGTGAGAGGGGGGGTAATGAAAGAGAGAGTGAGAAGGTGATGTGAGAAGAGAGAGAGAGAGAGAGAGAGAGAGAGAGAGAGAGGGGTAATGAAAGAGAGAGTGAGAAGGTGATGTGAGAAGAGAGAGAGAGAGAGAGAGAGAGAGAGAGAGAGAGAGAGAGAGAGAGAGAGAGAGAGAGAAGGTGATGTGAGAGAGAGAGAGAGAGGGGGGGTAATGAAAGAGAGATAGTAGATAAGAGGGAGAGAGAGGGTGATGTGAGGAGAGATAGAGAAAGAGTAATGAAAGAGAGAGAGTAGATAAGGGGGAGAGAGAGAGAGGGTGATGAGAGAGAGAGAGAGATTTGGGTGAGAGCTAAGCTAAGTTTGTTGTAGAGATGGGGTCAAAACCAAGTGATTTGTGATAAAACAAGTTAAAATCCTTTGGGAATCCTTTTGCGAGCTTCAGTTTGACTTTAGAAATCCATGATGGATTGTGGGAGGTAACCCTGCCAAAGGCTTGCTGAATCTTGAAATTTTTCTAAGTTTGAAATTTTTCAAATCTAGAATTTGCATGTTAACTCCTATGAAGCTGGAACCTATCCCAAACATCCTGAAAGCATTATATTTTATAATTTATACAAATATAACTTAAAGTATAAGAAATTAAAATTATCAAACTTATACTTAAATGTTATATTTGTATAAATTACTTCCCCCCTCTCTTTGTATAAATTACCCCCCTCTCTCTCTCACTATGTGAATCTATATCTTTCATAGGGCGCACGCCCTATAGCATGTGCGCCCTATAGGGCGTACACGCTTTGTAAAGGATTTGAATTTACCAATCCTAAGGCTTGGATTTGCCTTGGAGATCCAACCCAAAGGCTTGGACGATTGAAATAGGCCTGAGACGTGTTTTCCAGTAGACATACAAAAAATGACATCTTTTTTTGTGTGCTCCTCGTCAGGTTTACTCGTGGCTCAAGAACGTAAAAATTAGACGACGTGATATTGTAGATCTCTCTGTTAGCTATCTAAGCATATAATTTATTTTGAATTTTGATTATGTTAAGTTTTTCAACTCTAATTTCTTTTGTGTGTATGTTCATTTTTTGTAAAAAACCAACATGTAGTATTTTGGGCATAGATTTTGGCTCGTTCATCGAATTTTGCAATAAGTTACATTTTTAGAAACTAGACTCCATTCTACACACTTTAAAAAAAAGAAAATTTAATTTTTGATTAGTTTTAAATGATTTTTAGGGGGAGCACATAGAAATTTCATGTTTTCAGGATGTGTGCACTTCATAAATTCATCAAAAATTATACGTTTATCGAAAAATTACCAAAAAAATTCAGGATAAACTAAGTGGTGTTAGCTAACTTCTCACTAGAGCGATTAAAAATATTTTTAAAAAAAGTTAAAATTTTAGGGGGAGCACACCAGACGCTATGTTATGTTTTTGGACAAAAAATAGGACCACTTTTTGTGCTCCCTCTTTTTGAGGGCCTTAATCTGCACCATTTTCAAAATAAGTTAGTAGTTTAGGAACTAGATTCAGAGTATTACAACTCTTGTTTTTGTGACATCTTAAATTTTGAGTCTAACTATCTTCAATTTCTTGTTGAAGTTCAGAGTTTGTCGATTTCAAGAAAAAAGTGGCATCTTATACCCCCTTTTTGGCCCCCCATCTTTGTGCACTTACCCATATGTGACAATTTAAATTCGTATATCAAGGAGACAAAACAAATATTTAAAACATGAACCTTTTGCACCATAAATAATAGAAAAGTGAGTCTATCCTTCACAAATTATCATCACATGTATATTTCATAAAAATTCTTAAAATAAAAAATCCACAAATTTTTTTTTATAAAAAAATAGTATTATTTTACAAGCCCGATTGCAACTGAAAGATGGAGCTCTCAAAAATAAAAAAACCTTATAAAAAGGGAACAAAATAGGGTAATTTCCTTTTTGTTTTTGCTAATTTCCAATGAAAAAATAGGAAAAAAGACTTGAGTGTTTTCCATAGTTGGAAAAGAAACATTCTGGGGAGAGGGCTGAAAACTATCCGGAAGGAAAAATGCATTTCTAAGAGCAAAGTTCTCACATAAAGCCTATCGGCTTAATTAATGGAGTGGATGCCAAGTAGAGGAAAAGTGTGCAAGGTGGTTGGTCATGCAAAGGGGATGAGTTTCTCACATGTGTGAGCAACCCTTGAAATAGATGGCTCATAAAGAGGGGGAGACAAAGTGAAGGAGTGTAGGTGTCTCAAGATGTCTCACACATGCGTGAGAACAATCCAAAAATGATATGGGGGACAATCATGTAAGAACGTAAGTGGCTATTTATGGAGGGTAGCTAACCACATTGGGAAGGGATTCTTGTGCATGTGTGAGTAATTTAAAAAAAATGAGGGAAAAAGTTGATTGTTGTAGGAATTACATGATTAGGATAATTAATATAAGGTTAATTAAAGGCGCAGGTTTAAGGGTGATGGTGATGGGTTCTAGGTTAGAGATTTAGGCTAGGTTTGGATTTAATTAATTAAAAATAAATTAAATCATGGGATTAGAAAAGGAAATATTTAATTCTTAAGATTATTTAAATATAGGCTAAGGGGGAATAGTGTAATTTAAAATTAATTACACTATTAGGTCAGAAAAGGGATAAGTATAATTAATTAAATTAATTATATAAGAGAGAAAAAATAATTTAATTAATTTATAAAATTAATTATATTATCGGGCTAAATAATTAATTAAATAAAAATTTAATTAATTAAAGAAGTCAGGTTTAAAGGACAAAGTTTGACGTCTACAATTAGGCCTCATTTTGATGATTTTGAGACTTCATGTCTATTATGCTTGATCCAACTACCTATCTCCACTTATTTTGGCATCTACTTATTGTGGGGCATCAAATTTATAGATTAAAATTTGTAAAAATGGAGAGTCCTATATACAAATTAATAGTTTTCACAAACATGCATTAAATTTATATATTAAAATTTACCTTTTAACACAATAATGTTACAATTCTATGGAACTCCATTCACAAAACATGGATTGCATAAAGTATAATTAAAACCCAAATAAAACTTCAATGAGCAAAAAAACCTCATAAAAATGATTAAGAAAGAATAAAAAAGAATTGTTTCAACGGGGAAAAATCTCTAGTTTTTCTCAAACATAAAAAAATAATATAAAAAAGGTTTAAGATTTTCTAATTATAGTGCAGTTGTTGAATCCTCATAGCAAAGTCTACTAAAGTGGTGTTTAAAGAGGGAGTTAGTTAATATTTGCTATAAAAAAATTAACTTGAGTTATGTTGTGTTATGGTGTGAGCAGCCATTGGATGCACCATTGCTTCGTGATGGCTACATAGATGATGTCTTAATTGTTTGCATGAAGCACTTAACTAAATAGATGAAGGGAGTTGAGAAAAGTTTACTATTGGCATGGAATATTTTATTGAATTCATGCTTGAGTGAAATGAATAGATTAATAAATGGAGTAGAATATGAGAAAGTATAATAAATATATTAGTAGTTAATTATGTAAAATAATTTTTAAGATTTATTAGTTAAATAAATAGATAATTAATGTATACTAGGTGAAATTTAATATTAATTCATTGTAGAAGAGGTGGATTTATAGGTTTTTTAAATGAGAGAATGGTTGACATCAATTCATGTGATTTTAATAACTTGAATTGTAAATTTAATATGAAATAAACTTTATTTGATTCATTTAATTTAAGAATGTGCATGCATAAACAACATAATTAAAAATTTGCATGATAATAAACTTTATTTGATTCATTTAATTTAAGAATGTGCATGCATAAACAACATAATTAAAAATTTGCATGATAATAAACTTTATTTGATTCATTTAATTTAAGAATGTGCATGCATAAACAACATAATTAAAAATTTGCATGATTGAAAGAAGTTGACTTTTAAAAATGGCATGTGAGAGGATAATGAATTACATATTTTTATAATAAATTAGCTATGTGTGCATGAAGTTTATTTATGAAATGCACGAGACATATTTAATCAATCTAGTTATGTGTGCATAAAGTTTATTTATGGAATGCATGATGATAATTAATCAATCTAGTTATGTGTACATAAAGTTTATTTATAGAATGCATGAGAGGATAATCAATCAATCATCTACATAATTGATTAAATATGCGTGCATGAATATGTTTAGATATTGAGTAACTAATAGCAAAGTAAATCTAGGTGTCTTATCACACATGTCATATGAATTATGAAGAAGATGGCACCTCTTTCTGTATTTGTTATTGTAATTTAAAAATAGCGAGATTTTATTTAATGATGACTATTGATTAAAATATATTATAAGAGCTTATTATAATTGATAAATACAATTATTTATCAAATAGTTTGACATAAATAATTTCTTTCAAAATTCTTATGTTCTAAATCTTTCCAAAATTGCTTAGACTTTTCTTGAATATTCATTGAGACTTTTCTCTTCTACTTTGATACATTTACATTGCATTGCAAAAAACTATTTTAAAGCCTTCTAACTTTGCGATTTCTTGAAGGTTCTAATTTTAACATATTCTAAAATGGTTTTTGCGATGCAATGCAAATTTATGGAAGTAGAGGCCAAAGTCTTGAACAAATATTCAAGAAAGGGTAAAAACAATTTTGGAAAGGTTCAAAACTTAAAAAGCATTATGAAGGGAATTCTTCATGGCAAACTAATTCATAAATGAAGGTATTTCCCAATTATCATTATGTACAAAGGTAAAAAAAAAAGGATCCCCTCTTCTAAAACAACCTTTACAAAACACATCATGGGTAGCCATATATGGGAGGCAAGGTGTATTCTGTTGGCTGAGTAGCCGCTTCCCCCATTATAATGCCAACATCAACATGACAAATATTAACTTTGAAAGCTTCATCAAAGTTCAACTCAATAGTCATTGGACCCTTGGTCTACTGACGAAGTTGAAAGGTTCTTAATGAGTCCCTACAGATCAAGTCTTGGTGAGTGTAAGATTTTGACATCGAAATAAGGGATGAGGTTGGAATTGTGCCCTAAGCAAATTTAGCAGAATAGATACCCCTCATAACTCATGCTCCTGTATTAGATTGCCTAAATGACCTCCATAAAAAACAAAAAACTTAACACAAAATATTAATTTTCAACAATTTCTAATAACATCATGCCTAAAATTACTCACAATTATTATAATAACTATTATAAATGTTTTCAATGATTGTATCTAGAAACATCCTCTCCAACACTACTTTAGTTTTGGCCAAACTTTTAAAACAACTAACAACTAATAATTTATTAATCTTATGTTTTAATAATATATACCCTAATCATATGTTTTAATTAATAATAATGATCTATTTAGATGCTATTATTAGAATGACAATCTAGGAGGTATTAGGTGTAGCTTAAATACTACGGCAGGCATCTATGCTTTTTCTTCTCTACAGTTAAACCGTAAGCAGGTTCACGCGGAGGCTCACGTCTCATTAGCCGACACGTGTCCTAAACGATACCGACCACGACAATTTCGTATTGCATCGTCTAACGCGCTTCGACGGATTATCCCGACTATTCACACACGCTTAATGGGTTTTTTAAATCCGGCGGCTTCGTTTCGGAGCAATCTGGACCGTTGATCGAAGCTACGTGCTCAATTTTTACCCCCACCTTGACTTTAGAGTGTGTATAAATCTGGCATGCTCTGCTGTTCGTAGGATTAGTAAATTTGTGAATTGCAGACAGCAGCCGCAAAGGAAGAAATTTTGTGGGAGATATTTTAGCAGTTTGTAATAGTGCTTTTGCTTTTTAGCAGATAAATTGGTGAGCTGTGGTGGATATTTTGGTCACGGGTGGAAGGCCTTGTGAATTTGGAGAAGGAGCTTGTTGTTATTTATTGATCTTGATGTTTTTGTGGAGAAGGCAAGATGGTTGCAGGAGGAGATTTGTGTACTGTTGTAGACGTTGCGTACAAGCCCCTGGGTTTCAAGGAGGAGATTCGGTGCAAGCTGGATGAAGATGAAAGCCTTGCTCTTGTTCCAGATTGTTTTTCTTCTCAATCCATGTCGGACCCAACCCACATGCAGCTGGTAAGGATTTGGAGCTTGGTTTTTGGGGTTTGGGGTATGGGGTTAGTGGTTTGTGTTTGTTTTGATTGAGTTCTGGATGCTTTTTAGGGTTTTTTTTAGGTCTGTTTTTGGGGTGGGGGTTTGGAGGTGGGGAATGGACGTATTTGGGTCTGGTTTGTTTCGGAATTTGAGTTTTGGGTGGATGATGGGTTGTTTGTGGGGCTTATGGATGTATTTTTGTTTTGAAGATTGTGAGAAATATGAAGGTTATGGCTTGTGGGCTTGTTTGGTGCAGAATTGAGACAGGTGGAAAGGTTCTGTATGGAATTTTTAGCTGTGGAGGATGGATTGGTTTTGTGTGATGCTGAATTGAGGCATGTGGGTCTATTAGGTATGAAATTCCTAGCTGTGGGTCTGTTTAGTGTTAGATTTTGAGCTGTGGGCGGATGGTAGGTTTCTTTTTTGGGTTTGATTTCAGCTTTTTGTTGTATTGGGGTGAAAAATAAGAGTGCTATGGATTGTGTTTGTGTTGCAGATTTGATATATGCTTGTTCGTCGAGAATGGAATTTCTAGCTGTGTAGGGATGGATTCTCATTAGTTTTCGAGCAATTGTTGTTTTTAGGAATTGAGCTGAAAATGCGAATTTTTTGGATTTGGGTCAGAATCTGAGTGAACGTGAGGTTTTGGTTTAAAGTTGGGTCAAATTTTGAGCTATGGGTGAACGATATATTTTTTTGTGGGTTTGATCTTCTGTGAAATGGGCGAAAGAGTGTGAATTTTTTGGATTGTGTTTGTACGTTACAGAATTGAGAGATTTGGATTTGTTAAGCATGGGGGCTTCTTTAAGTGTGTAAATTTGAGATATGGGTGGATGGAATATTTTAGGGTTTGACGTGAACTTTTTTCAATTTCTGTTTGGTGACATTCACCTGTATAACCATGATGTGTATGGAGGCTCGGATTGCTTCTAGATCCCTGGTTTTCTTTCATTCCCTGGTTTTCTTTCATTCGATACTTGTAATTGAAGGAAACATCTATTATGATATTTTTTGGTGGTATAGTACAGTCGGAATTGGCTGTAACTTGCTTTTATTTGGTCGTTATTTTTGCGTTTTCTCCTACAGTTTGTAGGTTCTTGGACCATAGTGTCATCATGTGTTGTTTTAAATCTTATTGATCATGGGCTTTTACATGGGCATCCTGATTTCAAGAACCAGTTTTGTTGATTTTGTGTGGATCTTTTTGAGTTCTTTCCATTTGCTTATGGTGTTTTAGAGTCCATTGATGTCAGAGAGTGCCTTAATGGCCTTAATGGAGATTTCATTTGACTAGAATTTGAGCTACCATGGCTTAGCGCACAAATGCCAACTGAGTTCATATATGCTGGGAAGAGAATTTCTGCCGAAGGACGGGAGGAGTATCTCTTATCTAGAGGAATGAATCACAAGTTCCTGCAAACAATGAGGCCTCAGAGTCTTGTGTTTGCTGGCGTGGCAACGGGGTTCTCTCTACCCGAAAGCCCAGTTAATTGGGTTGTTGAGGATGGGGTGGTTATGTAGCAAGGATAACAATAGTTGAGCCCGGCCAATTAGGTTGTTGAAGATGGGGGTGTTATGTAGCAATGATAACAATAGTTGTCTTTGATCTTAGGTTTTGAGTTTTGATGTTTCCTGGTCTGAAATTGCATGCACATGGGCTATCAACTTGACACAGTTAAATTCATTTTCCAACATTCTATTTGCTTTCGTGTAAATGAGGCTTACGTATCGGTATGAATACTGTTTTCCTAAAGGTTTAGTCTGTGTTCCTTCTGCTTCTGCAGTGTAAGGTCTCCACTTCCATGGTTTGTTATGCTAGCATTGAAGGGTCTTAAATATGGTTTACTATGCTAGCATTTAAGGGCCTCCAATTCCATGGTTTGTTATGCTAGCATGTCTGTTGTTGTGTGGAGCATATGATTGATTACCTGTGCTCGGTTGGCAGTGCAACTGTTAGCTCATCTACCCTAGTAAGGCCCGTGAACTTGGAGGCCTGAACATGCAGTGATGTCAGATGTACTTGCATGGTTTACATGTTCCGTGTTTTGTTGGTGGACAACTGTTATCTTTAATAGCGTGCAGTGGCGTCAGATGTCCTTGTATTGTTTGTATGCTTCTTAACTATTGATATATAACGTAAATGACTATGAAGTCCTTATAAATTTAATGAATAAAGTACAATCTCTGACCAAGAACACATTTGAGAAATTCCCATGCCATCCACGTTTCAGTTCACGAGCTTCAGAAATTTGTCTTTACTTTAATGACGACGTTCTCTGAATATGTATGGATTTGCGTTATACAAAGAGGGTTGAAACCCCAAAGCACTCAATTATTCACCGTACCCTGTACTAACAAATGCTGACAATGCCCAAAGGTGCCTGTGTGTTAGGGACATGTTAGTGGGTACACCTGCGTTTGTAGTAATTACCAATATAATTGAGAAAATCACTCGTGGAGGCTGATTTTATATTTACTTAAAAACGCCTGGGTCAATCCTGCAAGATTTATATCATATATTTCTTTGAAATGTTTTTGGTCTTCATCAAAATTATATTCTGAAACTGTGTTTTGAATTTCTTTATTAGAATACAAAGTCTGGGAGTTCAATGGCAAATTCTTCCATAGAGAAAGGGAAGGCGCAGCTTGTGCCTATGATACGCTCAGGCAGCTGGACGGACATTGGTCACAGGAATTATATGGAGGACGAGCACATATGTGTTGATGATTTATCAGAGCATCTTGGCCTGTTGTTCGAGGGACTACAACCAAATGCCTTTTATGGGGTGAGTTCTCTCCCTTTATGTACAATGTTCAGAATTAAGCTTCTCATTTTCATTAAAAGTCTACCAAATACATTAAAATGGCTGTTGGCTATTGATCGGTACATCATATATTTTAGTCTTATCTTTACTGTAACCTGAATTAGTTAACACTAGGATATGAAATGTTTATTAAGATTGCACTTTAGAAATACAGTTATAAATGATGATAGAACATTACAATACTTAGAGAGCTTTGCAATTTATTTGTATGGGTACTTGTGGATAGCAATTGTAAACCTATTTTATCCTAAATTATTAATATTAGGATGGTGTTCATGTTGCTCATTGGCCGTGGAGTAAGCATGATGTAGTGCCCTTTTGACACGAGTCTTTTCAATATTCTATAATAGCTATTTTCAAAATCAATAATCTTGGCATGACAGGTTGAAAATGGATGATGTATTTGTTCACTCATTCGAATTTTAACACATTTCTCTGTGGAATCAATTTTTGTTGACAATGACTGTTTTCTGATGATTGAAATTCTGTGTCCAATAGGTATTTGATGGACATTGCGGTGCGGATGCAGCAATATTTGTTCGAAACAATCTTCTTAGACTTGTATTTGAAGATGCGAGTTTTCTCCAGATGGTGAGAAAAGATGGTGATTTGTTTATTGCAGCTGAAAAGGCAGTAAAGGATGCATTTCTGGTGGCAGACCTTTCTTTGGCAGATGCCTTTGATATTGATACTTCTTCTGGCACAACAGTCTTGATAGCACTAATTTTGGGCAGGTTTGTGATCTGTTAATGTTTAATTTTTGGATTGCCGGTGTCTAAAATTTTTGAGTTTAAAATCTAATAGCTTGTTTATTTACTACTTGTCATGTTATAAGACCTTACTGTTGTTTGGTTGTCTGTTCAGGTCTCTCTTAGTGGCTAATGCTGGGGATTGCCGGGCAGTTTTGTGTAGAAGGGGAAGAGCAGTGGCACTGTCTAGGGATCACAAACCTGATTGTTTTTCTGAGAGATTACGAATTGAAGCTCTAGGAGGCTTTGTGAATGATGGATATCTTAATGGTGAACTGTCTGTTGCCAGGGCCTTGGGTGATTGGTATATGAAAATGCCCAAAGGTTCCCCATCTCCGCTCAGTGCAGAGCCCGAATTTCAACAGGTCGTCCTTACAGAGGAAGATGAATTTTTGATCATTGGATGTGATGGCATCTGGGATGTGATTTCAAGTGAATGGGCAGTCAATATGGTGCGAGAAGAGCTCATTGAGCACAATGACCCTGAACGTTGTTCTAGGAAGCTAGTTGTAGAGGCTCTGAACCGAGATAGCCAGGACAATCTCACAGTTGTGGTAGTTTGTTTCTCATCGGAGCGTCCACCTGTGATAAAGGGTCGTCCACCGAGATATCGTTATATCCCTGCAGAAAGCCTCCGGAGTCTGAGGACTATCTTGGAAGGTGTTTGAAAATGGCAGCTCTGGACAATTTGACTGCTTTCAGTGTTAACGTGCTTTCAGTGTTAACGTGTCTGTACTAGAGCAATAGATGGTGCAGTTCATGTTGGGGCGGCCTGAATTTATTTTGTAAGATGCATCAGATATGCAGTTCCCATGTGCAGTGCTAGAATGATGGTTTTAATGTGAATGCCTAAATGGACATCTGTTTGGTGTGAGCACAATTTAGTGGTTCTCTTAATTGTACCAAAACTAGGTCATATCGGAAGATTGCCAATAGCACGCACTTCCGTAATTGTGTATTTATATGCAAACAGAGGACGATCTTGCTCGGTGTGTTTGTAAAAAAGGGGGATTTTTGATGTGCATTATAGGTTGATTCTTGAGCATACGAGGCCGTTCATTTGCTTGAAAATATCTTGCAAAGAGCGTGTAGCCTTGCTGATTTAAGGGCGTGGGATTATTTTTGTTAACCATTGGGGGTTGTTCGATGAGATCCTCATTTTTAACACGAGGATAACAAAGATAAGTGCTGCTGTTTACATTTAGAGATTTGTACCCAAAATTTCTACTAGTAATCAATCGATTGCCATTAATTGTAATGATCTTTTTGGATATTTCAGAAGTAAATACCTTGTTGATTAAACTAGCGATGGATGTACAGTGCGGCTTATAGTTATAAAGTATTTTAAAGATTACAGTTTATTATTTAGTGGCTGGATGAGAAGTAGTCCTTTGATGAATTTGTTATTACTCTGTTTTATATGGAATGGATGTGGGACTCTTCATGGAATTATGAATATTAGAAACTAAAAAAATCTAATGTTCTAGCATAGATTTTATACGGTTGTTAACGAGGAGACTTGGATCACCAAATAAACAGTCACACAATCCCCAAATAAATGGCCACAAAATCCTCACGTAAACAGCAATGTGTTGACCCACATAATGAGACTTTCAAATGACAACACCAATATGTCTTTCAATTTGACTGGCACCCCCTAAGTTTCGAGAATTTTCAGCGTGAGGATCGACACCTGGTATTTGAGAATTTTTAGCATGAGGACTGAATCCATATGTTTGGTAGGTCTGTGATAACAGTAAATGTTCTGTAATTAGAGCCACTTCTATGTAGCTGCAGCAGTTTCTCATTAGCTGTTCATATCCACGATGTTTCTCACTGATTTGTAAATTCTTTCTTTTGTTTCTTTCAATAAAAAATATTAAGAGGCAATTTTTATCAGAATAAGTTACAATATGAAGGATTAAAATGGACTAGTCAATAAAATTAACATAGACGGGTAGTTTCTGTCAACATTAATTTTTCTTAGTATTCAAACTGGAAGTTACATCTTTCTCATCTTTTTATTCAACGCTAAAACATAGTCACATCTTGGTGTTTACAGCTGGCGCAGCCGTAATTCTCTATTATTAATGTAATCCTCCTCTTTTGCAGTTCTACTTAACTGTCCTAACAGAATTGTTAAGAAAAAAACATATAATTGAGTGGCTTAAATTCACATTTAGTGAACATTAAATCTTGCTATGAACTTATAAAAGAATTGAATCTGCATCATCATTATCTACGATTATCGTAACACAAATTTCATAAATTATTGAAATTTCACATATTTTCTTACAAGGGGAGTAAGGGAGCCCATAGAATAATATCAGGGGGTGGGGGCACAATTATCCGCTTTTGTTGTCCCATAGAATAGCAGAGCTTCAGCTGGATATGTATCTTATGTATGTAATTACAGAAGGATCTGGATATTCAATAGGGCCTGGAACTTCTCCTGGGTGTGGAGTAAGTCTGGGTCTGGATCACGAAGATTTAGGTTTGGGGTAGCCGCAATGCAGCCACGAAAATAGATGCTCTGGGTCGGGGGTCACGAAAATAGACATCATATCAAGGGGCACTTTTCAAAAAAGAAAATCTAAGTGTACTAAGTGCCCCCTTGATATAATGTCTAATTTCGTGGCTGCTGGACTGTGCTTGGATCTGCTGCTAAATATTCACTTTATGGATCTGTGGTCTTTCGAACTGCAACAGCTAAATGGGGGACTGGTCCTCTTCTATGAGCACTCCAAATACCTGTTTTCAAAGTCATAAATATTTGCTTATTTGCTTATTATAAATAATTATTTTGAGAAATTTGAAATATTTTTTATATTAATCACCAACGAAACAAGGTGGTTGTTGTTTAAACTTAAGCACAGCCTAAGGGTATACCAATTAACAACACACTAAGAACAGATAAATATTAAAAGTACTGCTAGAGGAAAACAACAAATTATAAGTCGCAACTAATAAGATCATATAATTTACCAAATATTTATAACAAGGTTTAACAACTCACTATACGTAAATAGATTGTTCACTTTGGAACATAAAATTAGAAGGGAAATATAAAAGCCTAAAAAACTAAGAACTAAAGAGAATCAAATCTATTAAGTTTCCACAATCCATATGTATGATTAGATTAGTTTCTAGATTTGATTGTGTAGATTTTATTTTTTTCCATCAATGATTCGGATCATACTACATGATCCATCATCAAGATGTCAAAGAGCAAGAGCAAGAGGACATGAAATGGTAGAATGCAGATCTAGAAGGCAATAAAATGCAGATCTAGATGGAGTTTTTCCCTTTCCTTTTGCTAGCAATTAGGGGTTTGGATGCTTTACTTTTTCAAACCACAAGGTTTTGAGGCAATAACAACAAGATTGAGGATTTTAGTGGTCCCCGACCTAGAGACAATCTTAAGGGCTCCAGGGTGGCAGATAAACTTCTTGCTTAGGCCAAAGGCATCAATAATGTTAGTAGGCGAGAGGGAGTGTGAACTAAGGGCCCGTTTGGTAGCGGGAATTAGAAAATGATGGATTTGATCAAATGTTGGAAATGGTCAAATCATGGATTTGATAATCCGGATTTTCATTTTCGGATTATAGTTAGGACTATTTGGTTGGAATATGAGCGAGAAGATGTATATCCTCTGTTTGGTTCCACTTTTTAAAACTAGAATTGGAATTTGACTATGATTATTATTTTATTTTTTGAACTATTTTAATATTTTTTTATATTATATTTTATTTTTATTAGTTCATTTTATGATTTATTTTATTATTTTATTTAATTTTATAGGGAAAACCATAAATATTTTATTAAATTTTATATAGAAAATCATAAAAAAAAATTTAACTTTTTTTTAATAAGGTTAATATTTAATTTTGTTTAATTTTATTTTCGAAATCATAAGTGAGTCATAAACAACAAAAAAGTTCTTGAGTTTATCAATATATGTCCAACGTATCTACTTATAACAAATTTCATGTATCTACAATATCTGTATGTTAACTACATTTGCGCATATGTTCCCAAAAAAGTAGTGCGCATACTACACAAAGAATGCATCGCAGAAACATGATTTCTGCTCTCGCCATTGAAAATCATTTTGCGGCACTAGCTGCCTCTCTAGCCTTGCACTCCTTGCACTCATTCCTTACGTCAGGTAGGGATGTAGATGGGGTTGACATAATGCTAGGTAGGGATGTAGATGGGGTTGACATAACGCTAGGTATAGCTGTAACTGAAGTAGACGTACAATTGGGTTCATCGACCCACCTGAAGAATTTGCATTTACGATTTCCCTGCAATACCAAATCTACATCAGTTCTTCCTAAAATAATAAATTGTCACATTCTTTTTAAACATAAAACTAATTACATATCCAAACCTTTTTTGGGCAAGTCCAAAATTGACGCTCGGGATTTCGTACAGTCTCTGACGTCCATAATATGCAACGGCCAACACCACATTGACACATAGGCGCATTCACCGAAGTCATCGACGCTATAACAATTTATGGTTGATTAAATACACTTCATAAAATTTTAGAATTTTCACATAATCAAATCTACTCATCACAATCCATGGTTGATTAAATAGACTTTTTATTTGAAACTGAAAGGATCTAACAACACATCTATACTCGTACGTAGAAGATGGGGAAGAACAAAATCCAACAACGAAATGGTGGTGTGAATAAATGGTGGTGTGAATACACACCGTGCAAAGTTCCCGTAATAAATGTAATACACCAAGGAGTAACATCAGAAATGTGTAGTCATCAGAAATATAGATTGTAAGTTGAAATCATGAACAACATATGAGATTCAAATACAGTTCATAACATTTTAGAAACACCACATAATCAAATCTACTCTAACAATCCATGGTTAATTAAAGAGAAAAGTATCCCTCATCTAAAGGAGAATCCAAGATAGAAGAAACCCATGTAGGCACCACAATCTGATTCTAGATAGAAGAAATCTTAACCGAGCCACAAGGAACCACTCAAAGAATAACAATGTTGCAGGCATTATCTTAGAGGAGCCAAATAGAGGTAGGCCTCCCCAAAAAAGTGAATAAAATAGCCAACACAAGAGGCTCAAAAGATATCAAACCATAAACCCTTGAAAGGCACTTGAACCTCTTCATCAAGATTGAGGAAAAACACTAAAGAGGGGGCAAAACCTTCCAATCCAAAAATGGCTCCACAACAGTTATGAAGAAGACTATTGATAAACAATTAGAATATAGACACCTTCAGTTAATATCTCTCCATTTAACAAAAATATGTATTAAAGATACCTCAGCTAATTTACATTCCATGCAAATTCACCTCAACATAAATGTAGTTCGCATTCAGAAAATGCATATTTTGGTAGAGACAACTACAGAAATAGAAGGATCAAAGAAGTCTAAACATTAAATTTGATACAAAGTATATTATATTAATGCACCTTCAAAATGAAAGTGATAAGGCCATTGTTATATCCCATCTTATAGTTAGATTTGGAGTGAGAAGAAGATTCAAACAACAAGAGGTCACAATGAACAACAATGAAGGGAGAACACACAATGAAAACTAGAGAACGCATACAGTTTTGGATTCAGTTAGTAGTTACAGTCGGTCTTTAGGGAGAGTTAGAGTCTATTTGTGAGGATATCCACGTGAATGGAGAGGGAAGTATTGTGGAGATGCAATGAGATACTTTTGTAAGAGTTTGAATCAATAGAAATGAAATTCTCTGCAACTACATAGTCCTTTGTCCCGTGGAAGAGTCTGGGCAATAGAGAATTGTTTGGATTGCATGAAATGTGATTTGGTATTCATTATGGTTTAAAATAAGTTTGTTTATATTCCTTCTACATTTTTAGGCCATATTCTTAGTGTTTGGTTGCTGTTAAACGTTAGGAAACGTTGGTATTTGAAAACAGTGACTAGTATTTTGGGCATAGTTAGTGTTTATTTTGTAGCCAATAACTGGGAGTAGCCCTCCCACTTTCTGTGGATGCTGTAACTTGTGGGAGAGGGCCCTTCAATGTATGATATACCATTTTTAATGTCTTGAGTCGGGGAATTGCAAAGGGAACAGGGAGAAGGAAACTTACTGCTGAACAGTGTGGGGAAATGAGACCACAAACAACAATAGTCATTGACTGAGAGTATTTCTCTGAAGGATAGGGTGTTTTTATGATGGATCTCATCTAGGGGGATCCAATTGATGGTGTTTGATCCATAGTTTGGGTCTTAGAGTGTTTGTAGGGGTCTTTTCAACAAAGCCCTAGGTTATTGACCTTAAAATGAGGGTTTGGTGGAAGAGTGCATAGATATGCATGGATGCTTAAAAAAACTTGAAAATCTTTGTATTTAATACATTTCCTAAGACTGTTTCAGGGTTTGGGATCTTGTGGGTGAGTGAAAAGGGGAGTTGCTTTGTTAATGGAGGGCTAATTAGGCCTAAATGCATGTGCAATCAACAGTAGAAGGGTTCACCAGTCAAGGGCTGAAGGATTGAGATTAACAGGGGTTCAATAACTCTAAAAAGGGTATTTGAAAAGGTAAAGAAGTTACTAGGGTGTTTGTGAAGTTTGAGAGTAAAGTACAGAATACTGTTGGGACAGGGCTACTAGCTAGGCCTAGAAGGGATAAAGTGGGAAATGGTAAGTGATGAGTTGTTTGGAGTTGGTGAGGAGTTGGATCATGGTAGATAGACCATGATAAGGTGATCCAAGGTGTTAGGTTCAGTGTGGGAAGCTTGGGTGGAGGTTTTCTATGTTGGAGGCACTAGGGACACTAGGTGCACTAGGTAATCCAGGAAGGTATTTGAAGTCTGATTGAGGAATTGAGATAATGAACTCATGAGCATGGTTGTGGAAGTGATCTACCAAGTCAGAGAACTCCATTTAATCTTTGAGTAGGACTAATTCCTTGAGTTGATTCCAAGTTATATTGTTGAATCCTCAAGTTGAGTTAGTCTATTTAAGGTGATAGTGGAGGACTCTCAAATTAGTGAGATCAAAGTTTTCTTTTAGAGAATGCATACTTTATAACAGTAAAAACAATAGAGAATGCATACTTTATAAAAAAAGCATCTTAACATCAATATCTATTAGTATTATGTTATTTGATAATGCATGAAATAACAGTAAAAACAATATCATCATGGCTGAAATAGCAGAAAAATATTATAATGCATATTTTATAACAATAAAAAACAATATCATTATGGCTGAAATAGCATGAAATAACAGTAAATTAAATATCATCATGGTGTTGATAAGACAAGTATCTATCTAGAGGTCTGTCAATGTTTAAGTAACAATACTTTAAAATGAAAAAAAAAAGTATCTAGAGTTCTGCAAACTTCATGGCAATATACTGCAGCCTCTCCTCGTCATTCATTTGCAAGAACCCTTTGGCTCTATCTTTTTCAGCCATGAAGGTGTCATATGCTTTTATCATAGTTTGTGGACTCAAATTAGGGATGCCTCTGAGAGCCTCATAGACATTACGCAAGATAGTATCTGAGTCAGAACAGTCCACTTTGAATACAAGAGGCACACAGAAGTCCTCTTCTATTCTTTTCATAGTTTCACAAAGCACATCCATCGAATCAATAATGGATGCCTTCTTCCTCTTTGCCCTCCTTGGTGACAATGTTAAAGGATTTAGACTCCTACTTGCACTCGATTGATTGGAATGATATAATTCATCATCCAAATCAGTTGTAGTGTTAAGCGATGTACTCATAGGGACATCCTCATCACAATCCACATAGGTGGGCCCATCCATATTGAGCCCTTCTTATGTCTCTGCTGCAGTAGTAGCAGCAGCACCTTGAGCTATGTCATTACCTACAATGATGGCTAGGTCATTGTAGTACTGGAAGGGTTGTCTCTTGTACACTTTGGCACTTTTGAATTCTTTTCTCCGCATGTTGTCATGATGAATGAATTAGATCTTTGTCTTCTATCTAACTTAATAAGAAGGAAATATTGCTAAGACCAACATATTCAAAACAACATGTTACCTTTAGAAGCTCCTCCCACACCATGTCATCAACATCCACACTTTGAGTATCTTCATTCCATGCAAACCCACTCATATTCTTCAACTCTCTCATCACTCTAAAACCTTGCTTCCATCCTTTAAGCTTATTTTTGAAATTTTCCTTTGACAAATTAAGGTTCATCTCAGCATTGAACTTCCTCTCAATGACTATCCAAGCTTCTTTTTTGAAGCCCCCTTCGTCTTTCCTTCCTAGGTGAACTTGATCGTGGAGCAAGTTTAGGAACTTTTGTTCCATCTCTTTGGTCCACACAACCTTCTTGGAGGAATTAGTTGACTGGCTTACTGGAACCTCATCGTCCATGCTCATCATTAGCTCTGTGAAGGACATCACCTACACCACTTGTTGTATGCAATCATTAGCTACATGCAAATGAGAATGGATATTAAAGAAATAGTCATACAACAGTGGCATATAATCCAAAATATTGCATTTATGCATGATATCCAACAATATGTAATATATTTCTTTATTATCCATTCTCATTTGCATGTAGCTAAGTATGCATCTATATATGGTCTACTATGTTCACACAGTCTACTATGGTCTACTATGTTCATACAATATGCTTGAATGGTCAATATAAAACACTTAATCCATCTACTTGTATACTTAATATTTGTTGTATTTGTTTGTCAAAAAAAAGAAAAACTTATAAGATGGATTAAGTGTTTTACATTGACCACACAAGCAGATGGATTAAATGAACATTTAATATGAAGCAAACATTTTAGCAATGCATTTTGTTTTTTTCATTCAGCTACATTTAAAAGGGAAGACTTGTAAATCTGTGTCACATTGGTATCTTGAGATTTAAGATGGTGACCTGTGGGCTTCTTATGTTTATCCACGGGACATAATTTTAAGACTAGTTGTGGCCATCCTAATCTAAGCCAATCAGGCTTTGTTCTTGACATTCTCAGCTTAAGCATTTTGGTTTTTCCTTCACTCTGTTTTTCAAATGTTGACTGAAAAGCCAAATTATTAAATTCTAGAGAAAAAGAAGAGAGATAAGCTGTAAAAAAGTAATTTTGGTTTGCCTCCTTTTATTAACAAACAAGAGAACTCAATACACACCTGAAGGTAGCCTTGCCAGTATCAAACTTGAGATGTACTAGCTGAAAGGCCCCCAACTTGAGATGTAAAATTATATGTAAAGTGCATATGGTATTGAATCAATCACAAGGCAAATATATATTTTGAAAACTAAATTAAATCCATGGTTGTAATGAATCTAACAAGAGACGGACAGGAAAACTTAATGAAATTGAAGAGTATATGCAAGGTTCTTGAGTTTCTACATAACTACATAGTTCATTAAAATGAGATGTACTAGCTGAAAGGCCCCCAACTTGAGATGTAAAATTATATGTAAAGTGTATATGGTATTGTATCAATCACAAGGCAAATAGATATTTTGAAAACTAAATTAAATCCATGGTTGTAATGAATCTAACAGGAGACAGACAGGAAAACTTAATGAAATTGAAGAGTATATGCAAGGTTCCTGAGTTTCTACATAACTACATAGTTTCTTTGCCATTCCCCATTCAAGCTGAAAGAAAAATGAGGTCTGTGCAAGGTTCTTTAATTTCTGGATCTCCATCAATGAGATCTGCACTAAACCAATGGTCAAAGGTCTACATGATTAATCGAGAAAAGCTTGAAAATGATTTCACCAATCAAAAGTTTACAATAGTACTGAATCACAATATCCTATAAACTTGCTTAGAAGAGACAAATGAATCAGAAATAGAAATCCTCAGAGATGTTTTCAACTTCAAAAACTGAATCTAAAATCTTGGTAGATCATGAATTAGGTACTAGAATAAGCTATTTATTATTAGTACAAATGGTTAGATTCTGGGCCTTTGTGTAAGGATGTAGTCATCCTCAAGTAGAGCCAGCAACAAAATACAAAGGGTAAGATTGGGAGAACTTGTACATTTATAACTAATAACAATTGCAGTGCCAGTGGGAATTTCAGCTGAACTTAGCACTACGCCTAGCAACTGATAAGAGAAATATAATTTAAGAAAAATATTTTTCTATTTTTAAGACTTGAAAGATCCCCTCAACATTGGGAATATCAATGTAATGCACCATATGCAGTGCATAAACTGTCAAGATATAAGGTGGCAAGATAAAATAAGGCCCCACATAAGATTTGGACATTGGCAGGACTTTCAGAAACATAAACAGTCTAGACAAAACCATCATATCGAACAATTTAAACAGCTCTCCACATTTAATACACAGAATAAGTGTTTTATATTGACCATTCAAGCATATTGTATGAACATAGTAGACCATAGTAGACTGTGTAAACATACTATGGTCTACTATGGTCTACTGAATCAGTGTGCAATAGAATGAGCACCGATTCAATGTTCATTCTGTTGCACACTGAATCAATATTCTAATTATATATGGTCTACTATGTTTATACAGTTGTACTATATATGCTCTAGTATAAGATGGATTAAGTGTTTTACATTAACCATACAAGTAGATGGATTAAGTGTTTTATATTGACCATTCAAGCATACTGTATGAACATAGTAGACCATAGTAGACTATGTAAACATACTATGGTCTACTAAATCAGTGTGCAATAGAATGATCACTAATTCAGTGTTCATTCTGTTGCACACTGAATCAGTATTGTAATTATATATGGTCTACTATCTTCCACATGAAAAGGTGCAAATGGAATTTTAGGGCCAAATTACCGTTCTCTCAATCCCGTTTAGAAGAAAAAGTGTCAAACAAGATACAGACATGAATGTTAATCAAAGAAAAATCAGAGTTAAAAATCATACACAGGCTTCATTTGTTTCAAAGATTATTGTAAATGTAAACTATGAGAACACATGTTTTCAGCATCAACAATACAACAAGATACACACATGAATGTTAATTAAAGAGAAATTAGAGTTAGAAATCATACACAGCCTTCATTTGTTTCAAAGAATATTGTAAATGTAACTATGAGAACACATGTTTTCAGCATCAACATTACAACAAGATACAGACATGAATGTTAATCAAAGAGAAATCAGAGTTAGAAATCATACACAGGCTTCATTTGTTTCAAAGAATATTGTAAATGTAAACTATGAGAACACATGTTTTCAACATCAACATTACAACAGTATGATTTATATTTCGTAATGCAACAAGGCTTACAAATTCAAGAGGCAATGACAATAACCAGTTAGGAATGAAAGCACATTAAAGAACAAAGGAAGGTCTTGTAAAACTACAACTAATGTCTACGTCTGTAGTCTTCCCACATCCTACTTGCTATATCATCTCTAAAGTTCCCCCAATCATCCCTATCACGCTGACTCAACCCATATGGCTCAAGTATTGGTACATTTATCCCATCGCGATCATCATCCTCTTCAATAACCACTTCGGATGGAACACCGTCCTCTATAGTAATGAAGTTGTGTAGTATGCAACATGCCAAAACAATACGTGATTGTGTCGTGATTGGATAAGACATAGCATGCCTCAGGATAGGAAAATGCTGCTTCAAAATGCCAAATGTACGCTCTATTACATTTCTAAGAGAGGAGTGTCGGTGGTTAAACAACTCTTGTGGGCTATTTATAGGGTTTGCTCTTGAAAACTCCTCCAGGTGGTAACGTGTACATCGGTAAGGTGCAAGAAATCCTGGTACATTTGGATATCCAGCATCGACCAAATAATATTTTCCTACAAAATAACATATATTGTTAAACCGTCAAACATTGATGACACCATCAAACATTTGTCATTTTCTTTAGAAAAAATACGGTGTGAAATGACATACCAGGTGGAACTACAAGTGGATCAACTCTACTAAGAGCTGAAGCTAGAACACAGCTATCTGCAGCAGACCCTTCCCAACCAGCAAGAATGTATTGAAACTTATAATCAAAAGAAGAGACAACCATAACATTTTGTGACAAGTTCCCTTTTCTATCCCGATATTTACCCTGTAAGTTGACATCGACAATGACTGGTATATGGGTTCCATCAATTGCTCCAACACAATCCTATAGAAAGAAAAACCGCAGTCAAGAAAGACGTAGTAATAAGATTATCACTAAGCAAAGAAATTTGTAGCGCTAGGGGGTTTACCTTGAAGTAAGGATCGAAACGGTCCTTCCCACTAATTTCAAGAGGAGTGTTTGGCCCAGGTGGTGTGAGATAATCTCGATGGAGTCCTATGACAGCCGTCAAGGCCTTGTGGAAGTATCAACTTACTGTCTCTCCGGAGTGACCAAAGTTGTGGGCAATCTTACGATTCCTCAGATTGTGGCCAAGGGTGTGGAGGAACATGACTAATTGTTCTTCTAACATTATGCTAATTGTATCTGATAGGCTTCCTTTTTGCCTTAGAAGATTGGCTAGCCGAAAGAAGGTTGCTGAACTCATGTGAATTTGGTCATGACAATGCACCTCACTCGAATGAATAATGCATTTATAAAAACCACTTCCATCACTTCTTTCCTTATGCTTTTTTTGCCTACCTTCAAGCACAAACAACACTTGGGCTACTCCAATGATAGCAAGAATAAGTACGTGAATACGAGCTTTTCTGACCTTCCTACAAAGGAGTGCTTGAATGTTTGGATCGTTGATAAGATCCATCCCTGAAAAGTACACGGTGAAGAAGGTTTCAGATACAGGCACATATACATTTATATAAGTATGTAATATATGGTTCTTATATAGGCACATATACATATAAGTTTGTAATATTATTAATCATGTTTTACAAAAAGATAGAGAAAGGAAACATAGAGACAGGAAAGCTTGTGGCCATCAAGGTGATTGAAAAAAGTAAGGTAGTTTCATGTATTGATAAGTTTCATGTAATGTTTAAAGCTTTCTTGCAAAATTTATTGAATACCAATCTTGTTAAATTCTGCAAAGTATGCGACCTGTTGCAAGTAATAGGGAAACCTTTTACAAACAAACTCTTTTGTTTTTCTCTTTTACAAACAAACTCTTTTGTTTTTCTTGTCATTCTTCTACATTTAAATGAGTTAGGCTATATTTATATTTGTTTTCATTTGTTTAGAATGTGTTGTTGAGACCTAATTCACCTTCAACAACAAATGAAACAACTTGTGGGGGTGTAGGACACATCTTCTAGCATGGTCATCAACTCACTTCGCTCTATATGACAATTTATATGCTTCATGCACAGACATACTTGGAAAAACTAAAATATCATTCTTAAACTGTGATCATTTCATGACAATATTCTTATACTAACAAGCTTAAAAGATAAGAATGCACCCGAGTTTAAAATAATGTAGTCACAATGTTCTTATATGCCATGTGATTATTTTAATTTTCTTATTTCAATATTGCAAAATGAACTAAATTAAATTAATGTTTCTAGGCTAAAATATGCATATAATTCTGATTTCTATATGCTTCTCGCACAGACATACTCGAAACAACTAACCCCCCCACAAAAAAATGTAACACTAGCATACCCAAGCTTGATATAGTAACTTGGAGTTGAAGTAAACAAATATCATTCTTAAACTGTGATCATTTCATGTCAATATTCTTATAGCAACAAGCTCAAAAGATAAGGATGCACCCCCAAGTTTGAAATAATGCAGTTATAATGTGCAATCAAAACTCTGCCAAAGCCAATGATAAAGAAAACATTACCAATAATATCCATTATCTTAGTTTTGTTAAAAAAATATCAGGTTTACAAAAAATTGAAATTACCTTTAAACCACAAAACAATCAAAAACCATGTATAAACTGGGACATTCAAGATAATCCTCCTAAAAACTAAATAGCATAATAGTAATAAAATATGGCCTCAAAAGATGAAATGTTATTTAAACATACATTCGGTCCATCAATATTGACATTGGACACCTAAGGCTGCCTAAAAGTGATGACCCTTTCTTTACTAAGCATGGATTTGTTTCATCAATTAATGACACCAAGAAAGTGCAAGATCATTTTTAACTCCTTTTGACATGTCATGGCCTGCAATAGTTTGCAGGCAATACACTTCAGTGCAAGATGTTGGTCTGACCTTTGATCTTTATAATTACAAAGATGACTCCTTGAATTAAAATATGTTTTCTGGAAATGCTTCTCCAAAAATAGAGTTTTGACTGTCCAACAGAGCACTAATAGTGTAAGGTTGCTCAACACTTTATTTTCAAAATGTCAATTCTCAAATAAGGGCAAGCAGTTGTGTTGTTTTTCCCCTAGGATAAATCACGCAAATATTTGCAATCATAACCTAGTGCTTGAATGTTTACTCAGTACACACACAAACTTTTTACAGCCTAAGAAAACTATTAAACCCTTCATTTGTTTTGACAGAATGGGTTCCTACTGCAATTTCAAATAAATTCATGAAACCCCACTGACACTCATGATAACTCAGTAAACCCTTTAAAACTGCAAACAATGAAATGTAGGGTTTACACAATGAACATGAATGAAAATGCATACCGTTTCAACAAAGAACACACAAACGCCTTCAACCCGTTCAACAGAGAACTTAAAACTGCAAACAATGAAATGTAGGGTTTACACAATGAACATGAATGAAAATGCATACCGTTTCAATAGAGAACACACAAATGCCTTCAACCCGTTCAACAGAGAAATGCATTCAATACCATTTCAACAGAGAACACACAAACGCCTTCAACCCGTTCAACAGAGAAACACCTTCAAATAATGTCGAATGCCCTAACGAACGGGAAAAGCACACGGACGCCAAAAATTTGCCTTAATCAGCCCGCATACCCGACGAAGATTTATAAAATGGTATTTAAAAAAGTGGAATTTGGCGATCAAATCCCAATTCCACCTTTTTTGAAGGGAGATGTTAATGCTCATTTTGGGCGAAAATGAACATTAACAAATTCATCTTCCTCTTTCATATTGCACTCCCAAACTGAGGATTCAGATGAAATGGGCATATACAAATGCCAATTCTAGCTAAATGTTGGAAACGGTCCGCTACCAAACGGGCCCTAAGGGCTTCAAAAACAATAATGGATTTGAGAGGGTAGAAAGCCAAGTGAGAGGTATACAACCTGTAAATCAACCCTTGATGTAAAGAAATAGGCTTTTTGCCTTGGGTTCTAGCATTTTCCATCACCTTCATAACCAAGTTTTCCAAAGAGTTAAGCAGGAAAAACAGAGAGCGGATAAGAGCATGGTTTCTAAAGTGGTTCAAGAGTGGCATATGGTAATACTAATAAACTTTGAATCATCCCTCTAAAGTGAAATATTTCATTATCACAAGAGAATCTTAATTCCATGGTGGCAGTAGTTGCTCCCTTTCATAACCTCCATGCATCTTAATGAAGCTTTACCTCCTCTAAAAAACCTGTTGAGACTATCATTATCCACCACCCGATCAATTTCCTTCTATTTCTTTCCCTTAGAAGGTAACCTAGTAGCCTTTGTTATCACCTCTTCATTTGTTTTGAAGGACATTCCCCCTACAATAACCTTCTTATCCTCCCAAGAGGTGGCGAATTCAATGGATAAACCCTTATCAAAGCCATTTACAGACTATAAATTTAGAAACCCCTTTTTCCTTGTAGATATGTCGCATATTGGCATCATTTTTTAAGTCATCGCGCTTACTCTACTCAATGCAGACACAATCCTCCCTTGACATTGAGAAAGTAGGAAAAGGATTACCAGAAAGGCAAGATCCACCCCAAGAATGCAACTACAAACTCGAACACAATTAAGGCAACTTGCTATAAAATCCCAGTAGTTAGATAGGAAATTTTAGCCTTGCATGCTAGCTTGGATATAATCACTTAAGTATTAGGATTGGGGATGCCTAATACTTAAGTGATGAAAGGAAAACTCAAGAGGATTAGGGATTGGGGATGCACTTTATTGATACTAGAGTTATGAAAGGAAAATTCAAAAGTAAACCATGATGGTGGGGTTTGGGGTTTTGAGATACCAGATACACTTAAGGTATGTCCATCGAGAAAATTTTAGGACCCTGTGATATTACTAAATTTAGAGCTCGAGGCTATTTGATATGTCATGGATTTGGGCACCCAATCCAAACACACATGTTGAGGCAATTAAAAGTTTCTATCCATCTTAACACATGCATTTGAGTCCATTAATAGAATCCTTGATCATGCATGATGGTAGATGGGATTTTAAAAAAATTTAGGGTCTAGGGATTCATGTCATGCCTCGCCAAGGAACCCTCATTTTCTCAAGAATTTTTAGAAAATAATGAAATCTTCATTCGAATTCAAAAAACCTGTAATATAATATATTTCAATAGAAAAGCCTTTCCAATCATTCCCATAACAAGAATTTCAAAATACAATCAAGAATTTGGGAGGAAATCATGAACAAACCTCCACTTGTTCAAAACCAAGAAATTATAAGTAGATAAAACCTTAACCGATCCACACAAAAATTTGAAGGAAGATGAATTCGACGTGAGGAATCCATTGAACAAATGCCCTCAAAAATATTTCTTTGATAATCTTCTCCAAAAGCCCAAATGTAAATTTCCAAGAGAGAGTTTCTCCAAACTTCATAAAAATTAGGAAAGTAAGAATCAATTAGTTTCATATATATTAAAAGAATCATTTATAAAATATTAAAACAACTAAATCAGAACCATAAAATAATTTTCCCAAAATTAATATCCAAGGCCAAAAGATTTAAATCCCAAATTAAATAAAATGCCCAATAAAAGTAGTCGACGACAACAAAATATGATTACAAAATTAGTCGGCAACTCCATCCCAAGTACAAATGCATAAATGAAGTCACCCGCCAACTAGGAAACATAAAAAACATTACAAACCCAACAATTCAACCAAGTAACATGCCTCACATACCAAGCACAGTAGCCGGTTGTTACCACCCAGTAATTGGTTGGCCAAAATAAACAATGTGGCAATTGTCGCCTCAAAATTGAAATGAAAGTTGTGGCTTGGGGAATTAGTTGGCCATATGAGTAACTCTATATTCAACCACCATCGAGGTTAAATATTAATTTATTTTTATTTTGTACATGTTGAAACCTACCAATTCATGTGAAGTTGATACCTGGTACCTGTCCACATTAGTACAATAACCGAAGAACATATACATATACAATATCAAAAAATGAAGGGGATCGAGACATCATGTGGACCTTACAAATGAGTAGCTATGACTTAGTCCCTCTCTATACAAACACAACAAATAGGATCATCCACAATCAATCACATAAGCACAACAATAATCGAGACATCAAAGGATACATGAGCTAGTGCATTAGTAACTCATAAGCATGTAAATAAACATTTTCATGAAATATCGTGGCATTTACTAGAAAGAACATTATGCATATATGATCACTAATAAAATATCTAAATAATCAACATACTATATTTCATCTAACTAACATATCATCCTAATTAGTTATCAATCACAATTACTAAGTAACCATATAATTCAACAAGAATAATCAACATTACTAGATATCATTTTATCCACAATAACTATCATAACATCAATTATCCAATCATAAAATAGGAATACATTAACACTAATACATCAGTATATCATTTATGCTTACCTCTTCCTACATTCAAGCTAGGGTATAGGGCTACATTACCCACTTATGGAGACCGGGGTGGAGTGCCGCTACAATTCACATTTCAAAGGATGAAATCACTAAAGGAAATGATGAATAAGAGTTGAGATGTCATTCAAAATGATTTTCACCGGTACATTGATATTAAGATTTTTAAATTTTGAAGTGGGGAGGGGATGAGGTTTAGGGAATGTGGTGTAGAGACCTCAAGATATGAATGTCAGCAAAGAGTCCACATTTTCAAGTAGGAATGACAAAGGTTGGGATTTAGAGATACTTGATGTTTAAATGGGTGAGTACTATAATTTTGGAAAATAGGAAACTAAAAGGTTCATGTGTTTACAAACAAGGGAGTAGGAGGCTTGAGGTGAGAGCATTTGCATATTTGATACTATCAAGGATCAGGGATTGGGGATGTAATTCATTGATACTAGAGTTAAAAGGAAAATTCAAAAGTAATCCATGATAGTGGGGTTTGGGGTTTTGAGATACCAGATACAATTAAGGTATGTCTATAGGGAAAATTTTAGGATCTTGTGATATTACTAAATTTAGAGCTCGAGGCTATTTTATATGTCATGTATTTGGGCACCCAATTGAAACACACATGTTGTGGCAATTAAAAGTCTCTATCCATCTTAACACTTTCATTTGAGGACATTAATAAAATCATCAATCATGCATGGTGGTAGATGGGATTTTGAAATTTTTGGGGTCCAAGGATTCAAATTTCAAAGAATGCAATCTCTAAAGGAAATTATAAATAAGAGTTGAGATGTCATTCAAAATGATTTTCATTGGTACATTTATATTAATCTTTTTGAATTTTAAAGTGGGGAGGGGTGAGGTTTAGGGAATGCAATGTAGATATATCAAGATATGAATGAATTCAAAGAGTTCATATTTTGAAGGAGGAATGATGATGATTGGGATTTAGAGATACTTGATGTTGAAACAAGTGAGGATTATGATTTTTGAAAATAGGAAACTAAAGTTCCATTATGTTTGCAAACAAGGGAGTAGGAGGCTCAACATGAGATTTTTTTCATATTTGATAGCATCAAGGATCGAGGATTGGGGATGCGACATATTGATACTTGAGTGATGAAAGGAAAATTGAAGTCCCTATATGGGTCAGACTCTTGAACCTCCCTCTTCACCTCTGGCAGGACTCTATCCTTGAGGAGGTGGGGGAGGCTTTGGGGAATTTTTTGATGCTGGATCATGATTCCTACAATATTTATCATTCCACATTCGCTTGTATTTTAGTAGAACTTGACATTTCGAAGGGCCTCCCAGCTGAAATTAAAATAAAATCTACATTAGGATCCCGGATCCAACAACTTAACTATGAGGGTATTCCCTTCAGATGTATTAAATGCTTTAAAACTAGCCATGTCTCCTCCCAATGTGGCCTGGAAATTAAGAAAAAGAAATCTTCTCCCTCTTGGTGGAAGGGAGCTTCTACACAAAACTATACTATTCTGAAAAAATCTTCTCAAGCTGCTAAGAAGGACGATTCTATTATCCCTCCAGCTTCCCCTTATGTAGTGGCTGCTAGGAATATTTTTGAGATTGCTGAAATTAACTTTGCTCTTTCTCTGTTGGCTTCTATTGATGATGGTCCTGTTGGGGGTTCTGGGCCTGTTGGTGCTGATCCTTCTTTGACTACTGTTGCTGGTGGGTTTGGGGTTACTAGTTTGGCTGGTGTTTTGGGCTCTTCCTACCCTGATTCGATGGTTCCTCCTGCTGATAGACCTTTGGCTGCATCCTCTATTGGGCCGGTGCTGGAAGATTAGCTAGATGTTTCTTTGCTGAGTATTGGTTCCTCAACTTTGGGTCCTTTGTGTTGGCAGGCTAAGGATGCTAAGGTTGAAGATGGTTGGGTTTCTATCAAAGGTAAACACTCAAAAAGATCCTCCTCTTCATTTGACATGACCCTTTAGTCCCATAATAGGGGGAAGAATGGTTAGCTCTCTATCTTAATCTTGAGTTTCATAATTTGAGACAATTGACTATGACAGTGGGCGAGTATGAGCGAAAGTTCTTTGAGCTCAAACAGTATGCTAGCTTTGGTCAGGATACAACCTTGCTAGTACAACATTTTGTTAGGGGGTTGAATGCACGCATTATTGGGAATGTCTTACTCTTTGAGCCTAAGACCCTTAGAGATGTAGCTATTAAGGCTACCATTATGGAGGCAAATCTGGCAGCAGGTTTTAGTGCTTAGGGAGGTATTCAGTCTAGTGGTTCCAAGAGGAATCAATCTCAGAGGAATGGAAATTTTCAAAATCCTTCAACCTTTTCAAAAGGTAATCAAGATCAATAGGATAAGAAATTCTTCCATGGTAGCAGTGGTGGTTCTCAGTCAGGGAACTATCGAAACTGGCAGTGTAGTTTGCGCAATTGGGTGGATCAGCAACCCCAGAGTTTTGGTGGTAGAGATGGTTGTTATTCTTGCAGACAACATGGCCACATTGCAGTCAATTGTCCTAACCAATTGACACAGTTTTCAGGACATAGGCCTATAGCTTCTGAGCCTACAGTTGGAAATGTTGGTGGATCTCATAGGGCCTTTGCGATAGGGAAGGATCCTCAGTGTTCGAACCCTAATGCATGGAATGGTCCGAAGGGACCTACTCAGTGATTCATAGTTTAGTTTTCTTTTCAGTGCAGTGAGTTTATGGGACTTGTATCCCTACTTGTTTCAGGCTTCCAAGAGTAAGCCTAATCCTAGGGGGGGTGAATGTGGTATCCACTCGTAGGATGCTTTTTAGTTTGCCTTATGTTGCAAATGTATGACCGAATTCTTTTAGGTCACTTTCCATGTGATCGATTATTGTTTCATTAATGATGATGTGGATTATTATTATATGTTTATCAAGTGTATGCGTAGATTAGATGATGATGTTTCATGATGTTAGATTACATGTTTTATATTGAATACAATGTACTTACCCCATACTTGCATGTGTATGGTGATTATGTGTCTGTATCTGTTTGACGTGCTTGTGTGGTAGAGGACAGAGGCATAGTTACTTGCATAGTCGAGATCCACACGTCCGACCATACCCTATCATTGTCTATTATATATTGCATGTACATGCTTCATCTTTTGATGACAGGTTTGCAGGTACAGGGCATCGTCTTCCCTGAATTGGCAGGAGTGAGCATGCCCACAAACATTCATCTCAATGGTAAAGAGGGGAGATAATACACAGACCCAAAACTCTAACCCTAGTCTAATTGTCCTAGGATGGACAAGTGTCTGTTTGACTACCCTACCCGAATTCACCTAGTTGGTATGAATTCATGGATTTCGTTCTTGAGTCTGTGCATGTTTTCAGTTTGTTTGAATTTGTTTGTGCTTGATTAAGTTGATTTATGATTATTCAGGTGATTTTATATGATTATCAATGTTAGGACTATAGTTGAATTTAATAATTTAATTATGTTCCTATGTTTAATTTGGAAAATTATCTAAAGTCGTTTATTTGATTTATTGGAATTAATTGTATTATGTGTTTTACTTTTATTTTTAGTAATATTAAATTAGTTTAATTAAATTTAATTAATTTAGTTTAGTTATTTAAATTTTTGGTTTATTACATATATGTTATTAAATGATTATTTTTAATGAAAGTAATTCTGTATTATTTGTTTTTAATTAACTATAGTTTAACTAAATTAATTTATCTAGTTGACTTAGTTTTTAGTTAATTAATTTGTAAAGTTAGTATAGTTTTAATTATCAGTTAATTGATTTAGTATTGTTATTCCTTTATTAATTTAAAAATTGAAACTTGTTTATCTTTGAATGATTAAGATTTTTGAAATGTATTAGTTGTTAAATGGTTATGTATATACTAAAATTGGGCAAATTTTCTATTGAATTCCTAGATCATCATTAGGGAATATTTTTTTTATTAGTGACTTTAATATGCTGGTTATGTCATGATTCTCTTATCATTATTATGTGACCTATATTCTGTTTGGATCATGTTCATTGTGATGTTTCGGTTCTTGTATTCCAGTTTCAATTATGTAAATTGTAAATGTTGTACTCTTCGTTCATGCTTCTGTCTTCTTGTGCGTAGTGTGATATCGGGCATTAGAATGACCTAGGGGAATACAGAGGCAGGGATCATTGTCTGTTGAATTATTTTCAGTATCGTGTTTATTGTATGTGTTTATTCTTATTGTTATCTATGTATCAATCTTATGGGCTCTTATTGGTTAATATTTTTTTATGGTATCTATGTAATCATTTGGGTTTCTGTGTGTGAAACTGCATCTAGGATTACCTGGTTGAATACCCGATTGATGTTTATGTGATTTTGAGCCTAGGGGAGATTGATTAAGTGCATCTTAGGGGAGTGGCTTACAATAGGGGTCGGGACCCAAAGTGGTCAGTACCTAGGTAACCTATTGTAGGTTATGTAATTAAGTGATAACATAGTAATTAAAATGTGTAGAGATCATTAAAAAGATAATATAGAGTATGGTTATGATTAGAATTCCTCATATATGAGAGAGAGTATTCTAATCCCACATGGATCGTATTGAGGGTCTAGGGCCCATAGTGGTCAGTTCCAGGGTAACTCAATGCTTGAGGGTCCGGGGTCCAGAGTGACCAGTACAGGGTAACTCAAGTAGATAGACATGTGATGACACTCCCATAGCATTTAGCCTAAGTCATCTCTTGAGTTTTCTATTTATGCCTCTGTAATAGTGTGTATCACCTTTCACTTTATTTATGTGTACCTTGAGTAGAGAGCTTTCAGGATTCCTTGCTCAGTGGTTTTATCCTTGTTTGGTTTTGGTCATCCGATTGGGGTTTTGTGGTTATCTCCTCAGCACGGTGGGGTAGACCTTTGTGGTTCTACATGGACGGGTGGTAGTGATTCTTTACCATTTGAGATTCGACGTCCTGGTGTCGGTGCTATTGATACTTCTGCAGTTGGATGCCCTTATGGTTCTTCATTGATTCTTCATTGTTGGTTTCTTATCTTACCTTCATTTATGTAGTCCTATATTAGTGTATCGCATGTGATACCTAATATGGACATTGTACTTCTTTGATTAGATTTATTATTACATACCCTGCGACATGTGCAGTGGATGTTAGTGTATTAGTTATCATGGATGTCCATGAGGTTTGTATTTATTGTTGTAAGTTGTTATTGTATCATTTATGGAATGAAATCTTTTGTCATCTTTCTTTAGTTGTATTTTGTTCTTAAGTAATTCTACGTCATGGGACCCTCGAGTTTTGTAATCTATGTTGGATGTTGTTTCAATGTGAGTAAATGGTAATTGCTTCCGCACTGTTGTGTATCTTGTATGTTAACTTTTTAAAAAAAATGTTCACCAAACATAGTAGCAAGTTATAGGTTAACTTCTCTTGGGTTCCCTGGCGGGGCGTTACATTGTTCTTCAACGATTTATCTTTTGTTGAGTTTTGGGTTCTCTTGCTTTGTTCCATCCAGGTTGTGGGACCCTGTGGTAAAACCCTCTCTTTGGTCTAGTTGATCTGGTTCATTTAGTGGGCGTATTTGAATATCTTCTGTGACCTTGTACAGGGTTTCGGGGTCCCTTCAAAACCTGTTTTATCCTTAATCGAAATTGAAGAGGATTGGGGATTGGGGATACAATGTATTGATACTAGAGTGATGAAAGTAAAATTCAAAAGTAATCTAGGATGGTGGGGTTTGGGGTTTTGAGATACTAGATACACTTAAGGCATGTCTACAAGGAAACTTTTAGGACCCCTTGATATAACTAAATTTAGAGCTCGAGGCTATTTGATATACCATGGATTTGGGTAACCAATTCATTACAAGGGGAGAGCAATAAGGGAAACAAAACTTTGAAGTTGATGAGAGATGAGAGTAGGAAGCAAGAGGATGTTTAATACACCGAGGATTGGGAAAACTAATTCATTTGAAGTGTACAGAGGGAAACAAAACTACGAAGCTTGTAGAAGATGAGAGAATACGAGATAAAGTTATAGGGTTGTGGAGAATGAAGGCAAAGCATGCAAATAGTGTAAATTTTGAAGGTCTAAAATACAAGGACTCAAAAATTGATGATTAGGGACATGAAGAAAAAAATATGTTGTAATGTAAAAGTTTGAAATGTTTTTGGGTCAAATAAAGTAGAATTTTGGGGAATGGGAACCATGGGGAAGGGTTTTAACGTAAGAGAAATACTAAAAATTTATAGAAGGAAAAGGATAGACAAAATGAGGAAGCGAGGGGTGGAGGAAAGGTATGAAAACATGGGAAAGACCAAAATCTTGCATAAGGTTAGATAATGAGCCAAACACCCAATATCAAATTAAGTAGAAAGAGGACATTATATTGTCATTAATTTGGTTCGCCACCTTGATGGATCAAGCTCCTCAACAAAATCTCTAAACACAACCTTGAATTTTTAAATATCTACGTGAAGATAAACAAACTCTAGGAAATCATTTTTAGTCAAATCATTCGCGCAAAATAGATTTCAAACTTTAAAATTATGTTGCTCACTTCTAGTTCACCCCTTTAATTTGTCACATACAACAATAAAAAAATTCAAGAACAAGAAAATTCATAAGAAGTTTGATGAAATCATATATGAATATTATCAATTGAGATTACCAAGACAATGTGACCACTTACCAAATCTACTTGAACATACTAATAAGTAGAACAAAGCTTAAAGCTAGTAGTATATAAATGGTGTAAATATTATGAGAGAAAAAGAAAATATTTACATGTAAATCAATTAAATAGAGTAAATAGATATATGGAAAATGATCTAAGTATATTGAGTGATAAATTTAATAAATAAGCATAGTCTTTTTAATCTAAGAAGTAAAACATATACTCCATATTTAGCATTTTCTTTTACTATGCACTTTTATACGTACAAGTTACATTATCTTTCAAATGTAAAAAAAAGTATCATAAATTAAATGTCACTATAATCCTAAATAATTCTTTATAGTTTGTTCAAAATCTCCCCTTTCATGTATTACTACATGAAAAATTAATTATAAGATATGAATTTTAATATTCAATTATATGACCATAAAATTTAGATCTTGAGGGGCCAATGTGTGAGAATGACCTTTCAGTCTCTTTGAATATATGTATAAATTATTGTCTAGAGATGTTATCCTTAAATAATTTTTTTGAACAACCAAAATATTTGAATAACATATATAGAAATTTAATATTTTATGTCAAATGCAAAAGCAACCCATAAAATTGGTTGAATAATTTTATAACAAATAAAAGATTTATGAGGTCTAGGCTTAGATTTCCATCTCTAAGCATTTTAGATAACTGTTACTAACAAATGGTACAATTAAGTAGATAAATTATGTCTTATGGTAAACTTTATTAGAAAGCTAAATTTGAGATAGTATAAAGAGAAATATCTTTAATCTTGGTTTTCATCCTTACACATTTGCACCATTATCCCTCTCTTCATTTGACTTAGTTATAGTTTCTTACTTTTATAGATGAGACGCTATTCTTCCTCATAAAGGGTCATTCCATATTCATTCTCACATGCATCAAGAAAAACCTCACAAGTACACATCTAAGGCATTGAAGGATATTTACCAAACAAACAATATACAAAGTTTCAACTTTCTTGTAAGGTACCTACTAAAGCAATGAAATGTGCACCCATAGAAAAATTAAACAATATACAACCAAAAGATAACAAAGAATACAACCACATACCTCAAATAAAATGATATATTTTAGAAGTCATATAAATTATGTGGATGTATACACACAAAATACAAATATGAACATAAAATTCACCTAAATATGTACCTAATGAATTTCAAAAACTTTCATTGGAAAACACATGAACTATTTGAAGAATTTGAACTTACTTTTGGAGTTGTGTGTGAAGCTCCCTACGTGGCCTAGTTGACTCAAGATTTCCCTTCCAATTAGCAAGTTGCCTCATGACACACAAAGGACCTTTTGAAGAAAAAGATTGTCATTAAGTTACTTCAAATGGAATGTAAATGTAGAGGCAACAAACTTAACAAGGTATCCATTGGTTACTTGTTTTTTAAAGTAATTTTTTTTTAGCATTCATAGCTTCACAATAGGATCCTAAGGATGAAGATCTATAAAATTATGGTGATACGTGAACTTGTTCAACTTGACTCTTGTCCACATCATTTTTCATGTTCCAAAATTTTATGTTCTTATTGGCATTGGTTTTCTTATAATCATTGATTAGGTTACATGATTGGGCAAGTATTAGTATATTTCCTAGTTCATGCATTTCCACTTTAGACTCAATAATAGGATTTTAGATTTAAATTTAAATAAAGATGATGGTGGGCAATATAGGATTTTATTTTACTAGTGTTTTAACATATTTTTTTAAAAAAAGAACTAGCTAAAAAAATAAAATAAATGAAATTTGATTATTATACAATGTTAGTGGAGAAGCATAATACTTAAATCACAAAGTTTTAGGAAAATGTTAAAGATAGAAATAATTCTTGATAATACCTAGGCATATTTGATGTCTATGGCTTAATTATTTCTATATTTGAGTAGAGGCATAAATTTCACCTCTTATTCAATGACAATTATGAAACCATTAACTAAATATATAGAAAAGAAAGTGGGAAGCAAGGTTCAATACTTAACCTTGAGTTATATACATAGACCAACATGAGTGGGAATACATCTACCTAAGGGCATGCTTCCACTCATTAATATCCTCTTTGGTATTGATATGAATGGTCATATTTTTAAATGATTGGTTATAGGGATTGCACCAATAGTCATAATGTCTGACATTAGTTGGATTCACATGATATAAGAGAGGAATGATCAAGCCACAAGTCCTCAACATTGTAGTGGACTTATTGAGACACCAAAGTATGCTACATAACCCTTTGGAAAATAGAGATCTTGCAACCTTGTCCAAGATATCTAACATTAGTTGGATTTACATAATATAAGAGATGTGATCAAGTTACAAGTTTTCAACATTGTAATGGCCTTCTCAAGGTGCACCGATGAATCTGGATAGCCTTTGAAAAATACATGAATTTCTATGTGATATATGCTTTCTAATGAATTCAATTTGTGGACCTCAAGCCCATTTATATATTTCTCGTGGATGAAAGTTTATCAAAATATACATTTTGATTCTTGGTTTGAAATTAGTTATTATCATATGTATGATAAAATGGGTCACATAATTAATAAAATATGTTTATTATTGATTATTTTTGCAAGGAGTGATAAGACAATTTATTGTCTCTATTTTGTGATAATCTTTATGCTTTGTTAAAACATTTCCAAGACATTCATGGACCTATAACTATTTGAACTTTTGATAAGTACAGTTAGAACCACCAAGATCATGGGTAGTTAGATATGACATGTTTTTATGAACATTATATTTAAATTGCAGCACTTCATATAGCTACTTTAATCTATGTTCTAATATTTGGGTAAGAATTGACTAGTTGACTTGTATACATATCTACATGCTACTAACCTGCCAGGAAAACAAGGAACAACTGGAGAGTGGATCGACCACATTAAAGAAGAGGCATTGAAGTTCCAGCTATGATGGAGAAAGCCATCACAACACCGAGGATCATGCCGCTACTAGAGAGGAGCCATCATTCTAAAGAATATAGGAAACAACTCTGCTATATTTCCTCAGTGCTCATTATTCTGTTGAATTAGTTATCCGGACTTTATTGTACTTTGTCGTGGGTTGTTATATTTCCTTCTTCTATGGTGAGACTTAGTCAAGACTTACTTTCATGCTTTCTATAAGCATCAATCCTCTATATAAATGGATTTGATTGGTTTAGTTGTGTAATGAGAAAATATATACGAATGTTGTGTTTAGCATAGCAGAGCTACTATTTCTATTTTTCATGTATTGTTCCATTATTATGTAATCAATTTATGAGAATATAATGAAAGAGTGATTTTGAAGTATCTTCTATGTTAGTAGTTAGTAGAAGCCAACCAAGGGGGCCCACTTGGGAGGTGGAGTAGATTAGGATAGAGTATAATTGCTTTCTATATTTCCTGTACTTTCAAGTAGAAGTCACTGTTTTACTCCTGCAACATTATTACTGTGAATGTTCCTGCAGCACTTGCAGAGATAGGTATAGTGAATGCTTTGAGTTGCTAAAACAAGCTTAGGTTAAGATTACAACCTTTCAATAGTAATTTCATTAAGTAGTTAAGTGTGCTTACTTTCTTGCAGCAATAGCATAGGTTTCTTTCATGCATTTTATCTTCCTGCAGCATAGGTAGTATGACTCTTTGAGGGGCTTAGTGCACAAACCGTGCTATCCCATTTCAAGTCTACATCCCTGGGTTGACAATCTAAATGCATTTCATGATGGGAAAAGTAATCCTTAGTATGAATACATTATTCCTAAGAGAGACAATGGCATGATTATCGTTACCTATTGTGAGACTGTTCATTTTTGGCACTGTTGCCGGGGATGGTGTCAAACTGAGAACCTTGATGAGTCATTCATTTTTTAAGATAGTTTTCTATTCTTAGTCACTAGTTAGTAGTTGTGAGCTTGCTTCACAAGTTCATTAACTCACTTGCATGCATCGAAGAAGGCAATATGTTCATGGAAGATTTCTCCCAAAAGAACCTGTTAAACTAAAAGAATAATTTGAAGAAATTGAGTTACCATTTGTTGACGCAAGTCCCGAGTTTGTTGCATCACCTTCAATAGAAGAAGATCCTTTTGATCCATTTAACCTTTGCACTTTTGCAGAGATATTAGCTTGTTTCCTTGATAGCTCTACTCCAAAACCGAATGTTGGCCAAAACCTTTTGGTTAATAATACTTGCCAACCGTAGTTTTATTACCCAACACCTCTAGTAATGACAGCTCCTACCTTTCCATTTCTTATTCCAAGACTTATCAACAATCCTAATCTCAAGAACATACCTGTGTCAGACCTTCCAAAGTTCTATGGCCTTATTACTGAGGACTCTGACACCTTTTTATTTGAATTTAACATTTTGTGTTGAAGTTTTAACTATAACACTGATAGTCATAAGCTCAAGTTGTTCCCATCAACATTGAACGAGTCAACTCTCAAATGGTTCATGGGCTTAGGAGAAAATGCAGTAACTGATTGGGATGGGATGAGAGATTTGTTTTTGCATAAAAATAAGGAATACTGCAAAGGAGGTGATTTAAGAGGAGATGACATATTATGAATGTCATAGAAAGAAGATGAGACCCTGGAGGACTACATATCAGGATATCAAACGATTGGTCTTCTTTGGGTATAGGTTTGTCCAGGCTAAGCCTCTGAGGAAAAGGAGGTTTTACTGAGGTCTGAACATCAGTTGGATTGGAGACATTAGCTAGGGGAACTGTATTTGGCAAATCATTCTCTGGAAGTGGTATTGATGCTACAAGAAGGTCTGGCACTTCCATGATGAGAGGGGGTTCAGGTGCAAGTAGAGTAGTACCCAATCTTAGGTGTATATCGGCTATGTTGAGTGCATAAGTAGGGTAGTGCTGAGCATCAGTATCATACATTTTACTCTGTTGTGGTTGACTATTTGGATTCGATTGTGGCTAAGCAGGTAATTATGTCTGCTTTTGAGGGCCTGTATTTGTAGGAGGTGGCATAATTGCAGGTGGATTCACTGGAGGTGGCAAAGGTGGATACCCAGGATTTTGATTAGGCCATTGTTGAGGTCCTCTCCACTAGTTTGTGGGTTTCCAATTCCCTTGTGGAAATTTCCATTGGTTTGGAGGCCGTGGCCATTGGGGTTGTTGTGGATTAAACCATTGATTCTGTTGATTTTTGGGCCAGTTATTATTCCAAGTAGATTGAGTATACTGAGGAGGGTTTTGGACATTCTGGTTTTGCCACTGACTATTATAAGGATTTGAAATTTGTAGAGGGTCTTGAGGCATACCTTGTCTCATGGCCCATGGCCGACATTGAGCAACAAGGAATACTTGCCCATCCTCTCCTTTTATCTTTAAATACTCAGTTGGAAGGTGTTGATTCTCCAAGTTCGCAATCAGCTTGCATTGACAATCATTCTTTTGCTTGTGGCAATGGGGACAGTATTCAGTGAGTTGTGCCTCCGCATCTGCATGCTTCTTCTTGGCATTCATTGTGTCCAAGTGTGTAGTGACATCATTAATGATGTCCTGCTTGAAGTCTGACAATAGGTTTGAGATTTCTATCTTGGAAATGCCAGAGCTACTTCCTTTTGTAAGTGTTGGACATAATCCTCTGCCCTTCTTCACTGCTTCTCTAGAGTAATTCAAAAAAATCTTCTTGAGATCATCCCAAGAAGACTAAGATACATTTCCTCTAGCCATAAGGTCCAATGCTTCCAGACAGTTATCATTCACTCCTCTCAAAAAGATTAACTTTTGTGAATCCTCCTGCAGCGCATGTTGAGGATTCTTCTACAAATTGTATAAGAAGCATTGACCAGCTAAAAAGTATGCATGTCTAGATTCCTCTATTTCAAGCCATTAAAGATGTTCCTATCTATGGAAAAGCAATTAAGGAAGTTTGTCTAAAAAATCCTAGATGAAAGAAAAAGGATCCCACAATAGTTCATGTTATAGGACAACTAGCTGATATTATGTTGGGAAAGCTTGTAATTCCAAAGTATTCTGATCCTGGGAGCCCAGTTGTTACTATCATCATTAATGGTCAGTCTGTAAAAAATGCTTTAATAGACTTAGGTGCAGCCATTAATGTTATGACTAAGGATACCATGAATAAACTAAGTATAGAAGGATTGCAAACTACTCCAACAATCTTGTAGCTTGCCTATAGTTCTACTATCACCCCTGATGGGATGATAGAAGACATAATAGTTACCTTAGACTCCTGGGAATATCTTGCTAATTTTATGATTTTATCACCCAAGGTCAATCTTTCTGGTTACCCTATTACTTTAGGACATCCATGGTTAGCAACAGTTGACACCAATAGTAGTTATAGATTAGGGAACATGACAATTTCAGATGGACAAGCAACTAAGGAACTAGCATTATACCCTTCAGCTCAACCTCAGCCAGATTTAAGCACCCCTATATGGCCAGATTTAGGAGATGGAAAAGAAGAGTTGAACTTTGTGGCTCAACTCATGATGTTACATAGGCAGTCTTTTCTGAAGTTGCAAGAGGAAGATGCAGTGATTAGGAGCATCCTTAATAATGATTGTGTTGTGATAAAAGACATTTCTGAGAGCTCTGTGTTGGAGTTGTTTACCTATGAAGACCATTTTGAGGACTGTGTTTTTCCATTAGAACCTAATATTATCCATCAGTTACTACCCAATGAAGTATTTACCAGTCCTATCTCTGAACTATCCATGCTTAACCTTACCACTACTGTTGAACTATCCCAAGGTCACACCCTTCATGTTAATAACAAGCTACCCCCACAACAGTTGGAGAAATTAACCAAACTCCTACAAACACATGAAAAATCCTTTGCATGGGACTATGGGGATATGAAGGGACTGAGCCCCACACTTTGTACTCACATGATTTATATCAATGAAGGAAGTCTACCAATCCACCATCCTCAGAGAAGGATTAACCCAACATTAAGAGAGATAATTAAAATAGAGTTACAAAAGCTGCTAGATGTTGGTTTTATATATCCAATCTCTGATAGAAAATGGGTATCAACTTTGGTCATAGTGCCTAAAAAGGGTGGTAAATGGAGAATCTATGTAGATTATAGGGAATTAAACAGAGCCACAAAGAAAGATCATTTCCCCTTACCTTTCATTGATCAAGTACTTGATACTTTAGTTGGTAAAAAGTATTTTTCTTTTCTTGATGGATATAGTGGATACAATCAGATTAGTATTACTCCATAGGATCAAGAAAAGATGACATTCACATGTCCCTGGGGAACTTATGCATATTCTATCCTACCATTTGGGTTGTGTAATGCTCCAACAACATTCCAGAGGGCTGTAATTAGTATTTTTGCTGACATTTCACATGATTGCATGGAGATATACATGGATGATTTTACTACATTTGGGGTCACTTTTGAAGAATCTCTACAAAATATGGAAAAGGTGATGATCAGATGCAAGGAACACAATCTCTCTCTCAATAGTGAGAAATGTTTTATGCTGATGCAGGAAGGCATTGTACTTGGACATTTCATTTCAATAGTAGGTATCCAAGTAGACCCAACAAAAATTGAGGCAATTCTCACATTACCTACACCTACTAAGAAAAAAGATGTAAGATCCTTTTTAGGAAATGCTGGCTATTATAGGCATTTTATTCAGAATTTTAGTCAAATAGCTAGTCCTCTATACACCTTGCTTACCAAAGAGGCCGAGTTTATATGGATATCAGCTTGTGATGAATCCTTCCTGCAGCTCAAGTCACTTCTGACAACTACACCAGTCCTTAAAGGACTTGATTGGTCTCTCCCATTTCACATACATATAGATGCTTCAGACTATGCAATAGGTGTTGTGTTAGGACAAAAGCCTAGTAACCTTGAAAATGCCATTTACTATATTAGCAAGAGCCTACATAGACCAGAGTTAAATTACACAGTAACTGAAAAAGAACTACTGACTATAGTTTATGCCTTAAACAAATTCCTCCATTATGTAATAGGTTACCCCATCTTTGTTCATATTGACCATGCAACAATCAAGTATCTAATGACCAAACCTGCCATCACAGGCAGGTTAGTAAGATGGCTTCTTCTCTTATAGGAATTTGATATAACCATTATTGACAATCCAGGGAAGGCAAATGTAGTGGCTAACTATTTATCCAGAATTCAGATTACTAACTCAGACGCTACAATGGTTGATGATACATTCCCTGATGAACACCTATTTCATATTGTTATCAAAAATACATGGTACGCCAATATAGCTAATTACCTTGTAGACAAAAAAATACCCCCACATTTCTCTCCAAAGGACATAGAAATGCTTGTTGAGAAAAGTTTCTAATTCTCCTGGATTGACAACACCCTATTTTATACTAGTCCAGACCAAATCATGAGAAGGTGTGTGCGAGAGGATGAGACATATGATATTCTCCACACTTGTCATGATGAGCCATGTGGAGGCCACTTTGTAGCCAAGAGGAAAGCTCTGAAGATCCTAACAATAGGTTACTACTAGCCAACACTTCACAAGCATGCATCCAACTATACAAGAAAAGGTGACAAATTCCAGAGAATGGGTCGTCCCGCCAAATTAGATGAAATGCCCTTAAACCCACAAGTGGTGGTAACACCATTTGACAAATGGGACATGGATTTCATTGGTCTAATAGATCCTCCTTCAAATGGGAAATCCTACATACTGGTATGCATAGATTATCTAACCAAATGGGTGGAAGTAAAATCCATGCAGCATGCACGAGATCAAAAGGTAGCAAAGTTTTTGTATGAGGATATCTTCACCCATTATGGATTGCCAAGAGAACTTGTAACTAATCAGGGAGCCCGGTTTACATTTAATCTGATCAAAGAACTCATGAAGGAATACAATATCAGGCATCAGAACTCCATCTCTTACCATCCTCAAGCAAATGGTCAGGCATAGGTCACAAATAGAGAAATTGAAGTCATCTAAACAAAAATGGTTCACCTGCATCGACGAGATTGGAGAAGCCAACTAATAGAAGTGGTCTGGGCCTACTGAACAACCTGGAAGACAACCACAAGATTCACTCCATTTGAATTGGTATATGGGAAGGTGGGATTGTTACCATTTGAATTCGAGCACAAGACATTGTGTACAATGTTGGAATTAAACATTAATCTCCATGTAGTACAGAAAGAACGCCTTCTACACCTCAATTCCTTAGATGAAATGCGTAAATCTGCATTGGAATGCATGGAGCTAGTACATAAACAATAGTAGAGGTGGCACAATTCTCATATTAAGAGAAAAAAATTTCACATGGGTGACTGGGCATTATTGTATGATTCCATATTCAAATAAATTATAGGCAAGCTACAGACTAGATGGCTGGGACCTTATGCAATTGAATACGTCTTCGACAATAGAGAAATCTAGTTGACCACAATAAATCCAGTGCAATTCAAATTACTCATCAACAGACATCATTTACGCCTATATCATAAACCCCACACAAAGAAGGACTTCTTGCAACAATTCCACAATAACACTTTAGCAGCGCAACAGGTAACACTTCCTACAATAGAAGGTGAAAACCTTCTTCCTGCAACTTCAAAATAACATGCCTTCAAAGTATGACCATAATAAAACTTCATGTCACATGAAGTCCAATTCTCCATTCATTTTTCCCAATTCTTCTTTCCAACCCATTTCATTTCTCTCTCTTCCATCCACCCACCATCCACGTCATTCACTTTTTCTATTTCTATGTTTTCAATAAGAGCCATGCCAGCTGACAGATGTAGTCGCCAACATCATTTCACTCTCACCACCTTTTATTTCATGTATATGGTAAACAACTGCCAAGTACAACTTTTTAAATCTCTATCCACTTTTAGCACATAGATTTCAGTAATTATATTTAGTACTGCAATAAATGTATAATTACAATGTTACACCAGTTCCCCATCCCATACCAAATGTGCCAAGTGTGGACACTTGTAATTATTTAGTTGGGGGAAGGGGAAGTGTATTAAGTTCTAATGTCATTTCTAAGCTATCCTTGTCATTTCAAAGCTGTACTTAGGCCTTATTTCATTAAGTTCCTTTATTCTCACACATTTTTCATACTATAAATCCTGAATAATTCTCAATTTTCTGAAGCTGATGTGACCTGAAAACATTATAATTAAACTATGTGGAAACTTGTAGTTAAAGTTATAATTTCCTCTGTTAAAATGCCATTATTATAGTTTCATGCAAAAACAATAGAGGAATTGCAAGAGAAAGGTCTGTATTTTCAAGAAGAGCATTTGAAATTCAAGAAGGGAATAAGATATTTGTAGAACAAGAGAGATTGAAAGATTAACAAGCTACGATGAGCAGAAATTTGGAGGAAAATTTTTTGGAAACAAATGGGTGGACAGTTACAGAGACGTGAGCCAGTGCATCATGGCCTTTTTCTTATAGACATTGAAGCAGTTAGGAGGTTTAATGCATGTGGTTGGCTGGGTTATTTCCTGCAGTTATTAGATTTTAATGAAGAGGTGGCAACTGAGTTTATGAATACTTTTGAGGAAGGGCAGGAAACCGTATGGGGTTTAACAGTTTTCGTGACATAAGAGAGAATAGAAGAGGTAATTGGGTTACCGAAAACTGGGGAACATTACCCCAATGAACATGACGTCGGGTCATCACGAACCCAGTTTTCCCTTCCAAGTGATCCTCCACTGGAGATTAGCAAGCAAGGGTACAAATAAATATCTCTTCCTCCACCATACAACGAGCTATAAATGCATATTATCAAGTACCTAACATGTGAGGGAAGATTTTCAAATTTGCATGCTCATCATTTTAAGCTACTTAACTACATAAGACATAGTCTCCCAGTAAATGTCCCTAATTTCTTGTATAATATGCCAAGTATTAGCGTTGTGGAGACTCAAAAAGGGAATACAAATTATGTCACCCACCATGCCCTAATTAAGCTGCTAGTCAAAAAATCCCTTAGGGATGTCTCTCCCTTAGCATGGTTAGAATTTGTATAGCATAAAACATTGCAACCTCAGGTTGACCCTGCTAAGAAACCCCTTGAAAATGATGCAGAACCTTTTGAGCCTGCTGTGGAAACAACTACATAAGAAAAAGAACCAGAAATACTCCAAGAAAATAGGCCTTCTCCCATTCCAAAAAGTAATGTCCCTACCTCTTCCACAAGGGAAGGAAAATGGAAAATTGGAGAAGAAACCCTTGATCTTGAGAATGAAGTTCAAAACCCTACAATTCCAAAAAGTAAAAGAAAAAGGTTGAATCCTGCAGCATCTGTTCCTGCAGTAGAAAGGCCAAAAAGAACCCTAAAAAAGAAGACTGTAGAGGTTGTGAAAACAACTATGCTGAGAAGTCCTTGGATGCGAGGATAAGTGTCTCCAATTTCCCCAAAAAACCCAAGTGTTCCATTAGCAAAACCTACCATGGAGCCTTCTATTGAGTATATCTCTGAAAATTCCCCTAAGTAAATAGAAGTACCTTCATCTCCCCAAAATCTGCAAGAACCTTGTGGTAACATATCACATGATGATCTGGGTGCACCCGAGGAAAACCCTAATGTAGCACAAGAAAACATTGATGAAGATGTCCAATTGACTCCTCCACCAGACCCTTTTTATTCCCATATGTCTTTTGTGCCTTATAAAGCAACATGGTTTACTGAATATTTTGAACAAGCTTCTAAAGAAAAGAGAAAATAGAGCACCTAGTTGCAAGAATTTGGCCCTCCAAAAATACAATCTATCCTCTTCAGTATATATAACCAGTTTGTCTTTCAGAAAACTTGGTGGAAATAAGAAAGAAAAAGAATGCAGAAAGAGATAAATGAGCAACAAGAGGAGATAAAAGTTCTTAAGGAACAAGTAAAGAAGCAGAAGTAACAAATGGATCATGCTCTCAAACTAGCTGATCAGGTTATAGCTTGTCGACCACCTCCCAGATTTTATGCCATCTATTTGAAAGAACAGTTCCTCCTATTTTAGCTAATGATGACTATGAAGGATATAGACTATGAGTTTAAATCAACTTAAGAATTTTATGGATTGTACCAGACCCTTCCTTCATGGCAACATAACTTACTCTGTGATCTCTTTCTGCATAATTTTGTCATTCCTCATGAAATTGAATGGAACCCTTTAATTTACATAGGTGATATCCATTTGAGAGCCCTAATGTCTTGGATGCACAATGAGGAAAATTATGACAAGAAGATAAATAACTATAGAGACCTGAAAAAGTCTAAACCATTACCCTTAAGGGTTGAATCGAGAAAACTTGATGTCCTCCTAAGAGATTGGCTTAACCTAACCTATGGAAGGCCGAAACTTGAAATTAGAGAAAAGGTCTTTGCACTCAGAGATAGGGTTTACATGGAGTACCAAGGGTTACCCTATTTTTCATTCCAGAGAGCTCTCATTGGGGTAAGAAGTAGATGGAATAGGCTACTAGAGGTCTTTAAGAAATCTAACCCACATAGCCCAATAAATTTAGAAGCAACTGTGAATAGAGAAACTAGGTACATGCAACTAGGATGGAAGACTAGAAGAGAATTTTGGATTCTCCTGTCATCAAACCACCAATGCTCTTATGGCCATTGTATGATATCAACGCTTCCAGACTAGACCATCTACAGGAGGAACATCGTACAGATTACTGGGCGAGGACAAGAGGATTCTATTATACTTTTAAGAGTGGGAATAAGGGAAAGACAAGTGTTGGTGATTTTAGATCTATAGCCAGGAAGTTTAATGCTTAAGGACAAGCATTATGCTTGTTAGGGGGCAGATGATGAGACAATTTATTGACTCTATTTTGTGATAATCTTTATGCTTTGTTAAAACATTTCCAAGACATTCATGGACCTATAACTATTTAAACTTATGATAAGTACAATTAGAACCACCAAGATTATGGGTAGTTAGATATGACATGTTTTGTTGAAAATTATATATAAATTGTAGTACTTCATATAGCTACTTTAATATGTGTTCTAATATTTGGGTAAGAATTGACTAGTTGACTTGTATACATATCTGCATGCTACTAACCTGCTAGCAAAACAAGGAATAGTTGGAGAGTGGATCGACCACAATAAAGAAGAGGCATTGAAGTTCCAACTACGACGGAGAAAGCCATCACAACACTGAGGATCATGCTGCTACTAGAGAGGAGCCATCATTATAGAGAATATAGGAAACAACTCTGCCATATTTCCTCACTACTCATTATTTTGTTGAATCAGTTATCTAGACTTTATTGTACTTTGTCGTGGGTTGTTCTATTTCCTTCTTCTATGGTGAGACTTAGGCAGAACTTACTTTCATGATTTCAATAAGCGTCAATCCTCTATATAAATGGATTTGATTGGTTTAGTTGTGTAATGAGAAAATATATACGAATGTTGTGTTTAGCATAGCAGAGCTACTATTTCTATTTTTCATGTATTGTTCCATTACTATGTAATCAGTTTATGAGAATATAATGAAAGAGTGATTTTGAAGTATCTTCTATGTTAGTAGTTAGTAGAAGCCAACCAAGGGGGCCCACTTGGGAGGTGGAGTAGATTAGGATAGAGTAGAATTGCTTTCTGTATTTCTTATGCTTTCAAGTAGAAGTCACTATTTTACTCCTGCAACATTATTACTATGAATGTTCCTACAACACTTGCAGAGATAGGCATAGTGAACACTTTGATTTGCTAAAACAGACTTAGGTTAAGTTTACAAGCTTTCAACAGTAATTTTATTAAGTAGTTAAATGTGCTTACTTTCTTGTAGCAATAGCATAGGTTTCTTTCATGCATTTTATCTTCTTACAACATAGGTAGTATGACTCTTTGAGGGGCTTAGTGCACAAACTGTGTTGTCCCATTTCAAGTCTACGTCCTTGGGTTGATAATATAAATGCATTTCATGATGGGAAAAGTAATCCTTAGTATGAATACATTATTCCTAAGAGAGACAGTGGCATGATTATCATTACCTATTGTGAGACTGTTCAAGGAGCATAATACTTCATGGAGAGGGGATAATATAAATACTAAGTCATTTGAAATCTTTTATTACATATTATATGATGGATTTATGATAGTCATTATTAGGGAGTTATATAATTTAAATGTTATGAAAGAGTGGTAGTTACCTTTGTGGGATTTTTAACAAATTAGTATTGCAAGGCCTTTCTAAACCATAAATTTCACATGAGGGGATTTGTTATTGTTAAGAAATAATGCTTCATACCTAGTTACAATCAATTCATTTCTTATATAAGGCATGAGAGACAAACATACATACAAGCTTACCAAATCATCATAATGCAAAGATAAAATGGACAAGACACAAAATAAGACAAGATATACTCTATAAAATCTCTTATGAGGGGAAACCTCACATCCAAAAGCATCCATACTCCATTGTATTATTTAACCATAAAGAAATACAATGCACATGTAGAGTTATAATGAACACCTCTGAAACATCAACCCTCCAATGCATTCTCCATGTGTCTAATAGTCTATTCACAAATCCCATGCCATGCTTCATGTGTGCAACTTTGAAAAGACCCAATAATGACACCCCACTCAACTAGCCAACCCACACCACTAACAAGTGATCTCTTTAATAGGAACAAGCTCACACAAAATAAAACTAGTGGTAAAGTAAAACCATGTGAACACAATACCGTTGAAGTCTCATTTAATATTGGGTACTAATTGTTCACGTTATTATATATATTTATCAAATATCAAATAATTGCAATATCCCAATATGACAACCACTTTAAATATAATCCCCAATGTTACAATACAACTCATAAAGTGGCCCCAAGAATGTTCACATCTAGTGATGAACATCCATATAGGTTCTCCTAGGTACAACACACATAATAATAAAGTAATACATTATAAACATTATGTAGAGTGTCAAAGACCTTATCTCAACAATTATAAATGAAAAGTAACGAGCACAAGATAACTTATTTAAAAATTATAAAGAGTTTCAATATTCTATCTATTTTGTGTAATTATTGCCTCTAAAATAGTTTTGAGTGGGTAAAATGATCGACAAGGATAAGCTTCAAGTAGCAAGACACCAAGGATAATGAGGATTTTGTTATATTAATAAATTTAAGGCCCACCTATTGAACTAGGAACCAACAAACCCTATGCCACCACCCGGGTTCAACCAAAAATGAAGGTCCCTGATGTTAGGGAGGTAAAAAGGGTACATTCAAAAACCTAACTCAAGTTTTCAACCTTATGAAATATGTTTTCAAAGGGAACATTTTAAGAGAAACCTAGATATTAAGGGCAGGGTTGAAACATTTGAGATTAAAATTCGGAGCCCCACCTTGGCTCAATGTATAGTTCTAATTGTTCATCCATGTTATGAGTTTGTAGATTCATGTTTTAGGAATTTTTAGTAAAGAGCAAGAATTGTCAAAGGAACATTCAAGTAATCATCAATGCCAATATTGCTAAACACATAATATGATAATATACTACAATATGACAACCTTTTTTTGCAATCATAATAAACTTGTGTGTGTGTGTGTGTGTAGGAAATGTGGGATATAAAAATTGAGGTTTCCTTAATAAAGAGTTTCACTTAGATAAAATCACACTATGCTGCCTCAACTTCTTATAGCTTAACCACAATTTGCACAAGATGTTCATGTCACCTCTTATTGCTATCTTTTCTTTTAGTCTAGATGATGATAGTATGTTCACAATTTTGAACTAGGGCCCATTTTTAGGCTCAACAACACATCTCAAATGAAACATTTAAAAATGAATATTATCAAAGGTTATAACCAACTATGTTTCCAACTAAAACATTTTAGTCATCAACAAGTCTTCAAGTATTACTCATATTTGTTACATTTGATTCTACATTAAAATCCTTGTTTCTTCCAGTCAACTATGTATTTGGCCATTTTCAATGACTCAATGAATCCATAGAAGACTATTAGTTTCAACCTAGACTCATCACCTTTCATGCACATACGACTATTATGAGTCAAATAATTTTATTTTTCCAACATTTATTGACATGAGTTGAGAAGATATTACTTGAAGGTTACATCTCTAATAATTGTCTCTCATGTGATTAGTACTTAATATCCCACTATAATATGACTAGGGTGCATTATGTTAAGGAGGAGACTTTAAGACTCCCCAAGGTCATAACTAAAATAATTAGAGAAATAGAGTTGGCTTCCAAACTTGATGCAATTGATTTCAAACATGGGGTTAGACATAAGAAGATCGATTTGACATACCAGTCTCCAAAGAGGGAATTAAAGTGAATAAAAGAGGATTAAAACATTTTCTAACAATGAATTTATATGAATAGGGTCTTGACCTCATTGAAGACTATTGGACATATAATACAAATAGTTTTAGGGCATCTTGCATGGCTAGGTTAAAGATCAAGGAGATATTTGTGCATTAAAATCACCTAGTCATTGAAGCTAGAAGGTGTCCAATCATTGATTCACCTAACATGTATGTCAAGCTCAATGAGTTCCGATGAAACCAATTCCCACTTAGGAGACCTTCTACAAATATGTTGTAGACACTTAAAAATGGTCAATGCCAACAGTGCTAGTTTTTAACATGTCCTCTATGTTGTGCATGTTGTCTTCATCATTCATCAAAATAATGTTATCCTTCCATTAATTAAATAATATTAATTATTTTATCAATTACTAATTATTTCCTTTTTAATCACCTTTTGACCCTTGTTACGCTTCTTCATTTTTTTAGTTAAATAATAGTGCCATGTCATTAGTTCACCTTAGGGAAATAATCATTTATTATTTTCCACTCTCTTTTCCTAATGTGTCTCTCTTGGCATAAACAAGTTATTTCCCATTTATCCCTTCCCTTTTGTCAATGATTAAAAATACTCATTGCTTGTGGTGCCACTTTTGACATATCCTCTATGTTGCACGTGTGGTCTTCATCATTCATCAACATTGTGTCATTCTTAAATTAATTAAATAATGTTTATTATTTATTTAATAACTAATTATGTATTCCTTTTAATCACCTTTTGGCCGTTTTCTCTATTCATTATTTATTTGGTTAAATAATGGTGCCATGTCATTAGTTCACCTTAGGGAAATAATCATTTATTATTTTCCCCTCTCTTGTCCCAACATGTCTCTCTCGACATAAATAATTGATTTATTATTGATCCCTTCCCTTTCATTGCAATTAAATATGAATAATTTAATTACCTAATTTGATAATTTGAAGGGAATTGATTCCATCCCCTTTTCCTAATTCCATGTCATCTTTTAACCTTCTAATTTCTCCCCATTCATCTCCTACTAATTTCTCTCTTGTCATGTATCCATTAATTTCTCCCCTTTCATCTCCCACTAATTTCTCCCCCCTAATTTCTCATTTCTACATCCATGAGAAATCTTGTCCATTGGTTGTCATTCGATCTTGGCCATAAAAAAATCTATAAATTATGAAGTCAATTATCATTTCAAAGAACCACAATATTTCTAGTATCCTCATTGTCATTTTGTCAAATTGTCCTTGGCTTTTATCATATGTGTGCACTCGTCCACATTGAGATCAACATAGTTTAGAGGAGAAAGAAAAAGAATGGAATGGAGGAATATGCATGATGATGATATAATTTTGTTTATTTTATTTATGCATTTCGTATTCATAGTTCTATTGATGAGATTCAAATTATTGTTTACATGATAGAATATATAAATTTGTGGTTGGATTTTTCATGTATATTTCTAAGGCTAATTTTCCTAGTCAACATTTTGGTGAACTCAATGTGGACACTCAATTATGATCAAATATATAGTTTTATGTGTGCTTACAGGTATGAAGGAACTAGGTTTGGTTTTTACACACTCGTAGTCTATTTCTGCACATTTTCTAATAATATTACAAATTGATCATGTTTACCACACAGTTGCTAGCTTTTTTTGTGCACTTGTCCTAATGTGAGCTAACTAATTTTGAATGCAACAAATCTGTGTTTCTAACATTTGATCAATGTAGGGTTTTGGATGTTTGATGTATTTATGTTAATTCTCTAGTTACGAAGCTTAGAGTGAACACAATATAGTGTAGTTAGGGGTTAAATAAAGAACAATCTCTCATCTAGTGTAATTTTGGGTTTGAACAGACAAAAAATCTCTTATTTATCTTAATTAAGGGGTATGAATGAAAAAATTACATATAATATAATTAGGTGGATGACATTGAACTATACAAATTTCATGTTGGTAATTAGAAAAGTGAATGAACCCTACAAAAAAATAGACAATTGATCTTTAAGAAAATATATGTAGTTTTTGAGCAAATCTATTGTTTTTTTCCTTCTTATTTCATGACTAACATAGTTGACTAATAATTTGTACACTTTTAGCCTATTTATACACATCTGAGGGTCTTGTTGTGCATGTGACTAAAAATTTCACACACTTGAACTTCAAAATTATGAAATTGGTTGATAAATTGTACAGTTGACTGTTTAAAAGGGTAATTTTTTGTTTAAATTACCATTCACATCTACAAATCTTGATTCTGTTAGAATAGAATGTTTTTGGTGTTACTAATAAGATCTATGTAGTATCTTGGCGATTTTATGGCAAAGACCTTTATGACTAAATACTGATGAGCTTGATGCATGACGTTTGATGAAGGTGTAATTTGAAACATTGCAGGTCTATTTTTCTAGTATAGATCACACTTATTTTTTAATTGGTAAATAAACTATGTCTAATTAAACTATCTTGTGTGCTTTCACTTCATATGGTGGACCTACTATTTTTCTTATTATCCTCTCCCCTTATCTTTAGGATCCTAGCTATAAGAGAAAAGAAACAATGATGTCCAAAATATTCTATTAGAGAAAAGTACTCACCTAGGGGAACAACCCAAATTGGCACTTTCCTTTGACCCGCTATATAAATGAGGCCAAGGTGAAACCAATACTACTTAGTGTATTGTACTATGCCAATGACTTCCTTGGGTATCCACATTTATGTTAGATATGTCAAACCCCTTGTTCCTATATGAAACATTATACGGGCTTGGATAGGCTCTTAAGTGAGTCACTGCGGAATGTGTAGATACTGACTACCCAAAAGTTCTCCCACTATGAACTAATTTTTTTAGTACCCCAAATATCAAACATGTTGATTCAAGGAGTGTGAATCATACCTCATAGATACCTCTCATGTACCCTTCATTTTGAGATAGAAAATTCCTTAGTTACAAGGTTATCAAACCTTCACAGTAAGAGAAAAGGTATTGCACTGTCATGTTGGGGGAGCGAGTGTTATCTGATCTATATTTATTCAAAATACTTGTGGTATTTAATTGTGTGGAGGCCTCAATAAATATAATCTATTTCTACTCTAGTTTGTAAATATTTACATGTGTTTTCAAATATTTTAGACCGGTAAATTAAAACTTGGGCTAATCTGGGGCCCTCAAATATTCCTCTATTTTTTTTGTCATAGGAAAGTTGCCATTTTATCTTGATCTTTCTTATGTGAGTGTTGAGACAAATTTTCCAATAAAAAATACATCTCACTCAAACTATCAAACAACTATCCAACACACTTGTCACAACAATCCAACTCATTTGTCACAACAAACTAGTCTCAAAACTTTGTCAAACTCAAAATATTGGAACTTAAAAAATATTGGAGATCAATAACATCAAAATATTCAAAGACATTGTTTCAACATTACATTGCATTATCATTTAGCCATCATTTTCCTAGGTCATAAGTCTATCATTTACTCAATTTTCATTATCACAAACTTAGGTTCTTACATAGTCAAACCTCAAGTCATTCATATTATCATTTTAATTTCTTGGTGTAAGTTCTTAGCTTGTATTTAGATCCTAATATCAGATTTTGAAAATCCCAAAATTGAATCTTTAATCAAATCCTAGGTTTTTGTTAGGGGATCTAGATCTTGTCCAAACTTTTCTTTTATCACTATCAACAAGTCAAAACCCTTTCTCATCATTCCATTGATGGGTAAGACTTTGTCAATTTCCATCATTTGTCTCTTTGATCCTTTAAGGTAATGGTTTATTTTTAGTCTCTTAGGATTATGTCTAGAGATTTGCATTCCTAAGGTTTTCAAAAGCTCAAAAATCCAAAAACATAGGTTACATTTGTCATCCTTATTTGTATTTTTCCATTGTCAAAATCTCAAAAATCCAAAAACATAGGCTGCATTTATCATCCTTATCTACATTTATCCATTGTAAAAATCTCAAAAATCCAAAAACATAGGCTGTATTGGTCATCTTTATTTTTGTTTGTCTAGAAATCCAAAAACATATCTTTCATTTGTCATTCTTAGTTGTGTTTTTCCATTTTTAAAAATTCCCAAAAATATCAAAAACATAGGTTGCATTGTCCTCCTTAGTTATAGTTTATCTTAAATCTAAAAATCTTTAAAAAGAAAAATTTTAATTCCAAAACTCAAAAAATCAAAGCATGGGCCTAATTTCATCACCAAACACCCTTGATATTTTTCCAAGACAGGCATAATTAATTAGCATTACTAGTATAGTAGAGAAGGCAATATTACCCATATCAACCTTCCTACTCTCGTGGGACTATGTCATCATAATTGATCAACCAATCATGTTGATCCAACTTATTCATGTCTTAATATTTGAATTAGGGGCAACTAGCTCAAGAAATAGATATATTGGAACAAAAAGTGAACAAACATTGAAAAGAGTATATCTCATATGTCCAAACTACTTCAAATATTTGGAGGTAGAAATCCAAACCTTGAGCAAGTCGAAATATGAGCTCTCATCTCAAAAATAGACATACCAACTCTCATCTCACTAAAAACATGAAAAAGCAATTCAAAAAATAGACGCATATTTCAATCCAATCCCAAATCAATTTTCATTTAATCAAATCCCATTCAACCAAGTCCTAAATCAATCCTCATTTAACCAAGACCTAGATCAAATCTAATTTGATCAAATCCTAGAAAAAACTTCATTGAATAAAATCTCAAATCAAAACTTGTTGTTCAACCCAACACAACCAAAATTCAAATCAACACAACTAGATGGTAACATCACACAACTAGAGTTTGGTACAATTTGTTGAAAAATCTGAATAACTAAGAGGGGGGGTGAATTAGTTACTCACAAACACTTTCTAAAACTTTTACTGAACTAGTAAGCACTTGAATCATTCAAACAATCAAGACAGATAAAAACATGAAAGAACATGAAAAAATAACACTACAACACCATATATAACTTGGAAACCCAAACTAGGAAAAACCATAGAGAATAATTCTCATGAAATGAACATTGGTTAAGATGATTTTTACAAGGGATCACTATCAATTATCTCACTGCGGGTTATCTTACTATTGATTAGGATAACTACCCAGAAATATGTATTACAAAATATTTTACTGAAAAAATGTAAACTGATAGAATTGGATCTATCTATGCATGAAACAATTCTAATTGAAAGCACATTAATCATAGATAGAAGAGATCTGATCTAGATCTTCTGCCATCATATACCAAACCTCAGCATCTTGATCAGTATGTAAGACTATTTGTGTGCACCACAAAAAATGTTCAATTAACTTTCCTTTGCCTACACACCGCTGCCAAATATACACTGAAATAGACTCACATTATATCATCCTCTGATATTTATCTCTCGCATTCATACATGCACTCACTCTTTGGATACAACAAGATGTCTTTGTTTATATATTCATTTGATAGGGCAGCCATATATGTTCGCCAAGCCATAAAACATGTCGGCCACAAAACATAAGAAATTACATTTGTGTTTAACACACTACCACCGAGCCTAAATCTAGGTCATACTTAAGGAATATTTACAAAATGTTACCACATGACATAAATACAGGTCACACGTAAGATGCATACACTTCATATTACATTTATTGAAAGATAAACAAAATATGGAACCATCATAATGCCACAACCAAGTCCAAGACTTGAAAAAAAAACTTATGAACCAATTGATAGATAAGATAAGATGAAACATCTCCAGAACAAGATATGATCATTATACGAAAAATTCTAATGAACTACAACATCTGGAAGAACTCTGTAAGAACAAAATTCAATAGGTACAGACAGAAGCTGCAACCACTAAAATATGTTAATGTACTAGAAGATATATTCCATTAGTAGAAACAAGTACACCTGACACCATACACAGAAACTATACATAGAAAATCTATTTTGCATATAACCAAAATCATGTCACCTTACCAATAACCAACAAATATCCAACCCACACTACCAATATCCAATCAATACGACTACATAATTGGTATAAAGGTTTTGACATCAATGACAATAATGCTAGAAACATATCGGTATGTCTAACAATATCCCCCTTTGGCATTGATGGTAAAACAAAAAAAACTCCAAAAAATCCAAAAAGGCCTCCTAAGTAGGTACTTCATTAAAAAAAATTATTTCCTCTTTCTCTCCCCCTTTTTGCCACAATGGCAAAGGACCCTAAACTAGAACTCAAAAAATTTAAACAAAAACAACAATATGCACATTAAAATATTTTTATACCTTTCCTTAATGATCGTGAGCTTCCTCTTCCACCCAACAATATAAGCACCCATCTGGGCGAGTAGACCATCATGCTCCACTAGAATTTGGAATGATGAATACTAGTCCGAAGACTGAAACTACCTTCATAACTCTTTACATTAGCAAGGATACCAGAGACATGTTCTAACCGAACTTCAACCAGTCCTTCACCATCCAGAATGATTTCACTAGATCTTATCTTTGTCTCTGCAACTACAATATTTCACCTTGTAATTGACCAACTCTTATCCACTATTTTTATTCTCTGTCTATGAAATAATCGTATGTCTTTCCCAAATCATCCAATTTTGTCTCAATAACTTCAACTTTGCCTCTACAATTTTCAATAGAAACATGTCACCGAAGACAATAACTGTACATATCTGAAATTCCCTTTATATATTCCTTGATCTCACTGACTAATCTAGATAACTTATGTTTTTCATTGGCACACTTCTTCTGAATAGAATCCTTGATCATTTTGCAATCATCTTCACTCTGCAACAATCTTCTCTCAATATTTCTAACCAACTCAACTGGTAGTACACTAGACACACTAGAAACAATGATCTTCTTATTGATCAATTAATCAATCAATAATTCCTCTATCTCCTTCCTTCTCACTAGAGAGAAACCAGACCATAATTCACAAACTCTATCAAACTCACCATCTTCTAAAAAATACTGAACCACATCAAAATTCACAAAATCAAATTATGACGGAGAAACCACATCTTTTTCAATTTCCTCTTCTTCTTCCTTTTCTTTTGTTGGCAAGTTGGATGTGTTGTCATTGATGTCAACATATCTATTTGTGAAATTTGGCTAGTGGTGCAGCACGTTTAGAAGTTCATTGAGGTTCAATTACTAAAGATGAGGATTCATGCACCTCATGGGATGATGTAGAAGTTTTCTACTTGGTTCATGTAAAGTTTCAAGGGTTAACATGATGATTTGGATGACTTATGAGGTTAGGAGTTATGATTGGTTATTTTCCTATCTTTCAGTGTTGATGAGGCAGTAGAGATCAGTTCGGTGTGCACTTGCAAGTTGATATTTTTGGTTGTGCATATGGGAGTGTGATCAAGACATGGTGAGGTATCCTAAACTCAAAAGGTTTTTTATTTAGATATCCACAAGGCATATTTTTTTTGTCACAGAGGTAGTTGATAGTGTTCTTAAGGGTTAAGGATAAAATGTTGGCAAATCCAATTGCTGGGGTGGATTTGATTATTTGTGTTATTCATGCTACCTAAGGATGTTCTTGGATTGTGTTCCTATTGATTTGATGGTCTACATCAATCAAGGTGATGATATTTGAAGTTTTTTTCAGTTTGTGTTTGTCTTTCTTGTGATCTTGGCCTATGTGATAGGAAAAACATTTTATGATTGATCAGTAAGATATTTTAAGGCGTGTCATGATCTCTAGGTGTTTTATAAGGATCAATGCTATGTTTTGTTTGACATACTTGATCAAAATTATTTATTATTGGTGTGGTTAAGTGTAAATTTGAAAGCTAGGTTTTTGTCAACTATGGTTGATGAATTATTTAAGGATCTAGGGAAAATATTATGGGTGCAGATGTCTAGATGATGTGTGTGTTTCTTCTAGAGCTTGAGTGTAGATCTGTTGGAGTTTGACTCACTCATCTAAAGTATTTAGAGAGGATTTGAACATAGATTTGATTGTACATCATTAGAATTGACCCAAACATGAGATAGATTCTACTATACAATTCACAATTTTTTTTATTGTAGTCAGATCAATCATTGTAGTGGTCTTGTAAGGTGAAATCCTTCCTTAGGGTTGTAGCCCAAGGCATTTTTAGTAGTGAGTTCTAGGAAGTGTTACTAAATGTATGTGCATTCCCCATTTGTAATAAGCTTGTACTTATAATAAGGTATTAGTCTTATTGTGGGTTCAAGCCCCACTGTGGTTTTTTCCATGATAAAAATTATTGTGTTGTGTTGTTGATGCTTTTTTATCTGTGTTTACTTTCTTTATTCATCACAAATCAAACATAAAGGTTTTTAGCATAAGGGTTTCAAGGTTTAAGGGTTTAAGGGTTTTGAAGATTTAGTATTTTATAAGAAATTGATTCAACCCCCCCCCCCTCAATTACTTGCCGCCTGATTTCCTACAACTGGTATTAGAGCCTGGTCCCTTGAAGGAATCTTTAACAACTTAAGGGACATCCAGAGATAGAATCATACAAGAAGGACAATCCTAGGTTTGATGGAAATAACTACACTTTGTGGAAGAATCACAAGATAGTGCATCTCAAATGTATTGATGAATATTTTTGGAAGGTCACTAAGTTATCTTACATTCCTCCTGCAAACCCTGGAACTCCACAAGAAATCAATGATGCCAAATCCAATATTAGGGAAAATGAAGCATTGTTGACTGCATTGATTGATGTTGAAATGACCAATGTCATGGAATTGGAGATGACTAATGAGATATGGGAGAATTTTCAAACCTTGCATGAAGGAGACAAGGAAGTGAAGGTTGCCAAGTTGCAGAGTTTGAAGGAACCATATTAAGCCCTAAAAATGAGTGAAGATGAGAGGGTTTCCTCTTACATGCTTAGGGTAAATGATATTGTGACTACTATCAGATGTGCTAGAGGTACCTTGGGAGAATATGATATTGTTTCAAAGGTGCTAAGATCACTACCCCTACCTATAGTCATAAAATTGCAACCATTGAGGAGATTAGGACTGTGACATATGTGACAAGAGACAAGTTGGTTGGAAAGATTATTTCCTTTGAGCTAAGTACATTTGGTGATGTACTACCTAAAGTTGAGACTACATTCAAGGCCAGTGTATCTAGGAAGGACATTTATAGATCACATCAGTGTGAAGAATGCTCAAGAAAGATGTCAGTATATGAAAGGGATATGAAGGAAATGAAAGAAGAAGAAAATGAACTTCAAAAGTTGGAGGCGTTGTTTACAGCGAGAATACCTAAAGCTCCTTTTGGTAAGTACAAAGGAAAGATGACCCTAAAATTATTTTCATGTAGTAATATAGGACACTTTTATTCTAGATGTCCGGAGAGAGCTTCTAAATGGAAGAACATACCTACCATTGTGAACAAATGCTACTTTTCTCTTGATGATGATGATGATGATTATGGAGTTACAGATGATGAATATGAAAAGAAAGATGATGATTTCACATTCATTATTGTCAAAGATGAGGATACTAATATTAAAAATCCTAAGCCTTCTAGTTCATTCATTGTTATCAAGGCATGAGGTACTAATTCTGATGATCCTATGCCTACTTGTTCAACTGATTGTGTTGTTGAAGAGAAATCCCTAGTTGTTCAAGTTGTCAAAAAGGATGAATGGGTAATAGACAATGGTTTCTCTCACCATATGACTAGTGACAAGAGTAAATTTGTGATCCTTTAGAAGTATGATGGAGGTATGGTAAGATGGGGAGACAACACTAGTGGTATGATCAGAGGTAGAGGCTTTGTTTCTCTATATGGTAAGAATAATGTAGATGATGTATTATATGTTGAAGGATTGAATCATAATCTTCTTAGTGTTGGAAAGTTGATGGACAAAGGTTATAACCCGCACTTCAAGAATGATACATACAATATATTGAATAACTATGGGATGAAGATAGAAACATGAGCAAAAATAAGAGATAACTTATTTCATTTGAATACTAATCTAAGAAGCTTCTTGATTGCTCAAATAGATGAAAGTTGGATAAGAGGTTGTGTCATGTGAACTTTGACAATATTGTGTCTATAAGTTCTAATCATTCTATTAGAGATATTCTCAGAGTGAAGAAGTTTGCTAACACTATTGGTAGAGAATGTTAGTTGGGTAAACAAACAAGAGTTACTTTTCATTATAAATCTGAAAACTTGATGGCTTTTTGGATGTTGTTCATACTAGTTTGTGTGGTCCTACGAGGATAAGAAGTTTGTAAGGCGATAGGTACTTCATGCTACTCATGATAACTATTATAGGATGGCATGGGTGACTTTCTTAAAGGAGAAGTCTAAATGTTTTAAGAAGTTTAAGGCCTTTAAGTCACTTGTGGAGAATGAAACAGGTCTAAGATTGAAATACTCGAGATCAGATATAGGAGGTGAATTCACATCAGGTGATTTCAATACTTTTTGTGAGAAACATGGAATAAAGAGATAATTTTATGCCTAAAGGAATCCATACAAAAATGGTGTGGTAGAGCGGAAGAACATGTCCATTCTAGAAACTTTTAGGACGATGATGTTTGAACGGAATGCTCCACACATGTTTTGGAGAGAAGCAGTTAGCACTGCATTATACACTCTTAACCGAGTGCAAATCAAAGGAGGAATGAGTAATATACCTTATGAACTTTGGTATGGAAATGCTCCTACTATCAAGTATTTTAGAATTTTTGGTAGTAAATATTATATCAAGAGAGATGAGGACATAGGAAAGTTTGATGCAAGAAGTTATGAAGATTTATTCCTTGGATACTCTACCAAAAAAATTCATATAGGTGCTACAAAAAGAAGTTAAGGAAGCTAGTAGAGAGTACTAATGTAAAATTGGATGAGTGCATTGGGAATCTATCCAAATCCTAAGGATATGATTTTGATTATCAGAATACCAATGCTAATCAAATTCAACGACAATAAGTTCAGAACCAAGCTCCAAGTGGTTCGGTGAATGAAAATGATGAAGCCTATACAAGTGGAGAAGAGGAAGCAAAAAGACCTATAGTAAGGTAGAAGACACCCAGGTATGTCAAACTAAACCATTTTAAAGATCAGATCATTGGTGATAGGAACAAGGGTAATTAGACTAGGAGAAGAATTGCTCAAGATCAGATCTTTTTAATTTTTGAGATTGAACCAAATGATGATCATTGGGCCAAAGTTATTGAAGGAGAGATTATGATTACAAATGACTACAAGGATAATATCATGATCAGTTTAGCCAAACTTGATTCATTACTTTAAATTCAAAGGAATTCAGTGAACAATAGTGGTCATAGATTTTAGAAAGGAGGAGTTTCTAGATCTGGTCAAGTCAAGCGTAAAACTAAAAGAAAGGTGAAGAAACTAAGAAGACTTTGATAAGACTACCTAAAAAGAAACTCATTGGTAAATGGTTTATTTGTGCTAAGGTTGGTCATAAAGCTGTAAATTGCAAAAAGAAAAACAATTTCTATAGTTGTAAAGGGCACAACCATGACTCAAATATATGTAGTGGTGTGAGAAAGAAGAATAATACTGTCAAAAGGGAAAAATTTATATGTCAATATACTACAAAGAAGGATGAAGAAAGTGGACATAAAAAATTTATACATTTCAAATGTAACATACTTGAACACATTATTAAATATTGCAGAAATAAGAAAGTGAACAAATGTGGTTCTATAGGGAAAGATAAGAAGGTGCAGAAGAATGATCAGGCCAAGAAGCAGAAAGTGGATAAGAAAGGTTAGAATTTCAAAGGAATGTAGAAAGATGACAAAGGAAAAGAAAAGAAGAGGATGAATAAAGGATAGAAGAATATAAATAGGTTAAAGAGAAAGAAGAGTAAGGATAATGCAAATAAATAATGTACTTTTGCACATCTCAGAGGAAATTTGGGGGTAATTTCCCCTCCTAATCAAAAGTAAAGATGCAGAGGAGCATGTAAATCTAGTACACTTTATGGAGATATCATTCAAAATGGATTGGTGTTTGGAGGATACTACTTAGGGGGAGTAGTAAGAATGGGATGATGTGTTTAATGACTAGGAAGAGTAGAGCATGATGTTGTCTTGTGCTGACTGATCTGGAAAGTATTGTGCACGTTTTCATTTGTAGGGATATTTTTTCAATCGACATGTTGTAATCGATTCTAACCCTAAAGCAGAAAAAAGCTTGTATAAAATGGCTTAGGGTTAGGGATTTCATATGTATGTTTTTAGTAGCTTCTTGCGGCGGTATTGAGCTGTAAGGGATTGCGGATTGTAATCAGGTTGTAATCATTAGATAATAATAATATTGGACTCATTGTTGGTGGATGTAGCCCAGGGATTCGGTGAACCACGTTAAATATTTGTGTCTTGTGTTCTCTTCTATGTGGTTTATTATTTTATGAGATTGGTTATAATTGCATGTAATTGTTATTTCTATTTTGTTAATACTAACAAGTGGTATTAGAGCAAGATTGCTTTCAGTTATCCTCTGCAGGAAGGTCTCACAATGTAGTGGGAGTCTCACAGTTGAGTGGGATCAATGGCAGGCGAGGGTAAGCTGAAGGTTGAGAAGTTTAATGGGCAGAACTTTCAGTTATGGAAAATGCAAATGGAGGACTATCTCTATCAGAAGGATCTATGGCGGCCATTGGAAGGAAAATCCAAGAAACTGTCAACAATGAATGATGAGGACTAGGATATTCTTGAGAAAAAGGAACTTGGAAGTATTAGATTATGTCTTGCACAATCAGTGTCTTTTAATATTACAAAAGAAAAGACAACTAAAGAATTGATGGAAACCCTAGAAAAGTTGTATGAAAAGCCCTCTGCTTCAAATAAGGTATTTCTCATGAAGAGTTTGTTTAATATGAAGATGGTAGAAGGTGGAGTTATTACTAATCATTTGAATGAGTTTAATACAGTTACCAATCAATTATATTATGTAGATGTTATTTTTGATAAAGAAATGAGGGCTCTCTTGATTTTCATGTGTTCTTTACCTGAAAGATGGAATGACTTAGTTATGGCTATTAGTAACTCTGTTTCTGGTTCTAATACCCTAAAATTTGATGATGTTATCGGTGTGATTCTGAGTGAGAAAACTCATACGAAAAGCTCAAGTGGATCTACATCTAGAAGTATGTTGAATGCAAAAAGTAGAGGAAAAATGAATGAGAGAGGAAACAATTCTAAAAATTGTGGTAAATCAAGAGGAAAATCAAAGGGAAAGAGGTTTGAATCTCAAGGACCAAATGATTGTTGGTACTATGGAAAACCATGTCATAAGAAGAAAAATTGCTGGTCTCGGAAGAATAAAGGAGACAAACAGGAAGGCAACAAGGAGGAAAATGTGGTAAGTAATAAATCTGAAGAGGATGTTTTTCTTCTTTCTTTAGAAAATGTTGATGATTCATGGGTTTTAGATTCTAGGGCTTCATTTCATGCTACACCCCATTGAGGTTATTTTCTTGATTATGTCCAAGGGGATTTTGGGCTAGTTTATTTAGGAGATAATGAACCTTGTCAGATTGTTAGAAAGGGGAAAATTAAGATTAAGTTGCGAAATGAGAATCACTGGCTACTACAAGAGGTAAGGCATGTTCCAAGGCTGAGTAGGAATATAATTTCAGCAGGGCAACTAGGTGATGAGGGTTGCACGGTTAATTTTAATGATAGAAATTGGAAGGTTTCAAAATGTTACTTAGTAGTGTGTGCACCCTAAAATGGTCGCCTAAACTTTGGGCCCCATTTATTTGATTTATTAATCCTGAATCAATTTTATCAATAATCAATATTTTCAACATTATCAATTTCTTGATCAAATCTTAATTTGGATCATATATTAGATTTTTATCCTATGGGCTAACCATTTATCCTAAGTTTTTATTTACCTAAAAGAAATATTTCCTCCCCTTTTAATAAATAAAAAGCCCCCACTTTTCCTCTTATCCTATGTTGCACAAATAAAGCATTATTCCTATTTTATAAAAAAGAAAAAGCATTTTTTGTCTCATATGGACATAAAATCAACTCTTATTTTCCTATTGGAGGATACTTGTGCACATGGATTGCTCCTCTTTCAAGCTCCACCGCTGATTAAGACTTTTTGCCTCTTAATCTCAATGGTCCATTTCTTTGCATTTCTTATAAAAGGAGAGCTCTCTCCTTCATTTGCATATACCATGTTTTTTGCTAATGTTATGCTGTAAGTTTTAGGTGCATTTGGAGTTTGAAGACATTGAAGACTTGCTTCATTGCATCATCTAGTTCATATTTTCTTTCTTATTTGCATGATAATGGCATTCATAGTATAGATTTCCTTTTATGCAATAGGATAAGCTCACATAGTCTACATAAGAGGCATTGTAATCCATTGCTATTTCCTTTCATAGATTAGTTGCATTGTACTTTCATTTCCATAGCTTAGATTGCATTCTCATATAGCTTGCATTGCATTGCATATTTGATTTTTGGAGATATTGGCATTGTTGCCCTTATCTTCACTTGAATCTCTCATTGTGTGGTTGACTAGCAAGGTCACAAGCTTGTAGCTCTAGCTGAGAGCAAATACATCATAGTCCCTTGCAACTCCATGCATAGAGAGCTATGAGCCGCTTTGCGAGGCCTTATTCTTGAGCAACCTTGCATGTAATGGTTCATAGAAGTGCACCTTTTTAGTGTGTACATTTCTGGCACCCACCATGGGGCAGAGTAGATTAGCTTTGTCCCTTTAATTCTGCATTTTTCATCAAAATTTTCATCAATTTTTGGCTTGGTTTTCAGTCTCTGGTTTTCTATCTCAGAGTATCGCGCGATACTTCTCAGAAATATCACGCGATATACCTTTGTATAGCGGTGCGACACTTCGCGCGAGAGAAGAATCGCCCGCCAGTATTGAGAAATATCGCCTGTTATCAGGTGAAGTATCGCCCGCCCATAGTGAGAAATATCGCGTGACTGAGAAATATCGCCCGACTATAGGAAACTGTATCGCGCGATACTGGTGAAGTTTGAAAAATATTGCCTGGTCTGACAGAGACTTGCGTTTCCAGTTTTCTTATCCGAATTTGATTATTTTAGCTTGCTGTTTTGTTTTGTTGTGTTTAGATAGGTCTAACCCGCATCTTTTAGCTTAAATCTAGCAGTTTATTGCATGTTTACATTTGGATTTGGATTTTGCTAACTTTGTGGGTCTAACAAGTTGTGTTTGTAGGTGCTCTCATTTGCTTGAAAATTGCTAAAAATGCATGTCAAAGAGGGCTACTAACAGTTTTTGCAGGGCTGCCCAAGCATAAAAATAAAAATAAAAATTTTGCTTGTTTATTCGCTTTCCTTTCAAGTGTGGCATTCACTAATTGTATTAGGCATCTTAATACCTTGTGAAAGGGATCTTGAGGTGGTAGGAGAAGTATGCTCTTCACCTTTAGGTGAATCAAAAAATCTTGACCCATCTTAAGGTTTTGGAAGCAAGGGAGTAATTGAATCTCTTTGCTTGGTGTGTTTGGGAGAGATTTTTAAGATAGGGGAGTATGCTCTTCACCCTTGTGATGAATCAAAAACATTGAACCTCAAGAGTTGATCCATTTTTATTTAGTTTAGGATCCTTTAGCGGGCCTGCTCTTGAGCAATCAAGAGGAATGACTCAAGTGGGGACAACCTTGTCATCATTTTCTTTGGTGGCAAGTGATTCCAACTCACTATAATCTCAAGGCTATCAAGGACACCAAAAACTTTGATAGACATAACACTTGTCTTCGTTTGATGTGAGTAGCTCATGGGATTGTGACCATGGGGAAAACATTGAACAAGAATGCTTAAGGTACTCTTGTGGCTGTGAGGTCCTAGTCCTTTTATGAGGAGCAAGAGGGGTGTTGTGAACGAAAATCTTTATTAAGAACCATTAGATAGAAGCCACCTTCTTTTAGCCACTTATCTTCTTAGTGCAAGGATTGATCCAAGTGGTTTACCTAGATCACCTTAAGATACTCACCATATGTGTCCCTTTGGTTGTCATTTGACATTTCCATGACAAAGCCAACATCTCTTGTGGGTAACCACTTGGTGTGAGGCGAGGGGGCATCAAGTTGTGGGCTAAGTTGGTAAGTATTGAGCCTTGACTTTCTAGGATAGATTTTCTTGAAGTGTCTTCGATTGTGTGATACCAGTGCAAACGTTCTTACATACAAACAATCGGTAGCATTCATAGGGTGTTGTTTCAATTTTGATATCACAAGTGTTTGTCTTGGCAAGGTTGCTTTTGCCCTTGTTTCAAGTGTTTGAGACCATGTTTTGATCCCTTACTATTTGCAAACCTACCAAAATTCTATTGATATTGTGACTAAAATCGAAAACATCAACCCTCAAACTGGAAATTTTGACCAAACAGACTCAAAAATGTAAATTTTGCACAATTCTAGTCAAGAGTTAAACAATTCTGCAACAGTATCGCGCCCTGTAAAGTGAAGTCTTGTGCGATACTTCGCGCTTGCTAGAAATATCGCCCGCTTTGAAGAGAAATATCACGCGATAGTTCACCCCTGACAGACTATCACCTGACTTGCCTGGAGTATATCGCCCACCAGTACTAAGAAGTATCGCCTAGCTTCAGGTGAAGTATCGCGCGGTTATAGGTTTATCACCCCAGTAGCCTGGAGTATATTGCCTGGTTTATTTTTGTTGTGCTTAAATTTTGGTCAGTTTCAGTTGCTGTTAATCAGGCTAGGTCTTAGAGCAGGCTTCTCACCCTGACGTTTGAGACCTGTCTTGACTCCAAATTTCTAGTTTTTAGTCCTCCGGGATAGCATCATCTGATTTACGAAATCACTTTGAAATAATTGTCAAGTTAGAAGGCCATTCTTGGTGCCAAGGTTCATCTTTAAAATTGTTAGCTACATTCTGGGAAAATTTTAGTACTCTTATTGTCCAAATCGCTTTCATTTTCATCTCAATTTCAAATATCTTTTGGCCTAGTCCAACCTCCTGATTCAAAAGTGCAAGGGTAGTCACCCTTTGAATTGAAGCACCTCTTTGACAGTGTTGATAAAGCCCTTTTTTTCTTCTCATTTTTTTTTGGACAATAAAGGACTTTGATTATCCTAATTTGGCGTTGACACTTTGAGAGGTCACCTTCTCATTGAGAGTATCTTTCTTTCATGTCAGTTACGACAAGGTACCAAGTCAATCAAGGGAAGCGACCCCCTGTTTCCTTTAGCCAGTTACCACCTGTCAAGACCCGTCGACAACCTAAGGGAAAAGGACCCCTTTTTGATCAATCTCCTAAGAGTGAATTTGAGGTTTGTTTTAATCCAGGAGCTAATCCTAGTGAAGTGAGCACCTCTTTCGTACCACTCTCATCAAGCATGGACATGAGTTACACTTTTACCCGACAACAAAGAGAAGCCATGAATCAAACTCTTGAGGATATCTTCCAACAACATAGAAGAGAGTATGGTGGTTCTTCTCATGCTAGTCCACCCGGGTCACCTCCCAACAATGTGAGGTATTTTGATACTCACCAATGAGCCGAGAGACATCATAAGCAAGCTCACTCAGATTCAGGGTCACAACACGAAGACCAGAACAACGAATCTAGTGATCACCACATAAACGCAGCCAATGCAATAAGACATTCAAGACAATCCTCCCCACTTAAAGACACCTCTCGATATGCAAATACTAGATTGAGAAGCATTGAGAAAGAGAAACAAGCCTACTTGTATGAACAGGTTGCTAAAAAGGAAAAATTTAGACAACTAGAGGAAGAGGAACATGCATTGTTGGATATACAGAAGAGAGTCACCCAAGAAGAAGAAGATAGACTCTATGCACAACAACTCCAAAGCTGATTTAACGGGAGGGGAGCCAATAGTGGGACCAACTCACCCCATATACCCCTTCCCCTAGCCCTAGAAGAAGATCAAGGACACCCTCACGATCCCCAAGTCCTAGAGGAAGAAGGGCCTCAAGATATGACCATCATAGGAGACAGTCGTCTCATAGACATTCAAAGCAACCCTCCCAACGAGCACATCATGGCTCACAGCATGGAGGAAGTTATGCTAAAATTGATCATATGGACTTCATGACTATGCAACAAGAACCATCCTTTCAAGCATATGTGGAGCAATATGTGGAACAAAACAAAGACTAATTCTTGGAAAGTCTTATCAACAAAGGTGCTAAAGTTCCATATAATTTTGATGTTCACCAAAAGATCAAGAAACAGAGCCCTTCAACAGATGAGGTGATCTTACAAATGCAAAAGGATATAGACAGGATGAAGGCTCCCAAGAGCACGTTTCATTTGGACTCCATATGTCCTAACCCCATTGACAAAAGTGTGGTGATGGTAGAATTCCCTAAGAAAGTTGAGTTCCCAACATAAGACAAATATGATGGCACTGGTGACCCTCACGACCATGTTCGACAGTTCTACATAATGAGCTTTTCCTTTCACCATGAAGACTCCTACTTGATGAGATTATTCCCAAGGAGTTTAAAAGGTCAAGCCATGGAATGGTTCACCAACCTTTCCCCTCCAGTAAAGACATTTAAAGAACTTGTCCAAAGATTTGTTCAGCATTTTGCTTACAACTTATCGAGGTCGGTCACAATGCTTGATTTGTGTAAACTTAAGCAAAATCAAGGGGAATCTTTTGTCACATTTTTACAACGATGGAGGTGATTGTGTTTGAAATACCCAAGGACAATCCCTGAAGAGGAGAGAATTGATATCATTGTGAGAAATCTAATACCAGAACTCAGATATGAAGCAAAGAAAATCCCGTTTAATTTCTTTGATACTATGGTAGAGGTGGCATGTCGCATTGAGGATGTCTTGAAAGAACAAAGAATTTTGGCTAAACCAACAAATAACAACAATAGCCAAAATAACAATACTAATGGTAACAAGGACAAAAAGAACTCCTATTGGAACAAAAATAAGCAAGTGGTCAACGACGGAGTTGTTGACTCATCTCAAGTCAAAAATGAAGGAGTTCTTAACCTCTCTCATGCAGTTCAAGCTATGAAGCTGCAAACGTCTTCAACACAACAAGATAAACCTAAGTATCAAAAGAGATCTAAAACGGAGAAAAGACAATTTACCAAATTGGGAGAATCTTATGCAGATGTTTTAAAGACATTAGTTGCTCATAATTTGGCACACCCACAGGATCCTACAAAACATCGCATACCAGATCCTTTACCTCATTGGTGGGATGCTAAGGCTTTCTGCGTTTTCCATAATGGGATTGGACACGACATAGAAAATTGTTTTAAACTCAAGCATCTTGTCCAAGACCTTATTGAGAAAGGACAATTACAAGTGGATGGGTTAACCACTAATGCGGATCATAAAGCCTTTAAAGAGCCCTTGCCTAAATATGAGAAAGGAGAGAATTCTAACAATAAGAATGGCAAGGCGGCTATCAACTACACCTACACAAATGCAGAGAACGTCATTAACATGCTTGAAGTTTTGGATGATAGTGTCAACATGATGAGAGGGAAAGATTCCTATGGACATAATGTGGACTCAACTCCTATGACTGATGAAAGACCCATTGTGGTGATAAGAGGCCCTCACTCACAAAGAACGCCCCAGTCCCTCAATGTTGTCACTAGGGGCCAGGCCCAAGTGCCCATTATCATTAGAGGTCCTAGCACTAGCAAGTCTAAATAGCCCGTGTCCAAAGGTGCTCCTCCCAAATCTACCGTTGGTCCTGATTCCAATTATAATCTTATTGACCAGCTACAACGTACACCCGCGTAGATATCCATCTTTGAGCTTTTAGAATTGTCTCCTAAGCACAAGCGCATCCTTGAAGACGCTTTGCGAGCAGCCAATGTCCCTAACAACTTAGATATTGATCAATTCCAAAACATGGTCAACCATTTGGCTAGCCCTCATTACCTCACCTTCTCCGAAGAAGATGACAAATCCATCAGTCACCCACATAACTTGGCCTTACACATCGAAGTCATGATTCATAAAACCCGTGTTAGGCGTGTACTGATAGATGGGGGTGCGGGGCTCAATATTTGTACCCTGAGTTTGTTGCTAGCTCTAGGATATTTCGAGAACGTCATTGACACAAAGAAAAGGATCACAATCAAAGCATATGATGAAGCAGAAAGGAGTTCTAAGGGATTGGCTGTTTTGCCTATTCGCATTGGTCCCGTAGAAAAAGATATATTATTTCAAATTGTTGATGTTGGACCTCTAGCCTACAACATTTTGCTAGGTAGGCCATGGATTCACGAAATGCAGGCAGTCCCATCAACATATCACCAGTGTGTTAAGTTTCCCCATAACGGTGTAGAAATTTGCATCCCTGGAGATAGTGCTCTATCAGTTAATAACATTTCTGTGGGATCACATGTACCTTTGAATAGGGAAGCTGACAGTCCTAGTAGTTCACTTGAACAAAACAAGTAGAAGTTCAAGGCCATCGATCTTGGGATGGGAGATTATAAAATGGATTCTTTTACAAACATGCCAATCTCTCCTAGGTCTTATGGGAGACCATCCCCAAATGTGAAGCCTTCGTCATCAGCAATGACATTATTTGGGAAATTTGTTGAATCTTCGGTCCCCCTTCAAGAGGAGAAAGAGAAAGTTGTTGTAAGGGACTGGATCTATCACGAGGAGAAATACAAACATAACGAGAATTTTACTCCTTCACCTGAAACTTATGGGAAAGGGTATAAACTGGTTAAAAATATGGGATATCCGTGATATGGTCCCCTTAGTCATAGGCTGGACACTAAAGCTGAGCCTCTTGATCATGCTCTTTTTGGACGAAAGAATAAGTCCACGGTTGGCTTAGGTTTTGAGAATAAGAAGAAGAAAGGTGTCCCTGTCCCAGCTGCGACGGACAGTGACAGTGACTCAGATTATACGCCTGATCTTTCCAATCAAAAAGATGTGTCTGATGATTGGGTGCCCTCAACGAATCTCCTTTGGGGAGATTCCACAGATTTGATGCTTGATAGTCCTACTATCCCAGCTGTGATGGATAGTGACTGTGTGACTGCTAGATCGACAAAGGAAAGTGTTACTGTCCTAGCTGCAACAGATAGTACCAATACTCGCACTAGAGAGGGGGAAACCCTTCCCAACCTTGAGGCTTCCACATCACGAGGCCCAAAAAATGACTCAGAGATAGAATCCCATGAATATGAATGGGACTCGCTTTCAAATGCAACAATTGATCTGGACGTGGATATTATCCATGCCTATAGTACCCAACCCAATGCGACTAACGATCCTAGTGTCGAACTAGAGGATTGCACTCCTCAAATCGCCTTAGTGGATGATCCTTCGTTTGATAGAATGAGTCCTAATTCGGGTATCTTAGGAGAAGACTTGATGAACTCTGATTATATGGTCACCAGAGATGACACCTTTCGCATAAACAACATTGAACCAGTCATCGACCTACCCCTTGTTCACTTTGACCTAATTGACTGGTCTCAGCGCCATCAAGAGCCCACATTCCTCACCTTCCACAATGATTACGAAATTGCCTGCTATCTGAATGCTCTTGAACCCGTGGCTGCTTCCACCAGTGAACCAACAACCAGCATGACAGAGCCTGATATTAAGTACCTCAGTCTCAAAATAAAAGAAAAAAAGAACAATAGGTCTGATGGCGAGAACCACTTTGTGGCGGTATCAGAACCAAAAATAGTAAAAAGAAATGACGCATCTGAGGGTGAAAACCTCTTTGAGGCACCTAAGGATGGGGTACTTAATAACTTGTCGAGTTATTTCCAGGATAGATCATCAATATTGATTGAACCAACAAAGCCAGTCAATTTAAACACAGAAGAAAATCTTCAAATAGTCCATCTTGCTCAGTCTTTATCAGAGGAAGAGACCAAGGCATATGTACAGTTTTTACAGAAAAAAAAAATTAATTTTGCATGGACCTACTCAGACATGCCAGGGCTTGACATGAATCTCATAATGCATCACTTATCCATAGCTCCAGGCGTCAAGCCAGTAAAACAGAGATTAAGAAAAATGCATCCACATGTAGCTCTACTTGTCAAAGGGGAATTAGAAAAACTTTTGAGAGCTGGATTTATTAGAGCCATCAATTATGCGGAATGGATCTCAAACATAGTACCTGTCTCCAAACATGATGGGTCCATTCGTGTCTGCACAAATTTTAGAGATTTAAACAAAGCATGCCCAAAGGATGATTTTCCACTTCCAAACATTGACATGATAGTGGACATGACGGCGGGCTATGACATATACTCTCTAATAGATAGTTTCTCAGGGTATAATCAAATCAAAATAGCTCCTGAAGACCAAGAGAAAACAACATTCACATGTGCATGGGGAACCTATTGCTGGAACGTCATGCCATTCGGATTAAAGAATGCAGGAGCAACCTACCAAAGAGCTATGATGACTATCTTTCATGATATGATGCACAAAAATATGGAAGATTATATGGATGATACCCTGGCAAAATCAAGAAAAAGGGACACACACCTCAATGATCTGGAAGTAATTCTAGATCGTATGGAACAATTTCAACTCAGATTAAATCCAAAGAAGTGCGCATTTGGCATCACCTCAGGCAAACTTTTAGGATTCATAATATCAGCAAAAAGTATCGAGGTTGACCTTGAAAAAGTCCAAGCAATCCTAGATATGCCACCTCCTCAGAATATCAGCCAAATGAGAAGTCTTCAGGGACATCTTCAATCAATTAGGAGGTTTATTTCTCAGCTTGTAGATAGAGCGCAACCCTTCACCAAGACATTGCATAAGGGTGCTTCTTGTGTTTGGAACGAGGATTGTCAAAAGAGCCTAGATCAGATCAAACAATACTTGGCTAATCCTCCGATTCTAATGCCTCCTATTCCAGGGAAACCATTGATCCTATATATTTCAGCTACAAACACTTCCCTGGGGGCATTATTGGCTCAATCAGATGATACTGGGAAAGAACGGGCCATATACTATATCAGCCATACTCTAGTCTCCTATGAGATCAATTACAATAATATTGAGAAGTCTTGTCTGGCGGTGGTGTTTGCTTCTCAAAAGTTGCGCCACTACATGCTTGCTCATACCATACATTTGGTTGCCAAAATTGATCCCCTTAAATACTTGCTTAGTAAGGCTGTGCTAACGGGTAGACTCGCTAAATGGATGATGGTCCTAACTGAATTTGACATAGAGTACGTTGAAAGGAAGGTAATAAAAGGGCAAGCTATTGCCGACCAATTAGCTGATTTTTCAATCCAGGATAGTATGCCGGTACAAGTGGAATTCTTAGATGAACACATCTTGTATACAACTACTCGCACTTGGACAATGCTTTTTGATGGTTCCCGCATGCAAAACAGATCAGGTGCTGGAGTGTTATTTGTTTCTCCACATGGATACAACATTCCAAAGTCTTACAAACTATTATTCCCATGTACCAATAATATTGCAAAATATGAAGCTTTAACTAATGGCTTGAGAATGGCTATAGAATGGAACATCACAGAGTTACATGTCTTTGGGGATTTCCAGTTAATCATCAACCAAGTCAATGAAGAGTATCAAACATGCATTTTTAGCAATTTTCAAGCAAATGAGAGCACCTACAAACACAACTTGTTAGACCCACAAGGTTAGCCAAATCAAAATCCAAATGTAAACATGCAACAAATTGCTAGATTTAAGCTAAAAGATGCGGGTTAGACCTATCTAAACACAGCAAAACAAAACAGGAAGCTAAAATAATGAAATTCGGACAAGAAAATTGGAAACGCAAGTCTCTGTCAGACCAGGCGATATTTCTCAGCCTTCACCAATATCGCGCGATACAGTTTCCTATAGTCGGGCGATATTTCTCAGTCACGTGATATTTCTCAGTCAAGTGATATTTCTCACTATGGGCGGGCGATACTTCGCCCGATAACAAGCGATAAACCTCAGTACTGGCAGGCGATTCTTCTTTCGCGTGAAGTGTCGCACCGCTATACAAAGGTATATCGCGCGATATTTCTGAGAAGTATCGCGCGATACTCTGAGACAGAAAACCAGAGACTGAAAATCAAACCGAAAATTGATGAAAATATTGACAGAAAATGCAGAATTAAAGGGACAAAGCTAATCTACTCGGCCCCATGGTGGGTGCCAGAAATGTACACACTAAAATGGTGCACTTCTATGAACCATTACATGCAAGGTTGCTCAAGAATGAGGCCTCACAAAGTGGCTCATAGCTCTTTATGCATGAGGTTGCAAGGGACTATGATAAATTTGCTCTCAGCTAGAGCTACAAACTTGTGACCTTGCTAGTCAACCATACAATGAGAGATTCAAGTGAAGACAAGGGCAACAATGCTAATATCTCCAAGAATCAAATATGCAATGCAATGCAAGCTAAGAATGAGAATGCAAATGTGCAAGCTATGCTATGAAAATGAAAGTACAAGCTAAGCTATGAAATGGAAATAACAATGTGTTACAACCCTTCCTATTTAGCTAGATGAGTTAAATCTATTGCATAAAAGGAAATCTACACTAATAATGCCATTATTATGCAACTATGAAAGCAAATATGAACTAGATGATGAAAGCAACAAGTCTTCAATGTCTTCAAACTCCAAATGCACCTAAAACCTGCAGCATAGCATTAGCATAAAAATATGAGATATGCAAATGAAGGAGAGAGCTCTCCTTTTATAAGAAATGAAGTGAAATGGACCATTGAGATTAAGAGGCAAAAAGTCTTAATCAGCGGTGGAGCTTGAAAGAGGAGAAATCCATGTGCACACATATCCTCCAATAGGAAAATAAGAGTTGACTTTATGTCCATATGAGACAAAAAGTGCTTTTCTCCTTTTTATAAAATATGAATAATGCTTTATTTGTGCAACTTAGGATAAAAAGAAAGTGGGGGTTTTTTATTTAATCAAAAGGGGAAGAAATATTCCTTTTAATTAAATAAAGACTTAGGATAAATGGTTAGCCCAAGGATAAAAATCCAATATATGATCGAAATTAAGACTTGATCAAGAAATTGATATTGTTGAAAATATTGATTATTGATAAAATTGATTCAGGATTGATAAATCAAAATAAATGGGGCCCAAAGTCTAGGTGACCATTTTAGGGTACATACACATGGCAACCTGATTCATGCTCCAGGTAGGGAGCTGATCCCTTCTATTTCTCATTGGCCATTTCAGCGCTGGGCCTTTGATCTGGTTGGGCAGATTCATCCCAACTCATCAGGTGGACACAAGTTCATTATTACTGCCACTGACTACTTCACAAAATGGGTGGAAGCTGTGCCACTTTCTATTGCTTCAGGAAGGACCATTTCTTTGTTCATCTTGAATCATATCATTTGCTGATTTGGAGTGCCTTCTGAGATCATTACTGACAATGGAGGTCAATTTAAGAATAAGGACCTAAAGCACCTATGCAAAAAGTTTAAAATCAAGCAACATTGGTCCTCCATCTATTTTCCACAGGGAAACGGACAGGCAGAAGCCTCTAACAAAACCATTCTTAAGATTCTTCATAGAACAGTACACAAGAATGGTAGGGATTGGCACTTACAAATCAATCCAGCACTATGGGCTTACAGAACAAGCATTCGCACACCTACAGGAGCCACTCCTTTCTCTCTCACCTATGGCGCTGAAGCAATATTGCCTTTAGAAGTTGAGATACCATCACTTAGAGTCTCACTCAAAGGTTTGATTACAGATGAGGATTACTGTGCCATGAGGTTACAGGAGTTAGAACTTCTAGATGAGAAGCGTAAAGCTTCCTTTGATCATATGAGAGTGTATCAGAAGCGTATGTCCAAAGCATTCAACAAAAAGGTTCGCCCTCGAGAATTTCAAATAGGTGATCTTATTTTGCGAGAGAACCTCAAGAACCAACAGAACTGAGAGCAAAAAGGAAAGTTTGAACCTAACTGGCTTGGACCATACGTCATCACAACTGCTTTTGGTACCGATGCATATTTACTGTCAGATCCTGATGGAGAACAGCTCCCTGATCCCATCAACATTGTGCACCTCAAGAAGTTCTATCCTTGATGCCCGTTCTGTCTGGAGGCATCCTTTGTACATACTTATTGATCCTAAAAAATATCAAAAAAATTCATATATGATGCTGAAAAAATCCTAAAAAGCATTAAAAGTCCTGAAAAAATACAAAAAAATTTAAAAAATTCAAAAAATTCAAAAAAATAGAAAAAGTGCCTTGGTGAAAACCTAGCAATAGGCGCCTTGGTAGCAAAAATCCAAAAAAATTAAAAAATGGAAAAAAGATTCCAAGTGGTGAAAACCTGGAAACAGGTGCTACTTGAGGCCTTTGCACCCCTATTTGTTAGCATGCATCCTCGACACTGAGCCTTTCCCTCATACCTTGACCTTATTTGGCTTAGTCTGGAATTGGTCTTTGTCTTTGTCTAGGGGGCATAACTGTTAGCATTAGTCTTTTAGGTGCGTTTGTCTCTTGGGGCATTTCACAACAGGTGTTTTTCAACACCACCCCAAACAGTGTTTTTCAACACTACCATTGCGTCAAGTGTTTCTTAACACTTATCAGGTGTCTTACCCAACAGTCTCGCATGATGTGATATTTCTCACTAAGCAGATATGATACTTAAAATTTGAGTCTATGACCAACACACACGCACTTAAACAATCAACTTATTGAGATATGTTGACTTTATTTTTCTTTGTGTGCTGTCTATGAGGATTTCTTTGATGAGTGGTCTCTCCCTGAGAAGTTTTCAATGATGCATAGCTAGAAGACTAAGGGTATGAGAACATGTTTTCTTTCTTTATCTGCTTGTGGGTATATTTTGTTGGTCCTAACTGTCATGAGCATTTATGTTGGTCCTACTTGACACTATGGATTAACAAGGTATTATCCTTGACTATTTTGCGAGTGCATGCTTTTAGCTATCCTGACTTTCATGTGTCTTGATACAAGCGTAATCTTGCCATATCAAAACTTAGGTGATCTCACTGTATTAGTCATCTTGACCTCCATGTCTTTGATGCCTAGGTGAGATTTTCACATTTCTATCTGATAAAGATCATATTCATATCCACATAGTTACGCTAGTGTGCATTGTATGATCTTACGACGCTACCAATAACGCTCAATGATGATAATTAGATGTCTACAAGCGTTGTGACTTTGCAAATCAACCACTTTCATAGTAGCTTGCATTTTTAGGTTCATGATAGTCTAGTTTTGCATCTTGCATATGGAGAGAGCTCTCATTTTTCATCCTATGTGGACTTGTCAGTCGACTGCGCTCACCTTTTCTTCTTCTCGATCATGTCTTTCACTCCTTGTCTTTTTCATCTCGAACCTGTTCCTGTTCATCACAAGGGGTTAATCATCTCATCATATCTATATCAAAACTGTCATTTTCAAAAAACATGAGTCTATATCATAGAATTAAACATACATCTATGAGAGAGAACATACATAAGCACATACATAAGCATTTTGAGCAAAATGATAAGACAATATATATAAACTGATACATCCATCACAAGTGAGACAAATACACATCATACATCGAACATCCAGTAATCTCATAAATCTATATACAATGTCATGATATACAATACAATATGAGATCTCAAAATCTGGATCAAAAGTCTCAAAATCTGTCTAAAACATCTAAACCTAAGACTCGCTACCACCCTCGTGAGGAGCTCGTGGTGGTGGAGGAGGCATAGCTCTCCTATCGAGTACCACATCTGATACCCCTGCCCGCTGAGAGTATGATGGTGCTCTCTCACCCTCTGGGACGGCTTGCAGATATAACCCATGATAATAGGCTACTCTCGCTGACTCTCGTCGAAGCTCCAGTGCCTCGGCCTGTGCCATCACCTCACGGCGTGCTATCTCTGCCCTAAGATCAGATATCTGCTGATCTCGCTCTGCCCTCAGATCCAGTAGCTACTGATCTCTCACGACTATAGTAGTCTGGAGTTGCTGTATCTCTACCTCCTGAGCTTGTATCTGGGCTCTCAGATCCTCTCCCCCCACAGGCTGATCCTGTTATGCCTCCGCCTGTCGGTGAGCTGGTCTCGCCTCCCCCTCGGGTGTCACTGATCGCTATCCCCGTGACCATTTTCGGCCACCTGATCTCGACCCCTCTCCTCTCTCCATCCTCCTCCCTCTCCCCCTCCTGCCATCTCCTCCATCTCCTCCCTCTCCTCCTCCCTCTCCTCCGTCCCCTCCATCTCCTCCATCTCCCCCATCATCTCCTCCGTCCCCTCCCGGCACTGGTACCTGTGCATCAGGTATTGTAAACCAAGGGAATGGCACCCTCCACCGCTCTGCTCTGTAGGCTCCATCAGCCCCTGCATTTGCCATATCTGGAAAATACTCCCAGGGCTCGCTCTTGATACCTGCTATCTCCACGACAGCCTACTGATAATCCAACATGGGTAGCCACTCATGACCCTCCTCATCTCTGGCCCTGGCATATGTGGTAGTCTCTGTCAAGACTCGCTGCTACCTCCTGAACTGCCGCCATACTCGAGTGATGCAGAATCTCTCTACGATCTTTGCATACCGACCTACCAGTGGCCGACTGCACAGCATATAACTCAGCTCATCGGCTGCATCTCCCCAAACCTCAACCTCCCTGTAGGGCCTCCATGTGAATGAGGCTATCTCATCCAAAATCCACCGATAGTAGGTCACATCCCCAGAATGGGCATGTGATATGAACTCGAGGTACTTGTAGATATAGGGGTACCTCCTCTCCCTCGGCTGAACCCTGGGGTGCACCACAGCGATGTGCTCCCACGCCCATACCTGTGCCAGGATGGTACCACATGCCCATTTCTGACCGTCTCTGTAGATGATCTCATGCAACTCATGGTACATCTCTGCCAATATGGCAGGACCCCATGCCATCCGTCGCGGCCTGCCGATCAAGTCCACCAATAGCCAAGCCCATCCGAGCGGGAAACCCTTCTGACTGCAGTCAGTCATCAAGATCTAAAAAATGATAGATGCCATTATGCATGGCACTGGGTAGTCTCTGCCGAAATCATCTATCAACCTCTCCCAGCTGATATGCCTATCTAGAATAGTGACATCCTAGAACATCTCCTGAACCAGTCTGTGCCCCTCAGTGGCATCCTGATCATATTACACCTGTGCCAACAAATGAATCATGTCAGTTTTCATCATATGGAAACATTATATTTATGACTAGATCTTAAAACATGATTATACTCACTGGCTCACCATGACATGGCACTCGTAAGATCTTGTAGACGTCCTCCAGTGTGATCGACGCCTCTCTAGTAGGTAGATGGAAGGTGTTGTGCTCACTATGCCATCTCTCGGCAAGAGCAGTCAACAACCCATGGTCCGCTCAGATATATGGGTATCTCAGTAGATACTGGAATCCCATCGCTCTGATGTCGGCATTGCCCGAATCGTCCAGATCTCGGACACACCGCAATCCTGTCACCTTCGACGCTCTGATGATGAGCGCCAGAAAAACCTCCTGTAAGCCAAAACCAAGCCAGTTGTTAGCACATATCATGATGGATGTCCAAAAACTCAGTATAAAACATCCCAAAAACGTAACATTGTCTAGACCCATGTCATTTTTGCTCAAAAATGTATTAAAAATCAAAATTTTATACTAGGCGATATTCTTTTTTTGGAGAAGTATCGCGCGATACTTCTCCCTATAGCGGGGCGATAAACCTTATACCGCGTGATACTTCACCTAATATCACGTGATCTTTCACCCAGTATCGTGCGATACTGGTGCCTTAGGTCGCGCGATACTTTGGGGACCCACGAAGTATCACGCGATACTTCTCCCCAAAGCGCGCGATGCTTCTAAAGTATCGCGCGATATTTCACCTAGCAAAAGTTTTTGAAATTTAAAAACTTAAAAAATGAACTAAAATAAGCTATTAAATGCAAAAAAATGACTACAAAGCTCGAGTTTTTTGAAAACATACTGGGGCAGGATAGTGTGGTGGCCGGTTGTGCAACCGGGCGCACTTGAATCGATGCCTGTGGACGGGAACTCCTGCTTGCTGGGCCATTTTCTCTCTCTAAAGCTCTGAAATTCTCAAATCACTAAAAGATAAATGATTTTTGAAAATAAAATTTTGACCCCTTTTATAGCCTTTTGACTTTTTGACCTCATTTTCAAAACACCTCAGAATTGCACGAAAATTGCACCCCTAGCTAATTTTGACGTCCTGGATCTATTTTCAGACTTGAAATTGAAATCCAAGGTCATTTTGATAGTCAAAATCATGTTTCAAAATCTTCCCCCCTTCTGCGCAGTTGACTGATCTTTTGAGGCCTAATCTTTCGATCTTTGTTGGGGCATCGTCATTTTTTCATTTCCATGTCTTCCAAACTTCTAGCCTTTCATTCATATTCATTCCATTCCCTCCTTTCTCACGTTTGACTGCATCTTTTCAGTCAGACTGGGGCATATTTTATTGCCTAATAGTTAACCTATTTGACCCTTACATTCGATTGTGATTTCCTTCTGATTTGATCAAATCCTTATCAATTTGCTGTTCTCCTCTCTACCTGATTTTGATTTCAATTCCGAGGGGGCAGTACCTATGGGATTCTCATCCCCAACTGCTTGATTCTCTTGATTTAGACATCTTTTGTGAGCTTTTGCTCAAATTTGAGATTCTTATCTCTTACTTTGAATGTGATCCCGAATCGACCTCATGTTCAAAGGCTTTTGTCTATGTTTGTCCGGATGTGATCCTGAATCGACCTCACATCTGAGTTGTTTTGTGATCCCAGATCGATCTCACATTTCAACTCCATTCTTTGACTGCATGTGTTCCCAAATCGATCACACATTAGTCAAAGAGGGGCAAATGTGTGCACCCTAAAATGGTCGCCTAAACTTTGGGCCCCATTTATTTGATTTATTAATCCTGAATCAATTTTATCAATAATCAATATTTTCAACATTATCAATTTCTTGATCAAATCCTAATTTCGATCATATATTAGATTTTTATCCTATGGGCTAACCATTTATCCTAAGTTTTTATTTACCTAAAATGAATATTTCCTCCCCTTTTAATAAATAAAAAGCCCCCACTTTTCCTCTTATCCTATGTTGCACAAATAAAGCATTATTCTTATTTTATAAAAAAAAAAAGTATTTTTTATCTCATATGGACATAAAATCAACTCTTATTTTCCTATTGGAGGATACTTGTGCACATGGATTGCTCCTCTTTCAAGCTCCACCGCTGATTAAGACTTTTTGTCTCTTAATCTCAATGGTCCATTTCTTTGCATTTCTTATAAAAGGAGAGCTCTCTCCTTCATTTGCATATACCATATTTTTATGCTAATGTTATGCTGCAGGTTTTAGGTGCATTTGGAGTTTGAAGACATTGAAGACTTGCTTCATTGCATCATCTAGTTCATATTTGCTTTCTTAGTTGCATGATAATGGCATTCATAGTATAGATTTTCTTTTATGCAATAGGATAAGCTCACATAGTCTAAATAGGAGGCATTGTAATCCATTGCTATTTCCTTTCATAGATTAGTTGCATTTTACTTTCATTTCCATAGCTTAGATTGCATTCTCATATAGCTTGCATTGCATTGCATATTTGATTCTTGGAGATATTGGCATTGTTTCCCTTGTCTTCACTTGAATCTCTCATTGTGTGGTTGACTAGCAAAGTCACAAGCTTGTAGCTCTAGTTGAGAGCAAATACATCATAGTCTCTTGCAACTCCATGCATAGAGAGCTATGAGCCGCTTTGTGAGGCCTCATTCTTGAGCAACCTTGCATGTAATGGTTCATAGAAGTGCACCTTTTTAGTGTGTACAAGTAGTAGCAAAAGGTGTGAAAGTAGGCACCTTATATCTTTATACAGATCATATTGTTCCTTCTACTTTAATTATTTTAGAGAAAAATGAATGTTCAAGAACATTAGCTGGAGTTGAGCAAGAAGAACATCAAATAATTATTGTAGATTCTAACTCAAAACTATGGCACAACAAACTTGGGTACATGAGTGAAAAAGGTACGAAATTACTTCATTCAAATAAAATTTTACCAGGTCTGAAATGTGTCAATATGGATTTCTATGAAAGTTGTGTATGGAAAACAGAAGAGAGTTAGTTTTGTGAAGAGTGGGAAGGAAAAAAAAATTAAGAAATTAGAGCTTGTGCATACAGATGTATGGGGACCAGATCAGATATCTTCTCTTGGTGGCTCTCTATATTATGTTACATTTATAGATGATGTAACAAGAAAAATATGGATTTATTTCCTTAGACATAAATCTGATGTATTTCAAACTTTTAAGAAATGGAAATGCTTGGTTGAGAATGAGACTAGTAAAAGGCTAAAATGTTTCAGATTTGATAATGGTGGTGAGTATTGCAGCACAAAATTTGAAGATTATTCTTCCTCTAATGGTATTCATAGGCAGAAAATTGTATCAAGGACTCCACAAGAAAATGGAGTGGTTGAACGCATTAACATGATAATAATAGAGTGTGCAAGGAGTATGAGGTTACATGTTGGGTTTCCCTTAAACATGTGGGAAGAGGCTATTAATATAGTTGTATATTTAATCAATACAGGTCCATCTACTCCTTTGGGTTGTGGTATTTCAATGGAAGCATGGACTGGTAAGAAGGTGAGTTATTCTTTTCTCAAAACTTTCAGTTGTGAAGCATTTGCACATATAGATTCTGAAAATAGAACCAAGCTAAAAGCTAAGGCAAAAAATGTGTATTTTTTGGATATGGCATTGATGAATTTGGTTATAGGCTTTGGGATTCTGAAAATCATAACATTGTAAGAAAAGGAGATGTCATATTCAATGAGAAAGTATTGTACAAGATCTGTTGCAGAAGCATGAGAAGAAAGAAAATTATTATGTAGTACTAGATGACACTCCAAAACATGATGTTCCAGTAGTTCCTTATGCTCCGCAACAACAACAACAAATACCACAAACCCCAATGAATGTTAGACGGTCAACAAGGTTAAGTAGACCTCCAAAAAAAATTTCTCCCTCTTTGTATTCTATTTTATTAACAGATGTTGGTGAACCGGAATGTTATGATAAAGCTGTGCAGGTGGATACAGAGCTTCATTGAGAGTCTACAATGGTAGACAAAATGGACTCCTTGCTGAAAAATCAAACTTGGGATTTATGTAAGTTACATGCAGGTAAAATGGCTTTACAAAACAAATAGGTTTACAGGCTGAAAGAAGAGGATGGAGGCAAGAAAATATTTAAAGCCATGTTAGTTGTAAAGGATTTGCATAGAAAAAGGGCATTTATTTTGATGAGATATTTTCTCCAGTTGTTTAAATAAATTCTATTCGTATAGTTTTAAATATTGTGGCTACTGAAGATTTGCATTTAGAGTATCTTGACGTTAAAACAATCTTTCTTCATGGTGATTTGGATGAAGAAATATATATGGAACAACTGCAGGGATTTGAGGTCAAAGGTAAGGAACACTTAGTGTGCAAATTGAAGAAAAGTTTATATGGCTTGAAGCAAGCACCTCGGCAATGGTATCTTAAATTTAACAATTTTATGCATGAGCATGGATATACTAGGTGTCATTCAAACCATTGTGTTTATTTTAAGAGGTTGGATGATGATAGATACATTATTTTATGTTTATATGTCGATATACTTGTAGCTGGGTCTAACAAGGATTGCATTAAGGGATTGAAACAACAGTTAGCACACTCATTTTATATGAAGGATTTGAGGGCAGAAAAACAAATCCTTGGTATGAAAATATGCAGAGATAGGAAGCACAAAAAATTGACTCTATCTTAGGCTGCTTATATTGAGAAGGTGTTGCATCACTTCTCTATGGAGAATGTCAAAGTTGTCAGCACACCTTTTCCTGGTCATTTGAAATTGACTAAGGATATGTGTCCAAAGAAACCAGAAGAGGAGACAAAAATGTCCAATCTACCTTATGCTTAAACTGTAAGAATTTTAATGTATGCTATAGTATGTACTCAACCATATATTACACATGCAATGAGATTTGTTAGTAGGTATATGAGTTATCCTGGGATTGACCATTGGAATGTAGTCAAATGGATTCTCCAATATTTGAGAGGAATATCCAATAAATGTTTACATTTTGGGGGCTCTACTACAGATTTAAAGGCTATGTTGACTTAGATTTGGCAGGGGATCTTGATACCCAAGAGAGTACTATAGGATATGTATTTACTATTTGTGGGATGATAGTAAGTTGGGTTTCTCAGTTACAGAAGATGAATGCTTTATCCACTACCGAGGTCGAGTATATTTTTTCTATAGAGGTAGCCAAGGAGATGATATGGCTTCAATCCTTCATGGAGGAATTGGGACACCCACTGATGCACAACTATTTGTTTATAGATAGCCAAAGTGCCATTCATCTTGGTAAGAATTCTTCTCTCCATTCAAAGACAAAACACATATAGTTGTAGTACCATTTCATTCGGTCAGTTTTGGATGATGGACAGTTAATGCTAGAAAAGATACATACAAATGATAATCTAGCAGATATGTTTACAAAGGTAGTAACAAGGGAGAAGTTGAACTCTTGTTCAGCTTCGGTTGGTCTTCTAGACTGAACATAATAAAGAAACGGTTGAGTTTAGGGTGGTTCGATCTAGTGGGAGTGTCATATGGTAGCGGTATTACTATAGGATCAATCTCCAAGTGGGAGATTGTTATTTAGTGTGGAGTCTGATCAGTCACCAAGTGGGAGATTATTGGCTTGTGTTGACTGATTAGGAAATTACTATACACTTTTCATTTGTACGACTATTTTTTTGGTCGACATGTTGTAACCGATTCTAACCTTAAAGTGGAAAAAAACTTGTATAAAATGGCTTAAGGTTGGGGATTTCATATGTATGTTTTTAGTAGCTTCTTGCGGCAGTATTGAGTTGTAAGGGATTGTGGATTGTAATCAGGTTGTAATCACTGAATAATAATAATATTGGACTCGATGTTGGTGGACGTAGCCCAGGGATTGGGTGAACCATGTTAAATATTTGTGTCTTGTCTTCTTTTTTGTGTGGTTTATTATTTTCTGATATTGGTTATATTTGGATGTAACTATTATTTCTATTTTGTTAATACTAACACATGATTGATTAAAGCAGTTAATGTGCATTTTTCATTGATGTCAAAGGGGGAGAAGAGCATGTGAAAAAAAAGATATAATTGCACATAAGAAAGATATATAGATAAGGAGAAAAGTGCATATCTAAGGGGAAGTAACTGATGGAGAGACAATTATGTAATAAAATTGGAAAAAATAGAAGCTTGTTCCTAGGGGGAGAAGAGTTTGAGAGATCCTGAAGGAAGATGATTTACAAAGACTCTAAAAGATAATGATGAATATTGTACATATTGTTGGTAGTGATAAGCCTATAATTTTTCATGTTTATTTCATTTGTTATAACACTTTACATCATATTTATAATACCTTTCCAATTTATTTCCATACATTACCTTGATTTATGAAGCATTAACTATGATTAATGATTTATTGATTAACATTTATATGTCTAGCTAATTAATGCTAAATTATGATGATTTATTATGATAACTAGTTATTATTAAATAATAAATTATTTGAGATGATTAACATGTTGTTTGTGAGATATTTGAGTTGTTCATGCAGCTGGAAAGAAGGAGAAGCAAGTTGACACTTGTCAATATTCGATAATTGCAGGAAATGAAGAAAAAGTCAAAAAAGCAGTTTCAGTAAAATGGGCATATCTCACTCAATTCTTAATGAAATTCAAATTTTTTTAATGATTTGGAAAGATGAAAAAGAGGATAAAAATATGTTAAAAGGGTTTGATCAATTTGAAGTAGTTAATGAGAACCACTTATCTAAATTTTACTGAGTAAAAATAGTCGAGTTTGAAGGCAGCCAAAACCCAATCTTGGTAAAATGATCATAGCTTCCATGTTTCTTAATGAAATTCAGATTTTCAAAATGATCTGGAAAGATAAGAAGGAGGAACATAATCTGGTAAAAGTGTTTGAGATAACTCGTAATAATAAAGGAGAACCATTCGTTTGAATCTGGTTGCAGGAAAAGTGGAACAACAAATCAGCAAACTTAGTCAAGCTTCTTCAATTTATTGCAATTTGAGTTATAACTTCAAAGGAGGTTGGATATGATTTGTATTATATTTATGAACACAAACAAATATTCAAAAAATCATCTTTTTCATAAAAGAGTCTAAACAAACTTTTTTTCCAATTAGTCAAGAAGACAAGTTGTAATAGGACTCTTCTTCTTAGTCATTGTTTTAGAATAAGTCTCTTCCTTGTTTAAAGGAATGATGAGACACATGTTAGATGGTTGTCAGGGAGTCAATAAGCTTATATATTCGAAACTATAATCAAGTAAAAGAGGGAGCAAGTGGTATTTGTTCATTAGCTTTAGAGAGTCATCATTTTGTAGAAGGAAATTTGTAATAGCAGCAATAATTTTAATAAAAATTGTAGATTGCATTTTCATGGAGACATGTTACTTGTGTATGATATTTTAAAGACATATATCAGAGTTTAAATTATCTAAGAAAGGTCCATTTATGATAGTTTTACCTTTGATAGTTATAGAAGTAGAACACATAGCAAACTGTTGCGTATTACGCAGTTTTCTGCAATCATTACTGTGCAGTTCTTGCAGCCATTACTATGCAATTAGATTCATTTCCACCATTGTTATACTTTTAGTTTTGTAATGATAGAATAAATTAGAGAATCTCATAATGCATATACTTTGCAGACTTGTTTCAAGTATACGTCCTCAGGTTGATAATTTAAATGTGTCTTCATAATGATGAGATAACTATTTAGTATGGATGTCCAATCCCTAAGTTATGGTTCTAAAACCTAGTTATTAAAACCATTATTGGAGACCAACATTTTTGGCACCGTTGTTGGGGATGGTTCAAGCTATAAGAGTCTCTGATTTTTTAGAATCTCTTTGTCATTTTTCTAGTATCATAGTTTTCCTTCAAAGCACTTAGGATTAGAAAAGTTTGCAAAAGTACCACAAGCAGCATAAAAATAGATTTTAGATCCATGAAAAATAGAAACTGAGAGCCAATGTCATTTGCAACAAGTTTGAAAATCAATGAAGACATGTTCTCTAGCATCATAGAGGAATTTTGTTCACATATTGATGACAAGATGTTGATTTATGAGAAGGCAAATGGAGATAACCTTGTGTTGGAAAATGAAGAAATCACAATACACAAAGTTGCTACTCAAGATGAATGTGATGTCAAATCAAAACTCCTACTTAAAGAAGAGAGCTGCAATACGGTGAAAATTAGTCCCCTCATGCAGCAAAGTAAAGAAGATATTGAAGAACACTAATTTTGGGATGATTTAGAGGATTTTTTCTTAACCTTAGATGCTAAACCAACATCTTTTATAGTGCAAAACTATGAGCATCATGAAGATGGTATAGAAATTTATATACTTCTATCAAATCAGTCATACAAAGTGGTCTTTAAAAATCAAGAGGAGGATAAAGAAGGAGCCCATCTACACAAAGCCAACAAAGAGAGTTCAAAATTTGTTCTTTCACGAGGGTGTCCTACCAAACATCTCATTCATATGGAGGCAAATAAATCATCACAAGTTATGTTTGCAGCAAAGAAAGAAGCTACGATTGAAGATGAAGCTAAATATGTAGCTACACCTAAAGGAGAAATATTTCAGATTACTTATGTACTTCAATACGACAATATGTATTGTCATCATGAAGTGATAAGTAAGTTTGTTAATGTCTTTCCAAAAGTGTTATTGATGCAGGAGCATCCTGGGTGTAAGAGCAATCTTGCATCACACAAAAATATTTTTGGTTTCTTTTCAATAAGGGTTATCTTGTACAGAGCTGCTATTTATGAAAACTTACTATTTTTAGTAAGTTGGTCATACAATCTTGGAATGTTCTGATTGCACAGTTGGAGGTTTATCTTAGTCATATCAACCTATTAGTTGAGTTTCATTGTCACATCATCTGTATTGGTGAAGTTATTGAGGTTTTTGGGTATGAAATCTTTCAGGTCAATTTTGAAGGCCTTAGAGGCTTTGGATCGCAATCGACCCCCGACTAATTGGAGCTTGCACGAGTCAAACATTGTAGATCAAGTCCTGCCATTTTCGAAAAGTGGTTACAATAGAGAAATGGAGCTACGGTTAGAAAGTTATGGCCTCCGAAAGTTGGGGTACCTAAAAACATATTTTTTAATTATTTGGAGCCGACCTTATATAAAAAGAAAAAAAAAGAAAAAAAATTCTTAGGATAGTCAGCCTTAAGGGCCAAATTTTTAGAACCTTCTCGGACGGTGGAAATTACCTATATAAGGAAGGTTGGTAGTGTTGTCTAGGGCAGTTCTGGGTAGTAGATCTGGGTAATGATTCAAAGCTTTGTCCTACAAAATATTGTAAAGGAAAATACCCATATGGCTTTGCATATTGTAATTCTGAAATTTGTAATTCCACATTTGTGGAGATAATAAGAAGCCCATTTTTTATTCTTGCAAATTATTATTGTTTCTCTATTTTTGTCATGTGTTGGTGGTATTAAAGGGAGCACCCTTCATCAAGTGGTATCAAAGCAGGAGTTCATGAGTGTGTAAATAGATCGTTGACTGTGAGGCAGTTTGCACCAGGACTGTAGTTTAGGGTTTTAGTGAGCAGCACAAAAATACCTCCACGAAGGGAACGTGGCCGAAGATCTGGTGGTGTGACACTTGAGGTTAGAGCGCTCTAGAGACAGGTGCAGGCATTGCAAAAAGAGATTCGTAGAGGAATGAATCTTAATGTCAGAGATGAAAGCAAGGATGAAGCCGAAGAAGGAAATTATGATCAAGAAGGAGAAGGCAAAATTATGAGCCAGGATGAAGAAAAGCTTTTTCGGGCCATATCCAAGATTGGAAAAAGACCTAAGATTGAGGTTCCTGCATTTTCAAGAAATCTTAACCCAAAGGAGTTGATCGAATGGATCAATGAATTAGAAGAATATTTTGAGTATGAAGACATCAAGGATCTTGATCGGGTCAAGTTTGTGAAGGCTAGACTGAAGGGTCATGTGAAGATTTGGTGGCAAGAGATTCAATTGGAGCGAAATAGAAGAGGAAAGGATAAAATCATAAGATGGGATTAGATGGTGGATAAATTGAAGCGATAGTTCATTCATGTTGATTATGAGCTTGAATTACTGAAGAAAATAAAAAGTTTGAAGCAAGAAGGAAGATCTGTTCAGTAGTATACAGAGGAGTTCTATTGCATCCTCATCAGAATAGGCCACGTAGAAGCTGATAAGGAGAAAGTTGCCCGTTACCTTAATGGGTTGAGGCCGAGCATTCAAGAGGAGTTGAATTTGGTTCAAATGAACAATATTGAAGAGGCATACCAATTTTTTCTAAAAGTAGAGGAAAAGATTAACAAGAAACTTGAAAGCAGACAAAACAGAAGAAGTCGTGGTGGAAGATCTGGTGGACAATCATATGGAAGCCGAAATGAAGATTCGAAAAAGAAGGATGACGCCAGTAGCAGTCAAAATCAAAGAGGAAACAATTCCAATCATTTCCATGATCACAATAATAGAGATCGGAAAGGAAGAGGAAGAGGACAAGGTACAGGAAGAGGAGGCTTTTGTGAAACATGTTTTCACTGTGGAGAAGAAGGTCATAGGGCATATGAATGTCCTCAACGCCAAGGAAGGATGGATAGGAGAATTGAAGGTCAGGCTAGAGTTGCGCATGTAGATGAAGATGCCAGATCATCACATCTTGAAGATGCTCAAAGAGGAGAACTCTAATTAACAAAAGATTCCTAGTGAGTGGTGAGAATGAACCTGAACAAAGGAGGAACTTATTTTGCACTAGGTGCAAGTGTGAAGATAAGTGTTGTGATGTGATTATTGATAGTGGCAGCACTGATAATTTGGTGTCAGAAGAAAGGGTCACAAAATTGAAACTCAAGAGACAAAAATATCCACATCCATACCAGATTGCCTAGGTACAAGATGACCACAAGGTCATGGTCAGTGAACAGTACCTAGTAAAGTTCAAGATTGGCGGATACCATGATGAGGTACTATGTGATATCATACCTATGGATGCATGTCATATGTTGTTGGGTAGACCATGACAGTTTGATAGGCGTGTTGTACATGATGGTCGTGTGAATACATATTCTCTGACAAAGGATGGAGTGTGACATAAGCTAAAGCCATTGAAGGAGATATAAGAAAAGGTATGTGATAATGCAATAATAAGTTTTGTTGATGGAAGAAAATTCCTAGAGGATATGAGGCATGAGCATGTGTGTTTTTCTTTAATTCTAAAAGTTGGTAAAGAGGAAGTAGAAGATGTACCTGTAGAAGTTGCAAATTTTTTGAATGAGTTTCAAGATATTGTATTTGATAATGTACCCGATGGAATACCACCGGTAAGGAAGATCATTCATCAGATGGACTTGATTCCAGGAGCTAGTTTTTCAAATAAGGCAGCACACAAAATGACACCATCAGAAAGTGAAGAGTTAAACAGACAAGTACATGAGTTGTTACAGAAGGGGTTGATTCGGGAGAGCCTGAGTCCATGTGTTGTACCAGAAGTATTAGCAATGAAGAAGAATAGAGAATGGAGGATGTGTACAGATTCCAGGGAAATAAACAAGATCACAATCAAGTACAGGTTTCCATTGCCACGAATGGATGCTATTATGGATTGTTTGAGTGGAGCTGTGTATTTCTCAAAGATAGATCTAAAGAGTGGATATCATCAAATTTGGATTAGAGAAGGAGATGAATGGAAAACTACCTTCAAGACAAAGGAAGGACTGTATAAGTGGTTAGTCATGCCTTTTGGGCTAACCAATGCACCGAGCACTTTCATGCGGCTCATGAACGAGGTTCTGAAAGAATTTATGGGTAAGTTTGTCATTGTTTACCTAGATGATATTTTGATCTTTAGAAATTGGAGGAGCATATGATGCATATTCGTATGATGTTTGAGAAGTTAAGGGAAGAGAAATTGTTGATTAATTTGAAGAAGTACAGTTTTGTGAAGGAGTTAGTGTATCTAGGATTTGTAGTTTCAGCAGAAGGTCTAAAAATAGACCTAAAAAAAGTGCAGGCTATCTTTGAATGACCTACTCCAAGGAGTGCTATAGAGGTAAGATATTTTCATAGTTTGGCTAGCTTTTACAGAAAGTTTATCAAGAGTTTTAGCAATTTTTGTGGACCCTTGACTGAAACAATGAGAGGGGATATAAAAGAGTTTAAGTGGACTACTGGGGAAGAATCGAGTTTTAAACTATTGAAATAGAAAGTTACAGAATAACCCGTTTTAGCACTTTCAAATTTTAATAAGGTGTTTCAAGTACACTGTGATGCTAGTGATACTGTAATAGGGGCTGTTATGAGCCAAGAAGGTAAACCTGTAACTTATTTTAGTGAGAAGTTAAATGATGTCAAGAGAAAATATTATGTTTATGATTAAAAATTTTATGCTATAGTTCAAGCATTGAAGAAGTGGAGACACCATCTTCTTCCTAAAGAGTTTGTTTTGTATATTGATCATCAAGCTTTGCAATATTTGAATAGTCAAGGAAAGTTGAATCAAAAGCATTTGAAATGGGTTGAGTTTTTGCAAAGTTATACGTTTTTTTCGAATCACATGAGTGAAAATTCTAACAGAGTTGCAGATGTGCTTAGCAGAAGGCAACTATTGCTGACAGAGATGTAGATTGAGGTAGTTGGGTTCAAGGAACTCAAGAATTTGTATCCAGAGGATCCTGATTTTGGTGAAGCTTAGAAATCTTGTAAAGAACCTGTTACTCTAGACAGAACGAAGTGGTTGGATTTCATCATTCAAGATGATATGCTATTCAGAGGGAGTTAGTTGTACATTTCACAAAGTTCTATGAGGGGGAATCTCATCAAGGAGAAGCATAGCGGAGGATTGGCTGGACATTTTGGTCATGATAAAATCCTTACTTTAGTTAGTGAGAATTATTATTGGCCACAGTTGCAGCAAGATGTCAAGAAGTTTGTACAGAGTTGCAGAGTATGTCAAATGGCAAAGGGAGTAAAGAAGAATACAAAGTTGTATCAGCCATTGCCTATACTAAAGAAGTCGTGGGAGGATATCAGTATGGATTTTGATCTTGGTTTACCAAGGACTCAACAGGGATATGATTCAATTTTTTGTGGTGGTAGATAGATTTTCAAAGATGGCACATTTTATTCCCTACAAGAAGACTAATGATGCAGTTCATGTGGCATAATTATTTTTCAAAGAAGTGGTGAAACTACATCGTTTGCCAGAGAGTATAGTTTCAGATCGAGACACTAATTTTGTTGGATATTTCTGGCGCACATTGTGGAAGAAGTTGAAGATAGAATTGAATTTCAACTCATCACATCATCCACAGACTGATGGACAGACAGAGGTGGTGAATAGGAGTTTGAAAAATTTGTTGAGATGTTTGGTTGGAGATAAGCCAATAGGATGGGATTTGATTTTACCATAGGCAAAATTTTCATACAATAATTATGTCAACATGAGCACTGATAAATCACCATTCTAGATTATATATGGAAGTAGTCCCAGAAATGCATCTGAGTTGAGGAAGATAGTTAAAGGATAAATAAGTAGTGCTCAAGTTGAAGATTTTGCAGAACATTTGAAGAACATCCATAAGGAGGTGAGGAAGCACATTACCAAGATGAATGCGCAATATAAGACTAAGGCAGATGAGAAAAGGAGGCATAAGAAATTTCAGGTAATTGAGGATGAAGTTGTGGTTCATTTGTGGAAGGAGAGATTTTCAATTGGTACATATAACAAGTTGAAAATGAAGAAGTTTGGGTCGTGCAAGATAGTGAAGAAGCATGATTCAGGAAATGCCTATGAGGTCGAGTTGCCTACGGAGCTGAATATTTCACTAGTGTTTAACATTTCAGATCTGACAGATTATCATGAGGGAGGTGTTGAAGATGAGATCACATGAGCACAATGGAATATTCCAGCAACTAGTTTAGCTAACAAGAAGATTGAGGACATACTGGATAGTCATGTTGGCAGAAGCACAAGGAACAGGACATATGAAGAATATCTAGTCAAATGGAAAGGATGACATGTTAAAGATTCATCATGGCTGACAAAGGAGGAGGTTAACCATTTTGGTTTTCCTCTTCACACCTAAGTCGTGACAGGGTCACCATCTTGGTTTTCCTCTTCACACCTAAGTCATGACAAGGTCACTTCTCAAATTACCCTGAGTGTCTGATGTAGGAGCATCCTGGGTGTAAGAGCAATCTTGTATCACCCAAAAATATTTCTGATTTCTTTTCATAAGGGCTATCTTGTACAGAGCTATTATTTACCGAAACTTACTATTTTTAGTAAGTTGGTCATACGATCTTGGAATGTTCTGATTTCACAGTTGGAGGTTCATCTTAGTCATATCAACCTACCAGTTGAGTTTCATTGCCACATCATCTGCATTAGTGAAGTTATTGAGGTTTTTGGGTACGAAATCTTTCAGGTCAATTTTGAAGGTCTTAGAGGCTCCAGATCGCAATCGACCCCTGATTGACTAGAGTTTATGTGAGTTAGGCATTGTAGATCAGGTCCTGCCATTTTTGAAAAGTTTACAATAGAGAAACGAAGCTACGATTAGAAAGTTATGGCCTCCAAAAGTTGGGGTACCTAAAAACATATTTTGTAATTATTTGGAGTCGACCCTATGTAAAAAGAAGAGAAAAGAAAAGAAAAGAATTCTTAGGATAGTCGGCCTTAAGGGCTAAATTTCTGGAACCTTCTCTAGCGGTGGAAATTGTCTATAGAAGAAAAGTTTGTAGTGTTGTCTAGGGTAGTTCTGGGTAGTAGATCTAGGTAATGATTCAAGGCTTTGTCCTACAAGATATTGTAAGGGAAAATGCCCATGTGGCTTTGCATATTGTAATTCTGAAATTTGTAATTCCACATTTGTGGAGATAATAAGAAGCCCATTTTTTGTTCTTGCAAATTATTGTTGTTTCTCTGTTTCTGTCATGTGTTAGTGGTATTAAGGGGAGCACCCTTCATCAGTTATTGTTGTTTATTAAGTTTCTATTGATGTTGCAACTATTCCTAATTGCTCATAAGTATGTGAAACATTGGAAGTTGTTGAGAAGAGGAAGATACTTCAAAGAACCAGTCAATAGTTTTGTTTGATAATGTATTTTTTGCTGGTTAGTGTAGGTTAGGATAGTTTTTTTCATTCAATAAGTGTTGTTACACAATGTCTTAGAGTTAGTAGTTGTCTAGTCTAATTTGTTTCCTAGTTCTTCTTGTCTACATGTATTGCTTCTAAATCATTTTTCAAGAGTGTGAGTGAGTCAAGTCTCTAATTCTAGAAGAGAGTCTTTGCATATATTGTCAAAAAGTTTCATTAAGTAGTCTTGTCTTCATGATGTCAAGAATGTCTATTCAATGGTGGTGTCTAGTTGGTCTAATCAAATTTTGTTTAATGGAAAATGAGCATTCAAAGTTGTATTTTAAGTCATTGGATGGATATAGTCTTTCTATAGGTTGCATGCAACAATTGTTGTGTGACTGAACAATCAGTCCTACAGCCACTACTGTATGATTAAACAGTCATCCTACAACAACTACCATTTGATTCAAAAGGTAACTTGCACCAAGTATGAGGACATCTAGAGCTACTGATATTAAATATGCAATAGTTTCAAATGGACTTGAATATTCAATAATGAAGGGACCTATACTTTCAGCTATTTGCAAAGTTTGAAGCTTCTCACAACACAAATGGCACTACATTTATGATTTCTATTTATCCATAATATTTACCATTTTTAGTAATTGATTATCTATGCATCTCATTATATTTTTCAATTATCATTATTGTAATTATATGCTTCATATCTGATTTATTTTGCTACCCTCATACATACATTGTCATTTGAGGACAAATGACTTTTTAGCTAGGGGGAACACGCGTATACCTTGTGTTGTTGTCATACACAATAGGAGGATGACCTTGCCTATACATTTTTATACTACCTCTTATATTTATTGTTATTGATGCAAAAAAATAAGAATGATAAAGTGAAGAAAATGGAATGTCTTGTGAAGAGATAACAAAGGGAAGAAAGTATGACAATGTGAGTGTTGGAGATGATATAAAGATGATAGGAAGACTTAAGGATACAAGCAATAGAGAAGAAGAAAATGAACCATATTCATGTTAAATTAAAATCTTCCTAATGATCAAATACACATTCATGACATGTGCTATGAAGGATTGAAGTTGTCACGGGATTTCATGCTAATAGCCTTCATGTCTATCTAATGCCTATCTCTTGCTTGAGGACAAGCAAGATTTTAGTTGAGAGGAATGATGAGCCTATAATTTGTCATATTTATTTCATTTGGTATAACAATTTACATCATATTTATAATACATTTCCAATTCATTTTCAGACATTACCTTGATTTATGAAGCATTAACTATGATTAATGATTTATTGATTAACATTTATATGTCTAGCTAGTTAATGCTAAATTATGATAAATAGTTATTATTAAATAATAAATGATTTGAGATGATTAACATGTTGTTTGTGAGATATTTGAGTTGTTCATGCAACAGAAAAAAAGGAGAAGCAAGTTGACACTTGTCAATATTCAACAGTTGTAGGAAATGCAGAAAAAGTCAAAAAGAAGTTTCAGTAAATTGGGCATATCTCACTCAATTCTTAATGAAATTTAGATTTTTTTAATGATTTAGAAAGATAAAAAAGAGGATCAAAACGTGTTAAAAGGTTTTGTCCCAATTCAAAATATTTAATGAGAACCACTTATCTGAAGTTGACCGAGTAAAAATAGTCGAGTTTAAAGGCAGCCAAAACCCAGTCTTGGTAAAATGATCATATCTTCCACGTTGCTTAATGAAATTCATATTTTCAAAATGATCTGGAAAGATAAGAAGGAGGAGCATAATCTGGTAAAAGCGTTTGAGATAACTCATAATAATAAAGGAGAACCATTCATTTGAATCTGGCTGCAGGAAAAGTGGAACAACAAATCAACAGACTTAGTCAAACTTCTTCTATTTATTGCAATTTGAGTTATAACTTCAAAGGAGGTTGGATATGATTTGTATTGTATTTTTGAATACAAACAAATATCCAAAAAATCATCTTTTTTATAAAAGAGTCGAAACAAACTCTTTTTCAGATCAGTCAAGAAGACAAGTTGTAATAGGACTCTTCTTCTTAGTCATTGTTTTAGAATAAGTCTCTTCCTTGTTTAAAGGAATGATGAGACACATGTTAGATGGTTGTTAGGGAGTCAATAAGCTTATATATTCAAAATTGTAATCAATCAAAAGAGGGAGCAAGTGGTATTTGTTCATTAGCTTTAGATAGTCATCATTTTGTAGAAGGAAATTTGGAATAGCAGCAATAATTTTAATAGAAGTTACAGATTGCATTTTCATGGAGGCATGTTACTTGTGTATGATGTTTTAAGGACATATATCAGAGTTTAAATTATCTAAGAAACATCCACTTATGATAGTTTTTACCTTTGATAGTTATAGAAGTAGAACACATAGCAAACTGTTGTGTATTACACAGTTTCCTACAGCCATTATTGTGTAGTTCTTGTAGCCATTACTATGCAATTAGATTCATTTCCAGCATTGTTATACTTTTAATTATTTAATGATAGAATAAATTAGAGAATCCCATAGTGTATATACTTTGTAGACCTATTTCAAGTATACGTCCTTGGGTTGATAATTTAAATGTGCCTTCATAATGATGAGATAACTACTTAGTATGGATGTCCAATCCCTAAGTTATGGTTCTAAAGCCTAGTTATTAAAACCATTATAGGAGCCCAATAGATAGTATTGTTGATTTCCCTTATAGGATGGAGATTGTGTTGGTTTCTAATTTCATTATTTGGTTTTCACATAATATTTTTCCATCAATACCAAAGTGGGATATTTTTGGCAAGTTGGATGTGTTGTCATTGATGTCAACATATCTATTTGTGTAGTTTGGCCAATGGTGCATTATGTTCAAAGGTTCGATGAGGTTCAGTTACTAAATATGAGGATTCAAACACCTCATGGGATGATGTAGAGGTATTCAACTTGGTCCATGTCAAGTTTCATGGGTTGACATGATGATTTGGATGAGTTATGAGGTCAAGAGTTGTCATTGGTTATTTTCCTATCTTTCACCATTGACATTGTAGCAGAGATCAGTTTGGTGTGCACTTCCAGTTGATATTTTTGGTTGTGCACATAGGAATAATCAGGACATGGTGAGGTGTCCTCAACTCAAAAGGTTTATGATTCAGAGATCTGAAAGGCATATTTTTTTTGTCACAAAGGTAGTTGACATTGTTCTTGATGTTTAAGCATAAAATGTTGGCAAATCCAATGGTTGGGGTGGATTTGATTGTTTGTGTGTTATTCATGATGCCTAAGGATGTTCTTGGATTGTGTTCTTGCTGATTTGTTGGTCTACATCAATCAAGGTGATGATATTTGAAGTATTTTTCAATTTGTGTTGGTCTTTCTTGTGCTCTTGGCTGACATTATTGGAAAAATATTTTATGATCAATCGATAAGATGTTTTAAGGAAATGTTATGATCTTGAGGTATTTGATATGGATCAATGCTATGTTTTGGCTAACATACTTGATCAAAATTATTATTTTTTGGCACGGTGAAGTGTAAATTTGAAAGTTAGGTTTTTTTTACTATGGTTGATGAATTATTTAAGGATCTGGGGAAAAAATTGTGGGCGTGGAAGTGTAGAAAATGTGTGTGTTGCTTGCAAAGCTAGAGTGTAGATCTGTTAGAGGTTGAGTCTCTCATCTAAAGGAGTCAGAGAGGATTTGAATAGAGATCTGATTATACCTCGGTGGAGCTGACCCGGGCATGAGATAGCTGCTAATATAGAGTTCACAAAGTTTCTTATTTTAGTCAGATCGACTTTTGTAGTGGTTGTAAGGTGAAATCCTTCCTTGGGATTGTAACCCAAGGCATTTTGAGAAGTGAGCTCTAGGAAGTAAGCCTAAATTCATGTACATTCCTCATTTGTAATAAGCCTGCACTTCTAACAAGGTATTAGTCTTATTGTGGGTTTAAGCCGCCCAACTATGGTTTTTCCGTTTGGGTTTCCATGATAAAAATTATTGTGTTATTTTTTGTTCATTCTTTCTTATTTTTGCTTACTTGATTTATTCATCATAAATTAGACATAAGGTTTTTATACATAAGGGTTTCAAGGTTTAAGGGTTTAAATGGTTTTGAATATTTAGTGTTTTAGAAGCAAATGATTCACCCTCCCCTCAGTTTCTTGCTACCTTATTTCCTACGTCTTATTCATCCTCCGAGATAGTAACAATTTCCTTTCCTTCAATACTAGTTTTTATCCTTTTAGGTTCTGAAGGGGAACCACTGACAACAACGTATATACTTTTATGACCAAAGGAGAAACCCTCTTCACCATGACTCATTGCACCATAAACAACCAAACCAAAACAAATATTCATTTGAAATAAAGTAAAATATGCCTTACAAACATCTCCATCATTCTCCAAAAATTATAGGTATATGTAAATCTATTTACCGACAGGGATGCCAATCCTGCACTCCAAATTCTCTCTATTCTATAATGATCTCATAAAATAGAATGATACACACATGATCAATGAACCAATTCTAAACCCATAACCATCCTTTAATGTCATCTTGAAATTCTTAAGAAAGTTATCCAACAATATTTTGCATAGATGAAATTGAACATTCTCCCTAACTATCTTATAAGCAATGTAAATCACCATGGTCAAAGTGGGACCATCATGATTTTGAAACTAAATTTTATAGGAAATTATATAGGCAACATACCTCACCACTAGATCTTTGAGGGTATTTATCAGAAGTGTATGCCGATCATAGCCAATACCAGTTAACTCCTCTACTTCCTTGTAACTAATCATCTTATTCCTTGGTAGGTCACCAATACTGCACAACCTAGTGATGTCTTCAATTACCTCTTCCATCACCTCATAGGACTTATCCAATGCTATATTTCCATCCTAAAACCAACTCAACAAGAACATGATAAATTCCTTGTCATCAAACCAAGGGAATTCTCCCCATAAATCCAAATCAAGATTTAAAATCCTTTGTAACTCATCCAATGATAATCCCGCTTCTAGCTCTCTGATCCTACCATGATCAAATTATTCTATCTTAGCCTTCTTTAACATCCTTGATACAACTGCACCCATGCCACAAACAACCAATTGAGACTCCATTATTGTATGTGAGAATTATTCTTCAACATTTCTCAAGATCAGCTAAAAACTCTGATTTTTCTTCTTGCAATAGTGCCAAATGATTTCAAAAAGTCACATTTATAACCACAAACCATCATAATTACTTTTCCCACCAAGAATTATTTATCGCTGATTTAACCCAATTGTACTGCGCACATCAACCAATTGAAATAGTTGTAATCATTATTTTATCATCCAACATATCGAAGACAAGATAGTTGCAACCAATATCACTTTAGAGAAGGGGAAGTGACTGATAAAGAATTCTAATAATCCCCCCGAGCCAAAGCATTTGGCTCAGTTACTGGAAGAGCTAGTACCGGAGTTTGGTACCATAAAATTCTCTTCACCAACAACATATTTCTTCTTCCATGTCATGTTAGTCTTCTGAGATTCATTTGAAACTATAAAATTATTACCATCTCCAATATTTACCAAAGCACCACCAAATATGCATGTGTTAGCATAATGACCAATATGACCACAGTTTAAACAATTGGCATTCCTCTAACCTAATCTCACTGTTTGAACCCTAGATCTGCATTGATTATCCTTGTGACCATAATTTTGACATACATAGAAATTCCCATGAAATATATTGTTCATTCCACTTTTCTTCACCATATTAGAAACTTAAATTCTGCATTGATTCAATTTATGACCAACCTTATGACAATTAAAGCATTGAACCTTTTATTCTTTCCTCATCTTACAATCAATAGTCTTATGACCAAAATCCTTGCATATGTAACAATAATCATTAAAAGATAAGTGCCTTTGAGCATTCAATTGTCTTACCAGAGGCCTTCTTGTAGATGTATTCAAAACCTTGACCTTGCTTGCTACCTCATATTTTTCTTTAGCTTCAACTTCCTTCTCCTTGCCTTTTTCCTTCAGATCTGAACATTCATCAATAAAACCTAGTCCTTCCTTATCCTTGTGAGTCTTTTGTAGGGATAATGACTAATCCAAAATAGTACTACTCTCATAAACCTTAGCTTTAGATCTCAGCTTCCTTAATTCATGATTCAAATTTTCATTTTCATCAGACTTGATTTTGATGATGTACTTGAGATTCTCTTCAGATTTCTTCCATTCCTCCATGGTGATCTTCAATTCTTCTATTTACTATTTTAACCCGTCTTTGATAAATTCATTAGTATTTTTATTGCCACTCAACTTCTTTTCTAGATCTGTCACCTTTTCTTTTGATTCTTTTAATTCCTGACTGCCTTCCTTGTGCCTTGCTTTGAACTTCCATATCTGATCCCTCATCTTAGAGATACATGCATTTTCTTCCTTCAGGTTTTATTTCAACTCCTTATTCTCTAATTCTGTGCACTCAATTTCTCTCCTCATGATCTACCAATCCTCATCCAAATAGTATTCTAATTCCATCTATTCAAACACCCTAGATCTCTCTCAAGTGGTTAAGATCTATCTCCAAGGGACCAAACTCTGATACCAATTGTTGAACATGTTTAATAATTGAGAGGGGGGTGAATCAATTACTCAAACACTTTCTAAAATGTTTACTGAATTGATAAGAACTTAAATCATTCAAATAATAAAGACAAATAAAAGCATGAAAGAACATGAAAAAATAACACCATAACACCAGTTATAACATGGAAACCAAAATTAGGAAAAACAACAAAGAAACTAATTCTCATGAAATGCACATCGGTTAAGGTGATTTTACAAGGGGCCACTGTCAGTTTTCTCACTGCAGGTTAGCTCACATTCGATTGGCTTACTATCAGTTTTCTCATTGTAGATTTTCTCACTGTTAGTTGGCTCATTGTTGGTTGGGATAACTACCTAGAAAGATGTATTACAAAATATTTTACTAACAAAATGTGAACTGATAGAATTACATATGTGTATGCATGAAATAGTTCTAGTTGAAAGAATAGTAATCATAGACAACAGAGATCCGAAATAGATCTCCCACTAGCATATACCAAACCTCTACAACTTAGTATATAAGACCTTTTGTCTACACCACAACAAATCCTCAATTAAATTTTCTTTGCTTACACGATGCTACCAGATATACACTAAAATAGACTCACAATATATCACCCTCAAATCTATGTTTCTTGCATACATACATGCACTCACTCTTAGAATACAACAAGATGTCTATGTTTATATATTCATCTAGTAGGGCAGCCACATATGTTGGCCACAATACAAAAGAAATTGAATTTGTGTTTAACACACTACCATTGAGCCTAAATTTAGGTCATACTTAAGAAATATTTGCAACACATTACTACATGACCTAAATATAGGGCACACTTAAAATGCCTACACTTCATATTACATTTACTGAAAGATAAACAAATTTTGGAATTGTCAGAATATCACAACCAAGTCGAAGACTTGAACAACAAAATTTTTGAACCAACCGATGAAACCTATTCAAAACAAGATATGATCAGTATGCCAAAAAATTTGATGAATTGCAACATCTGGAAGAACTGTGTAAGCACAATAGTCAATGGGTACTGACAAAAACTACAACCACTAAAACATGATGATGTACTAGAAGATATATTCCATTAGTAGAACACGTACACGCAACACAAGATTAGATGAAACCTATCCAAAACAAGATATGATCACTATACCAAATTTTTTGATGAATTGCAACATCTCGAAGAACTTTGTAAGCACAATAGTCAACAGGTACTGACATAAACTGCAACCACTAAAACAAGTTGATGTACTAGAATATTTATTCCATTAGTAGAAACAAGTACACCCAACACCATACACCAAAATTGTATGCACATAATATGTTATGCATATAACAGAAAACCTATCACCTCACTAACAACCAACAAGTATCCAATTCACATTGCCAACAAACAACTGATATGGCTATGTAACTGGTATAAAGGTTTTGACATTAATGACAACAATGCCATCAGCAACTCGATATGTCTAACAATCTCCCCCTTTGGCATTGCATTCTAAGGAACCACAAAAGAGACAAAAATAAAAAACCATGTGGATTCCTATGTGGCCCTTCAAAGCACATCACACTAAATAAACATTAAAGTTGGCATCCAAAGTTGTCATTTCAGTTAGATGTCTTCCACCTTCAAAATTAATTTTGGGTTTTTATATACCAAAAATCATATTTTCTAAATTAAAACCTTGCAATTTGAAATCCACTTTTCTTTCATCACTCCACCACTCATGAAGCTATGTGCCAATTCTAATCTTACCCATATTTCCTATTACTCAAAAAAAAAATTCCTACACCCCATCCATTATCCAACACCTATTTTTTGTCCTCTCATTCATCCTATCCAATCCTTTGCACAATCCCTTACCCTCGTTCTATCCAATCATCCATTTCATCTCCTCTTCCTTTCCCTACCAACATCTTTAAGAATCCCTTCATATTTATGGTCTATTAGAGCACATTTTTCAAGGGTAACATCCAAAGAAAAATACTCTTGAGTGCTTCCTCAAACTCTTATCATGCATCCATTATCTTCCTAAAATGTCAAAATGTCAAAAAACATTGTCACCTTGATGAAAACTTGGAAAATAGGTATCTAGAGTCATAAAAAGAAAGAGTATAGAGAAATAATTTGTCCACTAGTGCAAACCTAGCAAATAGGCACTTTGGGCAAGTGCCATGATGAAAACCTAGAAAATAGGCATCATATGTAATCCATGAACTTCTTGCGCTTTTAGATTTATTCAAGACATTTTATTTGACTTTTAGGAATACTTTCTGGATTTTTTATGTTTTTTAGGAGATTTTTTCAAGACTTTTTAAAATTTTAGGAAATTTTCAAGACCATATTTTCTTTTTTGGGATTTTTTTCATGACTTTTATTTGATTTTAAGGATTTTCACTCAGCTTTTTGTAATTTTTAGGATATTTTAACTTTGTCATTGATGACATATTTGATGTAATCCTTCTTTGTACATGATCATTGATGACATATTTGATGTAATCCTTCTGTACTCAATAGATTAGAAGCATCTGGTGAGACTTGGTGCATGGCTTTAGAGGAGGCTTAGAATGAACCAATTTTCTATTGGTGGTGCATGGCTCCAGAGGAGACTTAGTGTACAAGTATTCAATTTGAGAGTATTTAGTTGATGATAAATCAAGTTTCTCCATATCTAATATCTTTCATATTGCATTTGGTGATTTGTCATCAATTCTTCATTGACATCGATACTTGGTTTTGTCACAACTTGACATTATTGTTGCAACATTGGCTCTACTTTCTTCCTATTGAGGAGTAATAGTCATCATCATGGACCATCTTTTTAAGATATCTAACATTCAGGGGGGCTTCATGGTCTTTCTTCTTCTTCTTCTTCCCTCATTTATCGTTGAGAGTATTGTAGTTTTTCATCTCTTTTTTGGAGGTGAGTTTTCTCTCATGTGGCTTTCTCCTTTTCTTCATTTGTGAGAGATTTCATTTGCATTATACATGGGTACCTAACATGGCCTAGTAGCTGGGACCCATCTTGCATTGTTAGCTTGAGTCTATGTTTCTCCAAGTTGCACTTAGGGGGGGGTGTTGGTGTAGTTAAGGTATTTTACCTTGGTTATTTCACACCTAGGTACTAATTACACTTTACTTAAGCTTACTCATAAAAATTCACATGAGTAGTTGGAGCATTTATACTTTATGTGGACTTATCATGCTATTATTTTATCATATTCACTTATCGTGGATACACTTTTCTACCTTAATTGGGTGACCCATCTTTAGTGGTCTTATCACTTTATCACTCTCCATCTTTGTTGCACATACTTTATTATACATTAGAGGATGATCCACCTTTGGTGGACATGTGATTCCACCTTGGGTGGGTGATAATATTTCTCATGATTATCACGTAAGGAGACAAAGACAATTGTAATCATCTCATTAACTCCTACATTTGTACCTTGGCTATATAACTGAGGGATCTTATATGAACTATAATCCAATAATTCTATCTATTGTATTGTATCGTTGGTGACACTAAAATTTATTCTTATCATATCATTTATCTCTTACTATTGTGATTTTTACTGCCTTTAGATCTCTAGTGGCTACCTCCATAGGTAAATCTTACACATATCCTATCACTATCTTTTCCAACTCCATCTCTGTTGGAAAAATGGTTGCACTCCCCTCGGGATTCATGACATGGCTTAACTGCCTCCTGTGTCTTCTATAAGTCTAGTGGTTGTATCGGTCATTAATAGGTCAATCTTTTGGTGCAACAACAACCACTACTTGTAACAAGTGGTATCAGAGCTTGGTCATAGGTTTGAAACCCCTCGAGTAACATTGAGGGGGAGATTGTTGAAAAAATGGTCAGTGCTCCCCTTGGGATTTGCGACATGGCTTAACTGCCTCCTGTGTCTTCTATAAGTCTAGTGGTTGTATCGAGCATTAATAGGTCGATCTTTTGGTGCAACAACAACCACTACTTGTAAAAATCTTTTGATCTTGATATAAAATAAGGACATAAAATGAAACAAATTGTTTCAAAGACCTCTTGATGTGTCCATTCTTGTGGATCACGTGCCATTCAATGTATTATTCCATCACCTTATCTTGTCATGTCCAGTCCCTTAGCTTGGAAAAATATGTTATCCCATTACTAGATACTCCTTGGAAATCAAAGTAGTTCTAATGCCATAATAAGATACCACCATCTTTCCTTTGTCCATTTTCATTCCATCAGTTCATTCATACATTTATAATGTCCCTACCTTGCAGACATTGGGGCAAATAAATATATCTTGTATGCATTAATGACCTAAAAATTTCTAAAAATCAAATGCAATCATAAAAAAATTCCTAAAAATTACAAAAGGTCAAGCAAAAATCCTAAAAATCAAATAATTTCCATGAAGAAAATCCCTAGAAAGAAAATACAATCCTGAAAATTTCCTAAAAAATCAAAAAGTCTTGAAAAACCATTAAAAACATAAAAAAATCTACAAAGTATCCTTAAAAATCAAATAAAACATCTTGAAGAAATCTAAAAACATCAGAAAAAGTCCCTAAAATATCCAAAAACATTGTAAAACACCCTGAAGAAAGCACAAAAAATCAAATATCCTCAAAAGCCCTAAAAATTGAAAAACAATCAAAACCCAAAAATAATCATTTCATTTCATCAATAAATTGTACCTTACAAAGATAGACATTTGAGTAGACATAAATGGAGATACACAAAACACTAAGCTTAACAAATCATACAACAATAAACAAACCATTCAATCAAGTCAACAACCAAAATCAATCAACACCACTAAATCCCTATCAATCTGTCATTTGTCTTATACAGTGTGTAGTATACTCAAAACTAGAATGAATATATCTTAGATAGGGTACTTCATTCTTGAAACCAATCATCATCATCAATCAAACAAATAATTAACTTTGACAACACGATCAAAATGGTTGTTGACTTGCTTGGTTTAGTGAGTCATATTTTTTCATTGATTTAGTTTGGTCACATTCCTATGCTACTCAAGCATATCCATAAGTGATTAGAGTGGTTGGGATGGTTCATGGTATGTTTATATTTGTCCTCTATTTGCAAGGTGTTTTTTGTGAAGTTATAGGGAAAGTATGTTTATGCTTAGAGATGAATGGAAATATTTCTTATTTGCAATGTGTCTATTTTTCTGCAAAGGGATAATTTATTGCCCTAGTTTTTATTCTGTGGTATGAAATCCATTTTCCATATCAAATAAATCACTCTAATGGTAAAGTGCACTTACAAAACAAAGAAATCATCACTACTAACTATTCTTCATTTTCTTACTAATTTATTCTCCCATCAAACTTTTCTTTTGTCAATCCTTGCAATCAATTTTGAATAATTGGCCCCTTGTTCTAATTTTTTGCCTCATTTTTTGAAGGGGCATCCTACCTCCACTCCCTTGGTCCACTAGGGCATGATTTTCTCAAATTTTTCTTTGAAACAACATTTGGAATTGCATTGTCTCAAAGAGGGGTAGAATGTAGACACTTAAAAATTGTCAACACTTGAGGTGCCACTTTTTAATATGTCCTCTTTGTCGCATTAGTCGTCTTCATCATTTTTCAACATCATGTTATTCTTCCATTAATTAAATAATTTCAATTATTTAATTAATTACTAGTTATGTTCTTTTTAATCACCTTTGATCCTTGTCGTTCTTCATCATTTGCCTAGTAAAATAATTGTGCCATGTTATTAGTTCACCTTAGGGAAATAATCATTTATAATTTTTCCCTCTCTTGTCATAACATGTCTCTCTTGGCATAAATAATCCATTTATTATGTATCCCTTCCCTTTTGTCAAAGCTTCAAAATGGTCAATGCCTACAATGCCAGTTTTTAACATGTCCTTTATGTCACGTGTAGTCTTCATCATTCATCGACATTGTGTCATTCTTCCATTAATTAAATAATGATGATTATTTAATTAATTACTAATTATGTCCTTTTTTAATCACCACTTGACCCTTGTCACTCTCTGTTGTTTGTCTAGTTAAATAATAATGTCATGTCATTAATTCACCTTAGGGAAATAATCATTTATTATTTTCCCCTCTTGTCCTAACATGTCTCTCTTGACATAAACAAGAAATTTCATATTTATCCCTTCCCTTTTGTCACAATTAAATATGAATTGTTTAATTGCCTAATTTGCTAATTTGAAGGGAATTAATTCTATTCCCTTTTCCTAATTCCATGTCATCTTTTGACCCTACTTATTTCTCCCCATTCATCTCTCACTAATTTCTCTCTTGTCATGTCCACTAATTTCTCCCCTTTCACCTTCCACTAATTTCTCCTTTGTTATTCCCCCTAATTTCTCCACTGATGTCTTCCCCTTAATTTCTCATTTCTAACTCCATGAGCAATCTTGTCTATTGGTTTTCATTTGATCTTCACTATCAATTTTGATTTAAAAATCTATAAATTCTAAGCTCAATTCTCATTTCAAAGAATGACAATCTTTCTAGTATAATTGTCATTTTATTGAATTGTCCTAGGCTTTTATCATATTTGTGCACTCACCCGCATAGAGAGCAACATAGTTTTGAGGAGAAATAAAAATAATGGCATAGAGTGAAGAGTATTTATGATGATAATATGATTTTGTTTAGGTTATTTATGCATTTTATCTTCATAGTTCTATTGATGAGAATAAGATTCTTGTTCACATGATAGAATAGTTTTTCATGGTTTGTTTTTCATGTATGTTTCTAATGCTAATTTTCTTAGTCAAAATATGTATGTGCATATGACCCCTCAATGATCATTAATCGTGGTCTTAGAAGAGCTATAAAAGACATGGATTAGAATGGAGAAAATATTTAATCTATTGGAAATGTAGGTAAGAAATAATAGAGTAGGGGAGGAATTTTTTAGGAGTGAACATAGAAAGAAATTGAGAAATATTTTGGGATGAAGGGCTTAATGAACCAACATCACCATATGATATTAGAAACATACATCTTGATGAAACTCCCAATCAAGAAAGAGATAAGGAAATCACGAAAGTAGAAATATCACACAAAGAAGAAAAAATTGATTATGTGAAATAAAACCCTAATCCTGGTATCAATCATGTATAATGGCCCCTTCCATTACACCAAATAGAAGGGAAAAGTTCACATGATACACCACATTTAGTTTAACCAGATCTAGCACTTGGAAACCCTAGAGGAGAAACAACACAAGCTTAAAAAGGCACACAGAGGGCACCTCAATATAAGGAGATCAAAGAATGTAATTCTTCATTACTAGATTCACACATAAGGAAGAAAAGGAAGTTAGGGCTTTCGAAGGATTTTTATAAAGAAGATATTGAGGCACCAACCTCTAAAATGTTATCCATGTTATCTTTCATTTCAACAACCTCTCTGGTCACACAATTAATAAATTATCCTCCCTCTTCTTTTGCTCACTCTATTCTCCTATTTTCTATTTCCTTACCCATCACTATTGTTTTTTGAATTCCCACTACATTCCATGCCAATCTAACTTCAATACCTTTCATGTAACCTTCCCAATTCTTGAAAATTCATTTTCTATTATCTTTCACTATTACACCATCTACTCATCATATTTTGAGTCTTGTTATATTCTCGCCATCAAAACTCATAGTGATGTCCCCATTATTCTCTAGAACCCTACAAGTGTCCACTTAAAAATATATTGGTATTCCTTATGAATTCCCATAGGGGTGTCTAATTTTGTAAAATGTTATCCAATCATCCACTAATATTTAGCAACAAATGCAATATACATGACAAACTCAAGAGGCTAAGATATATATGAGAAGATAAAAGGAGGGGGGAGATCCTACAAGACCTCGCTTGAGATCCTTATATGAACCCTCCAATAATCATTGATATTGTACATATGACTCCCATAGTAGATAATCCAAAAGAGAACATATGAAAAAAAAATATTACTTCATCCATGCAGTTGTACTAATAGAGGAGATCCATAATTTTGTTACCTAAAAATCTATTAAGAAAGTAATTAGAAAAGGATTTTGAGCTATCTCATGTCAAAGATTTGGTAAAGTAGCTATGGGTAGAGTTAGGTACTCAAGAACAAGAGTTCAAAATATTGAAACTAGAGATAAAAGAAAAAATTTCAATTGAGACTCTTCAAGTAGAGAAATCTAAACAAGAAGTATTACAAACAAGGCTAGACAAGGCTATTATACTATTAGACTCCTTATTGGTAACACAACAAAAGGAGAAGGAGAAGGAAAAGAATAGAGTTGTGGAGGTAACCCAATTGCATACTTGTAAATTACATGTCTCCTGGAATCCAATAAGAAAAGGCAAGGGGAGCTACAGGAAAAAGACTAACAAATAGAATAGTTTCAAGAAGAGATGAAATAAGGTCAACAAGAACTTGTGGTGTTACCTATGGTAAACAAATTTTATGTTTCCTATTGAAGAAAAATAGTAACAAAAATCTAGAGCTTTTGTTTGATTTGATATGCTATTGGTGAAGAGGTAACTTATCTTTTCATTTTGGTGCACCTTTATGAAAATGGTAACACTAAAATATAGAAGTCATAATCTTCAGCAAAAATGAATGATGCAAGTTTACTCGTTCTAAACTTGTGAGATTTGTATCTTATGCATCTCAAGGGATGAAAGAATTTTCTATTTTTGAATTTTACCTAGCTAGAATTCTCTAAACAAATGGTATTTCAAGCCTTTATTTTAAGTAAAAGTGTACTAGAGAATTACTTCATCTACTTAGCCAAACTATGAAAAACATGACCAATCAAATTCAAAAACCTATTGTAGCATTCTAAATTATAAGCACCTTGCTTAGGTGTACAATTCATTGCTTATTTGGCACCCATTTTAGTGTATTTTCATTCCCATGTCCATTTGTAGGACTTCCTCTACGCATTTAATTCATTTCCCCCCATTTAATTAATGAGGTCCCTTAATTATAGGTGTGCCCTCTTTAATTATTTCATTCAAACATTATATTTTTGTATACATGGGCCCTATTACCATATGTGGCTTATTTCACATATTTCTCCTTTTCACACCCCAATTGGCATACATTTTCAAAATCCTAATAATCATATTAACTTCCAACTAAAATTTGAACCATTTTTGCCTCAACAAGGGTGACCTAGATGGAGTGGGGTGCATTATTTGCACCCCTATAATTGGAGCTTTCCCTTGTCATGGTAACTTGGGCCCAAAATTGAATTGGAGTTTGTTATTGTGATTTTAGGAAAAATTCTAAATTCAAGGTCATCCTACGTTGACTCATGAGCTCCAAAATACTCTAGAGAGGTATAAAATCCATACTACCTCTCCCATTTTGGCATCCAATAATTCAATCAATAATTCATGATCTTCAAGAAATCAATCCATCTAAGTGAGCATTCAAGCATTCAAGGAGAAGATAAGCATTCAAGCATTTCATCTCTTCATGGTGCCAAGTCTAGCAATCATTATGCAAGCATATATTTTGTGATGTCCTTTTAGGTATTTGTGGAGTCATGTTATTGCACCAACATTTGTGATCTCATTTCAAGAAGCACTTGTATTTCCAAGGTATAAAATTCTTATCAAGCCTTTGTTACTAACAATACACTTCATTTCCTTTCATGCGATTTTATTTCAATTTCAAGGTTCATTCCTAAATAGGGGTTTGACTAAGGGAAACCCCTTTCTCCCAAAAAATTCCTTGTTTTCTATATGCAAGTGATAGGTATAAAAGATTCAGACTCAAATCCTGGGAGGATATTGTAGACACTAAAAATTGTCATGTCATCTGTGTGCAACATTTTTACTAACATTCCTCTAAATTAATTGAATATTTTTTATTATTTAATTAATCGTTGTCATTCTTGCTAAATTTGAATTTCAAACTCATCATTTCCCTCCAATTCCAATAATTTAATAATTTTAATTATTTAGCCTTTAATTAATATTCTTTCAAGATTCTCTAATTATTCTTTAAAAAGATATTATAGAATTTTTATTATTTAATTAATCTCTTTCTCTAAGTTTTGATAAAATAATTATATTATTTAATTAAATATATTCGTCCTCGTTCTTGTCACCATAATTAAATTATTGTTTCAATCACTATGTCTTCCAAAATTAAAAAAATGATGAACTTATTTGGATTTTCTATTTTCCCAATGCGAACTCATTCTTCTAAAATAAATAAAAATATTTATTTTATCTATTACCTCTCATGCACAATTAAATAATTTTTTAAAATTATTTAATGATAATTATTCTTGTTCCACCCCTCTAACTGTCATTGACTAATAGTTCCTCTTTTCAATCAATTTAGTCTGGCTAATCAATCAATTTTGTCTTCTTATTCATGCAACCAATTCTTACATCAATCTATTCAGTCTACTCCCAATCAACCAAGTCAACTATTCAATCAACTCTATCATGCAACCAGTCAACTATCAATCTGTCTCAATCAGTCTAATCCCGATTAATCCTTGTGATTCATTATCAGTCAATACCCCTCAATCTAAACCTCTCATTGAAGTCCATGATTCTATAAAAGAGGGTGATTCTTCAATTAACCACAATTGTTGACACATTTGAGTGAATCTAAGAGCCAACATTGCATGAGAAGGATAGAGACAAGAGAGAGTATTTCATTTGAATGTTTGCATTTGATTTGAATGAAATTATTTATTTTGCAATGCATTCAATTTTGTTTTTCATTTGAATGTTTGCATTTGAATTGAATGAAATTATTTATTTTGCAATGCATTCAATTTTATTATTCCCTCTTGACTGGGTGTAAAATTTATATGGTGGAGCCTTCAATGTTTTGAGTATTCTTACTTTGAGCAGTAGCATCCCAAGGAGGGGCCTCACTAGATACAATATCAACAGAGGGGGTAGATTCATTATTAAGAATATTAATGTGTCTCAAGAGGAGGCACCTAGCCTTTCACTGAATGTTCATTATCATTAGGGAAAGCATTCACGAGGTTTTGCTTTACCATATTTTGAGTATCAGATATACCACTTTATCCATAAAAGATCCTTTGTCAACATGTACGTTTCTAGCTCTTTGTTTAATGATAGGACAATTCCTTATGATGGGTACCCTTCTCTATGTATGTATTAATGCCTTCAAGAACTTCAATATGGAAATAATGAAGGCCATCTTTCAAGGAAATGCTCAGGACATCAGGAATATCGATACCAAGGTTGAGGGAGACCGAGACCCTAGCGTCCATGTGAGGATGGGTGGCCTTAGTGTCATCGACTCTGATAACATTACCAAAAGGGGCTAGTAAATGAGGGAGAAAAGGCCATAAAACAATAGGGACAATCTTGTTAGTGAGCCATCTAATGCAGGAGAGAGAAAACACCTCATCACCAATAGCTTTAGGGGACCATCTAATGGCCTTGAATGTACATTTCCCAACAAACCAAAACTGCTTATCCAAAACCCTAGTTTGAGTATTATGATCACTCAAGAAAAATAGAAACAAGCCTTTTTTAATCATTCTACAAAAATTGCTACAAATACCAAGTTTTTTAAACCAAATGTTGAGTCCATTCATCCATGACTTTCCTAGAAGGAACCTTCAATGGGTCAACAACAACGAAAAAAATGGCAATGTCCCTAAGTCTCCCTGACTCGACAGAGATGGCAGTTGTCATTTCTTCATTAGGAGAAATGCAAAGAGTGCTAATGGGGCTAGAAATATGCTTACCTTGTTAGCATCCTCCTGTACACCCTTGCCCTTGTCCATGGGAACTAGTCACAAACCTAGTCTCCATGGGATGGTAGTTTTGGAACTAGAAAGAGCCTCAACAAACAATTTGGTCAGATTAGGGTTTGCATCATCCTTTGGCATTTTACTAGGGTTTGAACCAAGATGTGTTTCCCTAAGGGCCTCCATCTCATCAATAGGTTGCCACAGAACCAGCACAATAGATCGCCACCAAATAGAGATCACCGACCAAGGGTAAAAACAAAGATAAAAACAAAGAGAAGCAACCAAAACAGACATTCAAGGAGGACTAGAAAGATAAGGGGCAAGTGGATTGAGGATGACACTTACCCGCCCTACCTATCCTATCACTCCCTCAGAATGTTCGTCGAGTCCTTAGGGTTCATACTTGCACGCCAAGTTGTAAAAATTTGTTCAATATTAAATTTTGACACTTTAATGATGACACACAAAAGTAGATACCCAAAAAATAAATGTTCCAAACTACTTCTACAAAGTGTGTGCAACAAACCAACATAAAATGAAAATGCTAGAATAAAAACAACCAACTTGAAAATACATTTTAAACATAATATATATAACAATGTCTCTATTCTTTAAGGATTGTCTTAACTTTGTATTGTTTTCTCGATTGTTCGTATTCTATTTATATTGACATTATAAATATGTTTATATTTTTACTCTTTAATTACTTTATTTGTTATTGTCTTCAAACTTACCTTGTAATAAGATTAGAACCCTTATTTTCCACTTTTATCTTTCAAAATTAGTAATGACCCTCTATGTTCCACATTTACATATAATCATGTATTTGTTTTGTTTGTCTTACCCATCAAAATGAGTTCACGTCATACATCTATCTACCTTGCCCACTTCCACTAAAGTTGCTACATAGAAAACTGACCATTACAATCAAACATATGCTTCACCATAATTGCATTCTGCATTTTGAAACTTCAAGAGAAGGTATATCTATGCCAATGGATCAACACTGAATAAATAAATCAATGTCTTGTTTCGTGTGCTCATTCATTTCTTCCTTATGTGGGACCTGCGAATAAGCACTTCATATATTGTGCTCTTGGCCCTAAAAATGATTGCACCATGGACCTCTAAAAGATAACATAGATGATAGTTGAGAGGCAACACAAACAATCACCATTCATTAAAGAAAAGACTTCATCTTAGATATTACCCACTACCAACTCTGTAATCATTTTGGATCGATTTATTGACCCTTCTAATGACCAAAAACATTGAATATATAAATAAGGACCCACGAGAATGGAATTTAATCCTATAGAACTCCCATGATTGGAACACTCCATAGGGATTTTGATCCTTGAGACAATAATGTTTAGCATTAAATTTGAACCATTGGGATACTCCTCATTACAATTTATTGCCAAGTCTAACAAGTTGGTTACCTCTTCATAAAATAATGTCTTGCATGTAATCTAATTGGGGGAAAAAATGCTCATATGGAGTAAACTCTCTTCCTTACAACTTGGCCATGTATTTTGAATGCATGACATCCAATGACATTTCTTTAAATGCATGCACCTTCAAGATGTATGATGTAGTGAACTAGTGTGTAGGTTTTGGAAGGGGTGCAAAAGGGTTGTATAAGTGTATAAGCATTCATACTAATATTACACAATCTAGAACTGAAAAGGGATCATAACAATTATGCTCAAAATAGTGCACAAGTTGAGATGTGCGTCTATAGATAATATGCATGAGAGCCACCACGGTCTATGCAATGAAAACTATGGTGTTTGATAGAGCAAGAGTTGTGATTATCTAGAAAAATTGTCCCAATAGAAAAAAAAATTAGAACAACAAACTCAAGCGTGCACAAGCTAAGCTTTTATGCAAAAAGCTACCAAAGATATAAAAGATACATATAAAAAATAACAAAACGAAAGAGTTAGACAATTTTACATCCACACTTCCTTAATTACTTATTTTTTATGAGCTATGATATAGACTCAATCTAAGCTTACCTAGAACAATACCGTAATTATAACATGAATGTTTCCCTAAAATAAAACGAAAGTTATGAAAACATGAAAGGGAGATGAAAAATAAAAGATAAATAATAGAAATTAATAAAGATGATAAGGGTGTGATGATTTAAAAACCACCTTTAAGTTTTTAATAAATGTTGCAAAAGAATTGAATGAACAATCGACGTCACCAAAAAGATTTCCAGTTTGTTTCTTGAATTTTAGTTTTGATTTGTTTCGTTAGCTTCTTCGTAGCCTAAAACTCTTTACATGTGTATGTTTTCTCCGTTTTGATTTTGACAAGAGTTAGTTGCAACTGCCTGTAGAAACATATACAAAATGTAGAAGCATAATCAAGGCTCATGGACCAGTCAATATAATGTTTGTTTAAAAAAACGTGGTCACGTAAAATTCCATGACTACGGCATATCCACAAATGGACATAAAAATGTCTTGGAAAGTTTGAGCATTAGCAAGTGGCCGGTGTAAGGTCAGCATCTTGGCAGCCCATGGACGAGGTACCAATATCCACCAAGCATAAAAAAACCCAGTGGCAAGTGAATTGACTGTTTTGATTGCTGGTTATATACAAATTGAATTGGTAGAAAAAACAGAGGATTCAAACTAATGCATTGGCCAGACGTCTAAAGTAGAACTCAAGTGTGCTGCGTGGAGTTCAAATTACAAGTCTTTTGATTTGGACAAAGCACTTACATGTTCATCGAATTGAAACGGGAAAGGTTTATGCAGCAAATGGAAAGTCAAAAGACTGCAAAGAGGATGCATATGGAAGATAGAAAAAGAGACTGCGCAGGAAACGAAGAGACATAGAGGAGTGAAATGAAAAGTTCACCTCCATCGAATGGTAAAGGGAGCAGGCAAAGAACCGATGGAACAGTTCTCAGGAAGAAAAAAGAAAAAAGAGAAAAAGGAATGACCACATGTGCAGTTACAATGTTTTTTAAAAAATTAGAGAAGAGTCAATAGATTTTTATTTTTAGTCTTTTAGTGAAGTTTAAGGGATAAGTTTTGTTGTGTAAGATTCTGACATTATAAGGGATGAAGGCGAGATCGTGTTAGATGAATTTGGTAGAATGCATACTTCTCAATCGAAAAGATTCAATCTATAACTTATACTCTCGTTTCAAATAGCTAAACATCAATAAATTTATATAAAACCTAAACATCAATGAATTTATATAAAACCCTCATTAAAAAAAATTGAAAACAGTAGAGATATAACAGAATACGAAGAGCCAAGTGATGCACAGAAAAAGAGATGAAGGGTGTGCATAAGAAAGCGTAGACCTGCGTATGGAGTAAAAAAAAAAACTCAATACGCAAGTTCTAGCTGGCTATGCGGAAGAGGTGGAACTTTGAGGTGTGGTGTGAGAATGAGGTGCGCAAGAGTAGAGGAAGATATCGACCGAAACAGAAGAAACGACCGAGGTAAAGATAAAGTTTAAGGTCGGTCAGAAGATACAGAGTGAATTACAGAGGTTTGTTACTGAGACTAGGCAGGAAAATGTATAGAGCAAAAGAATTTTAGTGAGGAATAATGTGTAAAGGCAATGCATATAACTAATCTGTTTGCACAAATTGATGAATGTACTCAATTCAAGTGAATTTATTTTCTGAACTATAAAAAATTGTGATGATTCAAAACCAGAGTCTATGTTTTACTTGTTTTGGTATTCGCTAAGCTTGAGATTGTTGAGAGGAATTGTGTCTTGCATAAATAAAGCGTATATGTGAGATTTAGAAATGGAAAACGGGAATTGGTTTCCCTTCTCAAAATTGAATTCTCAATTTCAATTTTATGCCTCAATTCTAATTCTAGGTCCTATTGGTTCCTAAAAAGGATTTTACACTCTCATAGACACCAATATACCTAAGACTGATTTTGAGGGGTTAGTTCCAAATGTGGGGATATCAACTATAGGAACAAGACTGCCCTCTTCACTTCTGGTTTTGCAAAACCAAAGCGGGTGTACATAATCTAGTGAAAACAATACTCTTACAACACCAAGACTGGATTGAACAAAGCAGATGATAGCAAGAAAGTATTAAATGGTAACCATTCATTCATTGACTCTCCATTGCTATGGTGGAATTGAAACCATGCAACCATAAACATAAAAGGATAGAAAGGATTTTGATTTAGGTTTCTTGCAGAATGTAAATAACCATGCCACACTTGTAACAGCACAAGAGGTACTAGTTTCTGATCAGTGCTTTATCCATTGGGCATTATACCTAAAGCAGACATAGAATACAAGAACAACTACAATATTCATTAGAGATTCCAAGCCATAAACATAGCAAACCAGACTCTTACACTACTTACAAACATCCTTCATGTTGAACAAAATGAATGTATGCTTCACTCAGAGACTTTTAACCTGATCCTAGATCAAGGCTAAGAGATAAAACATATACATAGATAAACTATGAACAATGAATCGGAAAATCCAAAACTCAAGAAATACTACCAAAGGAGAGAATTGAGAATGAGAAGCTATATTAATTATGAGGATTCAAATCCTTGTATTACAATATGATTCAAGAAATACCTTAGACAATATGCAAAATATGAAAGAAGGTTTTTCCCTTGTGTTGATACAACTGGCAAAAAGTGTTACACTCTAGACTGAGGATGCACATTCAGTTTTTCTGCCTCCTGTGTTCAAGAATTTTCAACTAGCCAGCAGCCCTTCTAAATGGTCTAAAAAATCTTTTTATAGAAACAAGGATTGCAACAAGCAAAAGATCATTTAAGGCAAAATTCAAACTTCAACAACCAGATACAACAAGAAATAAAAGCAGACAAGAAAGCCTGAAAACCCGAGAAGGATCAGATCAAATCTGATGTACAATCACAAGCTAACTGCACTATACAAATTCAACCAATTTCCTGTTGCAAACAAAACAAAATTAAATGTCAGAACCACCCAAAGAAAACTTGCGTGAATCAGGGCATGGAAATCTCCGACATCCAACAAACCCTAGCCGCCCTTGTCAAATAACAGTCCTAGCATTAACTCGGCATGGCACCCCAGGAAACAAAATCAGCACACGACAACCACCAATATCATCTTCATCATTTCTTTACCTGCAACTGTCCCGAAAAAATCAAATCTGATCTGGCTTTTGTCGTTTATGGCTCACTGTATTAAAACCCTGCAGAAACCCTAGCAGAAGATTCAAATCCTGGCAGCAACGGCTAATTGATCAAGTTCAAAACACGGCCATTGATCTTATCTTTTCCCGACAGATCGGGTAGTTCTCGAAAATCATCACAGCAATCAACTAAGCCCCTTTAAAGTTACCCGGCCACATCATCTCTTCAGCATCCAATCATAATCAAGCATCTCAAAGACACCTGGCATCTGGACCCACCTTGACCTCGATTTTTTTTCAGTTGGAAGATCGGACAACCGTCGCAATCCCGTGATTATTAACTTTCGAGCACTTTTCCTTAGCGGCATCACGACCACCGTAGATCTTCCCTGACATGCAATCACTTTATCTTAACCTCGACAAGCTTCCCCTTAACCCCAAGTCTAGCGAATACGCGACCAAAGGCAATCTCACAGTCGCTGAATGAAAACCTTAACCCTGGTCTGGTCTGGAGATCACGCAAATGAAGCATCTGCGTGATCGCTGAGTCAATCCTTAACCTTGTGTTCCATTTAGCGAACAAGCGACCACCGTCAGATCTATCTTCATCAACGGTCCAGATCAATCTCCAAGCCTTCTTAACCTTAACTCATGCTTGATCACGAGATCACGCGACTGAAGTATTCGCTAGATCTCGGAACATATCTCTTAACCCTAGTTTCATTCGGAGAACACGAGATAACCTTTATTCGCTAAGTCGCCAAATACTTTACTTAACCCCAGTTATATCTCGAGATCAAGCGCCAGCCGTTGATCCTATCCTCATCTTGTGGCTATCGCTGAATCGCTGAGCCCAAAACTTAACTCACCTTTAATCAAGCGATTCAGCGAACAAAGGGAAAACCTGACTTGCCCTTAACTGTGGTCAAATTTGGAGATTACGCGACTAAGCATTCTCACATTCGCTGAATAAAAACTTGACCTTGGGTTAAATCATGAGAACACGCGAAAGCCTCAGTCGCCAGATCGCTGAATGATAAACTTAACTACCGGAAATAAACCCTTGACTTAACCCAGGCCATTTGGAGAATAGGCGACTGAAGAAAACTCGGAGTCGTTGGATATTTGTTTAACCTTGGGTTACATCTGGAGAATCAGCGCCAACCGTCGATCAAAATTGTATCAAAGGCTCACATTTAATCGCTTCAAAGCTTCATGCCTTGACCGGATATCTCGAGAATGAGCGAATGAAGTAAGACAAAACCGCCCGTCAGGTCGCTAGATGTTAAGTCGTTTACCACCAGGGCTTGGAGAATACGCGAACACTAAGTCACGCAATCGCAGAATAGAAGACTTAACAGCCCTGGCAAGGAATAAGACATGCATAAAGGGGATCCAAGTGACCCGAAAAAGGTAACGGAGAAATAGAAAAGGCTAGGGTTTTTGGATTTAAACAAATTTCATGAAGTCCTAGGAGATAAATAAAACCCTATTTCTTAGACCTTCAAGCTATCACATTTTTCTGGTTTTTGCACCAAAATGCATGCGATCTGAACTGGAGCTTGGACACACCATAAACTATCCCTGGCTAAAGGCGCAAAACATGAAACTTGATAGATTTTCTTCGCAAATCAAAACAAGCTTGCAAGTGGTCATGACAATTTTCTAGGGTTCGCACAAGAATAGACCATTTTCTTAGGATTTTGGCTATGACAGGAAAATGGCCTAACAAGTCCCGAGGTGGATTGGTAGAATGCTCATTTTGGACCAAAATTAGAATTGGCCTATACCAATTCACCAATTCCTATTTTCCAATTCCAAGTCAATTCCAGCAACCAAACGAACCCTTTTAAGGAAGAAGACAGACTATAAGCATTGGAGAATTGTGCATGCTGGGTGTGTAGAATACACTAATAATAAGGGCCAGTTTGGGTGCTGGAATTAGACTGGATATTCCGGAATTAGATTTCTGGATAATGTCAATTCCATGTTTGTGTCCATACAAAAAATTGGAATTGGAATTTCAAAATTCCAATTTTGCCCCCAAAATGGGCATTTCATCTTCCACTCAAATAGGTGGAATTGGAATTTCGAATTCCAATTCCAATTTTTATAAAACCAAATTTAATATTTCATGGGATCCATGACTATAAGGATGTATATATATACACATGTATATATACATGTGTATATATACACGTGTGTATATGTGTGTATATACATATGTATATATACACACACGTGTGTATATATACACAAATGTGTATATGTATATACACACGTGTCTATTTGTGTATATATATACACGTGTATATGTGTATACATGTATATATATGTGTATGTGTGTATATATATACACACACGTGTGTGTATATATACACACGTATGTGTGTATATATACATGTGTATTTATACACGTGTGTATGTGTGTATGTGTATGTGTGTATATATACACGTGTGCATATGTGCATATATACACACATGTATGTGTGTATATATACAAACATACACACCATATTTAAAGAAATTAAAATAAAGAATTAAAATTCCTTATGCATCTTCTTAGTCATCTTCCAGGTGAACCAAACAGGTCAGCCCATATTCCGGAAATCATTTTCAGGATTTGTATCTTCCAAAATTGCAGCATCTTCCAGAATTGACTGGAATTGGCATTTGGTATTCCAGCACCCAAATGGGCCCTTACCACTAAAAAGCAAATATACACAAGCTTTGTTTTTACATAAATTCTCCTAAACAAGCATATCATAACTATAAGGGCCCGTACCACTAAAATCTCCTTAGGAGGAGGACATTTTAAGTGTTGTGATTCAAGTAACTATTGAATTTATTATTATTCAAGAAAATTTATAATTATAAAAAAATGAGATAAGGTTGATTTAATTAAGTTCTCTTACCACGTAATTTATTCTTTTTTCTATTCGGATGCCAATTTATATATTATTGAGGGTGTTGTTAATGTTACTGAAGTGTTAAACTAGTTAATATTGATATACGAACATTTTATACATTTGTATCTAAATTATAGATATATCTTCTAATATTTAAATTTAAATAATAACACCAATACATCTGCTAACTTTTATATATTAAATCTATCCAATTTTATACTCAGAGAAAAGTAGTCTTACAATACAAGGTACTTAGGTTCTCTTAGATGTACCTTGTAATATTTAAACTTAAATAATAATACTAGAAAGCCTGCTAACTCTTATATATTAAACCTATCCAATTTTATATTTGGAGAAAAGTAGTATTACAGCTTAGAAGGTACTTAGGTTCTCTCAGCTTATAGCTGTGCACTAAATAAATAGGTTTATTTAAGTTAATTATTAATATGTTGTTTTGAAAGCATACCATGAAAAATCATACTCATTTGTAGTATTGAATTTTCATTATATTGCTGATATTTGAATTTGTAGTTGTTTGATTAATGGAGTCACAATTGTTGAGAATTTGTTATACTTCCGTATAGCTGTTAAAGAGCACACAGTATTATTCATGAACTTGACATAGTAAGCGAAATGCAAGTCCTTGTTCTTGAAGGTTATTTTGAGCATCGAGGAAGTGATGAACATTGCAAGAGCTAAAGAACCAATTAATATATTAATATATATATGAGAAAAATCTACTCAATTGCAGAAGAAAATTCACCCAAAAAATATTTTTTCCTTTGGAGTGTTTAAGAAATGATTATGTGCCCTGTTGATATGAGGGGTCTCCAAGCCATCCCTTGTATGGTCAAGGGAAACCATGCACCCCCTGGCCATCCTGGGAACAGCGGGGAAACCTCAGGGACGTCCCCTTCCAGGAGGCAGTGGTTGCACAGCGGGGGAACATCTCATACCTGCCCCTAAGTCTTGGGGACATCCCATCTCGGAAACACCAGGATTTTGGAGGGGAGGACAGGTCCCCGTTGAACACTGATATCAAATGCATAACCATAAAAGGCATCAGCTTGCAAGAAGCAGACTAATTTTTTTTGTTAAGCATAAAATGTTATATATGGCACCCAAAAGTGAGAAAACTGTTCAAATACAATGATTTATTTAGAATTTTTCACATCAATAATTACCATGTTGTCAGCCATCACTAATTATATCAGCCAAAGGGACAGTATTTGAAATACAAAATTGCATTGTTCTTTATAATTTAACAAGAACCGATCAATCAATGGAGGGTTCTTCTAAGATCATGGTAACCCTTTCGATTATTTTCAAATGTAAAATTTGTATGCGCTTTTTTTTTCAAAAGTCTTGATGAATTTAAAATATATATAGCTTAGAAATTAAGTTCTCAAAACCAATCACATCATACCATAGCATCCTGAGTGAAAATTTAGTGAATTAAAGAAAAATAAGACAGTGTAAAAAAACTCATTGATGGTTTAAACAGTCCAAATAAGGCAGCAGCTGCTTTATCAGTACAAAAATGCTACTTAGGCAAACAACATACTTATAAAGCCTCTGAGAAAACATAAGACCAGTGGCACATTAAGACCGACCTCTGATTCAAATGTCCAACTTCAGTGCCCAAGTTTCATACTGGAGCTAAATTTATACAACCAAAGAACAGGGTGCTTGATGAAGCCACAAGATCTGATCTCCCAGCTAGCGAGCCTACACTTCAACTGCCAAATCAACACAAAACAAAAGAATCTGTCTGTTTGATATCAAAATTTGAAGCCAAAAAGATAATAAAACATGCTATGATATGAAAGATTGTAATTGACTTCTTTCAAAAGAAAACTTTACTTCTATAAGTGTCAGATAATAAATTGAATACTGAAAATACCACCTGAAAAAAACATAGCATACAATCATTTAAAAATTCTAAAGCAAATAGTGTTGCATGTAAAATTTCAGTATCGTGACACCTTAAAAAGCATGATACCACAGCAGGATCTATGAACCATAAATAAACAATCAATCTGGGCCAGTGTACATTCCGATTGTGGCCATGAAAGTTTTATAACCCAATCCACAAAAAGATACCAAGCTTTTTACAAGCCCTACAACTAAGGCAAATAACATTTAAATATAGACAAGGGGAAGATAGAAAGGCCCCTCTCCCCTTCGAGGTAGTTGACATTCCGAATTCCAGTTTTGAGAAAGCAATTAAGCTCCAATTTTTCTAGGTTGATCATTTATGATGATTGGGTTTTGACTTTTTTGGATTTCCTCCAAGTTTTCACTTTGATTGGACAGTAATGTTTAGTTACACGAGGAAGAAACATAAATGATTTCAAAGGTATTCCTAGCAGGTGTGTCCCTTTATGAGGTTTGCTCTGTCTCTGCCTTAGATCTCCAGTGAATCTCAAAAATGACTTGTTTCTCTGCAAATATATCCCTTTCAGAAGTTGTCTTGCCTTTGAAATTTCAAATATGCAATTGTTACCTTGAGGATTTTGCCCAGTGATTTTGATAAAAGATCTATTTCTTTATGGGATTTCTGGCTTTAGATTTATTAGATATGAAATTTTCAATTGCATATCTTAGATTTGGAAAAGACTTTGGAGTTCTTTTTCTGGCTCTTCAGGACCCTGTGTGTTGTATGCATTTCAGTTCTTCTTCTCTAAGTGGCAACCTTTGCCCTCTCTATGTTTTTTATTTTTCAGCCATGTTTCTTCTGAATCTGGTAATGTTAGAATCTGGCATTCTTCAAATTTCTAGTGATATCTGAAGAGTTAAGAAGGCAGTGTACACCTTCCATGCGTTATAGTCAGTTCAGTATAGATTCAAGAGGAAGTAAATGATGCGAAAATAATTTTCATCAGGCAGTAAAGGCAAGAATTATCTTTGCAAGAGTGAGCTTCTGCCCGTAAAAGAAAAGAATTTATTTATATATAAAATTGAACAAGTGAAAAAAATGCAAGTCTCAAAATTCCAAAATACTATTGTTTCGAACAAATGTTACCTCTATATCAAAAATAATTGCCTCTCTCTCAGCATAATATTCATTTCTGAGTTATCAAATATCTTCCATTAGTATACCGCCAACTCTTACTAATATGAATGCCTCCTAAGTTGTGATCTCGCATGGAGCATGGAAAGTTCGACCACGGCAAATGTCTTCTAAGTTTTCTCCTGCATAGGAACAGAGCGGTGATACCTCTACCCCTGCACAGATATAGATTATTTGTATCTCATTTTTTCTTTACAAAACTACTAACTGTTCTAACTAGAAAATGTTTTCCAAGAAAGTGAAGTAACATGAATTAATAAACAACAGTAATAATTTTTTGTAGAATGTAAAGAAAAATCATGTAGAAACTTGATGTGAAGAAAAGAAAAAGCTCGAGTCAATAATCAAAGTACTGAGACTTGTTTTTCAAGTCTTCATAGCTACTGAAATCAGATCATGAAAACACCATACCCAGTTCAACCAAATGCAAACATTTTAAATCTAAAAAGTAGCTTTGGGGTCGTTATTTAATGTTGAAGTATGATGCTTTAAGCTTTACATTACTATATGTTTTTTTTTAATGCACAATTGCATATAATCATGTCCAGCAATCTTCTTTGAGAAACCAAATTTCTTTTTTTCAGGTGCAAATATATTGGCTAGAAGGAATAGAAGTTATGAAACATCACAACCCAATGGGCCAATAACATGAATAGAGAACTGGCAGTAAATTGTAAAATGGATAATAAAGAACAGAAAATATCGGATCCACATGGGTAGAAGACTAAGAATGATACATAAAACAACATATAATCCAAGCAGTATGACAGTGAAGCAAGGACAGCTATATGAAATTAAAACAATACCACCAGTATAGTAAACTGGTGACTAAGAGTGCCATAGGAAAGTATTAGGACAGCATTTCTTCTCTTTGGAATATAACAGGTCAAGGAGCACTAATTAGCTCTATTAATTTTAGAGACTAGAATTAAAGTACAAGTATTGAATAAATTCTATTGATTCCAGTATCAAATAAAGCCTGCTTTTCAAATTGACATTCATGAATAAAAATTTTAATAAATTTAATCTGCCATAAGAAATAAAAATTTACTCCACCAATATATCAAACTACATTCATTATATTGTCACTTTTCAATCATTTAATGACAATTACTTGATCATAACTCACCACTACCTCGAATCATCAACTCGAAGGAATTCATTCAATCAATAAATCATTTAGCAATCATAAACACCAGAAGGAATCATATCCACAACAGAGGCAATCGTATTTACAGAAGAAGCAATCATATCTACAGCAGAGGCAATCATATCTACAGCAGGGAAATCTGATCATAATCTCTCAAGTTTTTGTGGTATGAAGTAGTTATGCTTATGTATTTATGTTGATTATATAGATTATAAGCAATTAACGAATACTTGAATTTAAATGAATTTTTCAGAAGAGGTGAGAGGTTGACATGACGGAGGAAAATGGTGTAAAGCAGGCCTCACTAGGTACGCCACCTCATGATGATGGTTAAGGACCATCGGTTAAGGACCAGATGAGGCTAGAGAGGATAAGGTCCTGCTATTGGGCCTAGGGTAGAGGATACCTGGGACACTTCATCATGTCTCCCAACATAGCCTTGGAAGGGAGTACAAGGAGGGAGAACGGTGAAAGATTCCCACTAGGTATGGTGCCTCACAAAAAATGATTAAGGACCACAAGGCCACACAATCATGATGGTTAAGGACCATCGGTTAAGGACCACATGAGGCCAAGGAGGATAAGGTCCTGTCTTGGACCTAGGGTTGAGGGTCAAGGACACCCTATTGCAGCTCCCCTACTGGCCCCACATTGATCAATTGTTGAATTGAGTCAATCATAAGAGGCGAGAGGTTAACATGAGGGAGGAAACAGTGTAAAGCCCTGACTAGGTACACCACCTCATGATGATGGTTAAGGACCACATGAGGCCACGGAGGATAAGGTCCTGCTATTGGGCCTAGGGTAGAGGATACTTGGGACACCTCATCATGTCTTCCAATACAACCCTCGTTATGGTTCAGCTCCCATGTAATCATTAAGATTTGTTGTGTATATTCGTATGTATATTTCCTAACCCTAGAATTGCATGTATTTCATGAATTATATCTACACTATTATCTAATTTTGTTGCAGGTTTCCTATTTTTGAGAGAAAGGGTTATATCTCTAACTATATTTTGCTCTCTGTTTCTTTTTGGATATGTCAATTTAGGGCAAAATTTAAGGCGATCCCAGAAAGGGACATTACACACTTGATCTCAGATAAGAAATTAAAAAGATGATGAAGGAAAGGGCAAGTTATATACTTGTTGGAGTTTTGGGGTGATCATGTAATCATTAAGATTTGTTGTGTAGATTCGTATGTATATTTCCTAACTCTAGGATTGCATGTATTTCATGAATTATATCAGGTTTCCTATTTTTGAGAGAAAGGGTTATATCTCTAACTATAGTTTGCTCTCTGTTTCTTTTTGGATTTGTCAATTTAGGGCAAAATTTAAGGTGATCCCAGAAAGGGACATTACAAACTTGATCTCAGATAAGAAATTAAAAAGATGATGAAGGAAAGGGCAAGTTTTATACTTGTTGGAGTTTTGGGGTGGTTTCAGAACCAACTACAAGGCCTAAGGGGTTGTCACAATCCGTTGTTTCACTGACATGTGACAGAGGAAACCAAGATGCAAAGGGGAAGCATGCGGTAGGAAAAGACAGGGCCCAACCCACCCCTCTTATTCTAAGAACCACTACTTCCAAAAGCAACCCCTATAGGTGGCTATGGGTTCCTATACTCCACCAATACAGCAGAGTCATGACTGGGCATGTTTCATAGTGCAGAAATGATTGAAATTGCCATAAATGGGGCACAAGTAGCCTATAGTTGCAAGAAATCACAGATTTCTATCATGCAAGTCTGCACGTTTCCCATTCAGGGCAACCCACAAAAGGATATGTGTAAATTAAGTTTCATATGTATAGAGTGGATAACATTAGATTGGAGAAGACCACAGCAGAAAGAATAACTTACACAACAAAACCAACGGGTTCATATTTTCTAGTTCTGGGTACTGTAATTTTCGCAATTATAATGATCTGGGTTTATCCCAAATGTGTAATAGTACATGTAACTGTTGTCAATCAAATGATTAAAAGTAGATTCAACTTTGATTTAGTGTTTCCTTGTGCATGGTGTACATTTATAGACGTGTTTCTGATTAGCTGGCAAGCCAGACGACTTGAAAATTCTTGTAAAGATTATGCAAGCTATCTTCTTAGAACAATTAAGGAAATGTATAGCTATGTTCATGGATTACTAGGAAGACACATTCAATAGTCTACATCTATCAATTACTTCTCTAAATGTATGTGTAAAGGCTAGCTTACTTGTGCATTTTGAAAGGCATAGACTTTGTGATATCTTGATTATAGTATCACCTTGGTTTCAATGATTGCATGTTTGATTGAATTCAAAGACTCTATTGCCAACTCAACAAAGGCATGAATTTGTTATTGGCTCTTCCTCCCCATCATCTTCTACACACTCAAAATACATTAGTTTATTTATTAATTTTATTCATCGACTATTATATGGCAGATCATTTGTTTTAAGAAGGTACTTTACATTGAGTCACCCAAACCAGCATATAGGCACGTATTGAAAACTAAAATAGGGGTGCACATTATGTAAGTAGTATGGTTAGTGTCAAGGTGAATGTTGTGCTCTTGTGGTAAAATCTACCAGCATACATACATTTTAAAAAGCTAGGTAAAATACGCTGACAAATATCATTGTGGAGAAGACTTTAATGAAATTGTTATAAATTTATTATCCTTTAATGAAGTATATTTAATAGAATATTATATTATATATAAAATTTAAGATATTGTAATAATATTCTTAACTTTAAATGAAATATATTCAATATAATAGATAACCAATTCATTTTCATGCCTTTTGTTTTTATGAATAATATAACATAGTTTTTTAATATTTTATCAAATATTTACAGTTTAAAAATAAAAAAATTAATTCAAATTAAATATATGACTATTTATATAATAGATAAGCTACTTATTTTGATGCTTTTTATTTTTATGACACGGATAAGAAAGTGTGATGCCATTGTATAGTTATGCCTCTCGGTGTAATTATAGTACCTTAAGGGACCCGCCCCCCCCCCCCCCCCCCCCCCCCGCCCCCCAGTCCTGCAGACCTGGAAGTGAAGAAGGTCCTACCCTTCTCAATAATTGGTCCTAAGTTGCCCAACCTGAAATAGGTTTGTCGTAATATTCCCATGTTTGACACCACTGCCACTTGGGAGGTTTTATCAGGCCTTACAGACTTGCGGTCTATAACTCAAATCACTAACAAAATGGTGTCATTTCCGAGGAGCAGTTAAAATCAGAATTCAGTTTGATAGCTCAGGCTAATCAATAAAAACAGTGCAGCAAAAAAATTTTGGTCCTTGGTTGAAAATTATAATCTTGCTGATAGAAAAAGTATTCTCCCGATTCAAAGAGTGGAAACTATGTTAAAGGTAGACTCAATATTCAGTTGCAAGATGGAAAGAGGTCAACGATCCAAAAGTGGGGAAATGTTGGATGTAATTGCTCCTGAAATGAGAAGACAGAAAGAACAATGAAAAGCTAAGAACTTGGGTATGTCTCCTTCATATAATCCTCGGGATAACGAGAAAATGGGTACTTCAAATAGAAAATAGGCATTAAGAGATTCTGACCCATATACATCAAATTATTCAGCTAACAACAGTATCAGGACTAGTAGGAGAACCCTTGGATGTGATTATGACAGGCTAAGAAATGTCACAAATGGTAACATAAGAAATGAATATGCAGTCCAAGGTCTACACAAAAAACCGACATGATGATTCTCCTGAATTTACCTTTATTCCCATGCCATAGAAATCCAAGAAGAAACCAACATGATAATTCTCCTAAATCATCTCGGAAAACTGAGCATGAGATAGAAACTATATTCCAAAACATTGATCCAGCGACTCAATCAAAGAATGAGTATATGGAAAGAGAATTACATTAGCACATAGATCTTATGACCACCTCAAAGAAAGGCAACATGAGATAGAAGCACAAATTGCATTAGGAAAGGCTCGACTTTCTCAACATGCTCAACTAGCTCAACAAGTAAACCAATCAAAATGCTTTGTTGCAACAAAATTTGAATCGAAACAGTGCTCCACAACAAAATGTAAATCAGAATGTTGTATAGGCTTTTCCAAATCAGCAAGTACCTAACGTGTAACAAAATCAGCAAAACCTCCAATAGAAAAACATAGGACAAAATGTGGGGCTTACTCCTAGAAGACAAGCTCATAGATTTGCCCAAATGAGACAGCCACTAACAGTATGAATTTTATGGAGTTCCAGGTTGTCCTAAAATGAGATTAGGAGACGTGCCAAAATTTCAAGGTAACAATGCTATCACTAGTGAGACCACTTGAGACACTTCATTGATGTCACAGATTAGTATGAAATTGAGAATGAATGACATGATGAAATTGTTTGTACAATCACTAGAAGAGAGCACCAAAGAATAGTATAGATGCTTACCAGATAGTACCAAAGATTCATGTGATGAATTTATGAGAGTTTTCAAACTGCAGTATGGCAAAAGAATGGATCCAAGGTTTGCAAACCACAAGCTCACTACTGTCAAGAAAGGGATTAATGAAATGGTTACTGATTTCAACAACAGATTCACTATGACAATGAGAAAAGTTTCTCCCCAAATAAACTGATGCTTCTTGTTCTTTTCAGAAACAAGAGCCCTAACTCAAACTCTGAGAGAAACTTATGATATGGCAATCGACTTAGAGAGCAACTTGAGGGCATCTGATAAAGACAATAAAAGTATATGTGAAACTTCAAAAACTAAGTGCAGCGACTTCAAGCAAGCCCCTCAATGCTGGAGATAAACTTTGACAAGTTGATGGGAGCCATGAAAGATTTCTCATACAAGGTTGCAAAGAATGAGAAAGGTATGCATTCTAATGTTGCTACTACACGCTACAATGAGGATCAAAGATTGCATAACAGGCCCTATAATTATGACTCTTCTAAAAATCCAGGGTCAAATAACAAGCAAGTTATATTCGAAGAGAGGATAGCATTGGATTGGAGAAGAACATAACAGAGAGAAGAACCTACATATGAGAACCAAAAGGTCCATAGTTTTCCATTTTGGATATTGTAATTTAGCAATTGTGATGATCTAAGTTTATCCTAGATGTTAAATAATAAATGTAACCATTATAATTTGGATGATTAAAAGCAAATTGACCTTGATTGCCTCCCTGTGCATGGTGTCCATTTATAGATTTGTCTTTGGTTAGTTCGCAAGCCAGACAACAGTGAAATTCCTTAAGAGATTTTTCAAAATATTTTCTCACAACAATAAATGTGTATGTTCATGGATTACTAAGTAGACTCATTCAATAGTCTGCAATTGTTTCTATCAATATATGTGTAGAGCCTAGCTCGCTTGTGCATTTTGAAAGGCATAATCTTTGTGATATTTTGATTAAGGTATCACCTTGGTTTCAATTATTACATGTTTGATTGTATTCAGACTCTGTTGCCCAACTAAATAAAGGCACCAGTCTGTTCTCTCTCTCTCTCTCTCTCTCTCTCTACAAACTCAAAATACATCAATTTAATCATCTTTGCTTTTCATTAGTCTTAGTGTGTTCCAGTTGCCACATCTGAATATCCATAACATTTAAAGGGGATTATCATAAATCACATTCATTGACCATCATATGGCATATAATCTATTTTAAGAAGGTGCTTAACCGAGTCACCCAAACCACTATGCAGGCACAAAGTGACAACCAAAAGAGGGGTGCACTATGCGAGGAGTATGGTTTGTGTCAAGGTGAACATTGTTGTCTTGCAATTGAATTTATTATTGTACCTGGATAGAAGTGAACTCAAAACACTAAAAAATATCATCTGCAGCTTTTCTATCCAATAACTCACAAAGGGCCTAAGGTGGGACAACTTGGATGGCTTGCAGACCAAATGAAGCTGCTGGGCCTACTAAAGGTTTGCTTCAGCCTCCAGGTCATACCACTAGCAATATATTTGAACATTATCCAATTGTCTAAATGGGGGAGAAGAAAAAAATATCTACTATATCATATGCCAAACTTGTAATGGTAATTGTATATTCAATAAATGAAAATAGAGTTTACAATATATAGGCAATTACATTACGATGTTTCTAAAAGAAACAACAAACGTAACCAGATGTTGGAAATAGAAACTACCTAAACTAACTAAGGCAACCATTAAAGAAACATTATATTATTTAATACCCTCCCTTAATGGTCATCGTTCTAACTAACCTACAGAAGACAATCTGCAGGTCTTTTGGTCAAAAATGCACAGAAAGATGCCCGCTTCTACTCACAAATGCATAGAGAAAGCTGTCCCCTTCTCTTCAAAACACACTACAAAATGAGCTTGTTGTAGAGACCCTTATTCTACAAAACTTCTAGAAATGACCAAGATAATCAAAATTCTTCCAACGCAGTTCAGTTTCTAAAACTGAAACCACAATTTTGAGTCAATCGTCAAACACTCCAATACTTGAGAGAAAAAATAAATTGTTCAAGAAATCAGCAAAAACTTTTGCAGATGAATACTATGACCCAAAACAGACTGCAAGAAACCATGATTTTTGTGGAGAAAATTGCCTAACCCTTGATGTATGCTAAGATCACCCACAGAAAACTACCTGATTTTTTAGGAGAAAAATTAGAAAGCCCAACAGTAAAAAATTGAGGAAAAATTATAAAAACTAACAGTAATTTTTTGAGGTAAAATTTATAAAAACCAGAAATGATTTTTAAGGAGAAAATAAGACACGTTTTTTTAGGAGAAAAATCAATCAAAACCAAACAAGATTTTTGATAAGGAAAATCAATCAAAACCCACACACTAAAACATCAATCATGATTTTTTGTAGAAAAAATCAGAAAACCCTTCATGTCCTCACGCTCAAAATACAAAACTTCATTTTTGAGGAAAAAATAGTAAAACCCACAAAACAAATCTAGATATAATTTTTGAGGAAAAAATTATAAAAACTCGATAACTTGATTTCAACCCTAGGTCAAAAAATTCCGACAATTTTGTTTAAAAATCGTGAAAAACTCTGCAGCAAGAACTCAAGCCCTAGCCGCAAGTACAAAACACAGTAAAATGCATTGCTAAAGATAGGCATGAGAAGCAAGAAGATCTGATGCACTAAAAAGTAAAAACCCTTCCAGTTCGCATTAAAAACAGAGAAAAACAGTGTCTCACCATCGCGGGTGCAAAACCCTTGACGTCCATGAGCAACAAACATGCGGCTCCCCAAAACGGCGCAGTCGCCCAGAAAAGGGACCAAAACATCAAACAAAGGCGGCACATAGTGTCTGCAGGTCGCGAAAAACACAAAATGCAGGTAACAAAAGTCGCAAGTCAAAAAGACCCAAAACCTGTTCGCCGAAAACAAAATACCCTTTGCACAACACAAATTCTATAAACACGTGAACCTCCAAAAACAGTGCCCAAAACTGAAACAGCCACTAAAAAACCCTCAAAATTTTCACTAACGATTTTTTTTCTTTAAAAAAATTGATTAAAAATTTTCTAGGAAAAAATCCAGAAAAGAGGCTCAGTTTTTAACAAAAAAAAATGCCAAACTCTAAAAAACCCCATCAACCCACTCTGATACCATTCAATAGTAATTGTATATTCAATAATGAAAAGGGAGTTTACAATATATAGGCAATTACATTATGATGTTTTTAAAAGAAACAAATATAAACAGAAGTTGGAAATAGAGACTATCTAAACTAACTAAGATGACCATTAAAGAAACATTACATTATTAAATAAAACTGATATCTAATTTATGTGATTATAAAAAAAAAAGAGTCTATTGAAAAAGCTCCTATTCATATTCCTGACTTAGAACTGAAATAAGAAATGTTGTTCCAATCCTCCACAATGGACCAAGATGAGAAAACAAGTACATTGGAGACTCTGATTTTGAAATTATTAGGAATAGCTCAAATGAGAGAAAATGACGTTATTATTAGAGGTGAGGAAACTGATGTATAAGCACTGATTCAAGAAGCTTAAGGTTAGAAATATGAGTGATCAGTCAGTAAGAGCAAAGCATCCGATATGTTTTTCTGCATATCTTAAAATTTCAGAAGTTGTGCCAATATCTTGTAATTCACATTGCCTGGAAGCCTGGAAGTGCCGATTGGATTCCTAAGTTTTCTTTTCCTTAAACATGTATGGATTTTTGTGTATAATAATATAATTCCTAAATTAATTTGAAACCTTGCAATGCAAAACTAGAGCAAAAACTTCATTTTTGCACCAATTTTATGCAACTAAAGATAGCATTTACTGACCTGGGTCCCTCTTGATATGGCATTTTCAGTTTTACCATCATAAGCTTCCAAGTTTGCTTTAGTGTTTGTTTGCCAGTGTGATGGGTGGATATGAAAAACTTTAACCTGGCCTTTACTGGAGTCATCAACCTTTTCCCTTGGACACTTGCACACCAAATAAAAGACAGTGAAGCCTAGTATATTTGACCAGAAACAAGTAAGAACATCACACCATAATTCTCCGAAGACAGGAAGAAAAGCCAAAAGAATAGGACCTAGATGTTAAGATATTTATTTATGTGTCATCTCAGATAATTTCATGCTCCAAAGTTCTGAAAAGCATGGAGTTTCTCATAATAGCCATTTTATCCTATAGCTAATACAGGAAAGTAAACAAAATAGATTATGATCTCTTGTAAATCTGTAAGGGAGTTGATTTACAGGACTATCAAACCAAATATAAGTTGATTACCTCAAGTATTAAGGTCTTGACTGAAAATAAAATTGACTAAATGTCAGTTTCCATATGAAACAAGGTTGATCAGCAAGCTCTCGTAAGATGATGAAAGGGCCAGCTTTGGAATGTTTCCTCACCATCAATAAATTAACTTCCAAATCCCATCAATAGTTGTAGAAAATAAGAAAAATAAGGAGAGGTTTGGTATTTGTCAATCTGACAGTATCCTGAATTCACAGGGATCACCTTGCAGACAAAGAAGGCCAATTTTGATTAGTCTTTAGTGCATCCCGGGCTAGTTACAGAGACCAAACAAGGAGCAGTTGGCATTGAACTACCAATAGCTTATTTGCAGTCAAGCTGAAGGCAGCATTCACACCTTCTGCCAGTGTCCAAATGCTAAAGAATTGCGGAAATGAGTGGCTGATGTTACAAAGTGTAAAAGAATGGTTGACTTTGGTTAGGAATATGCTGATTGTACATTAGTTGATAGCATGTGCTAAAAATAGAGGAGCCATTTCATCATTGGAAATTAAAAGACCATGCAATTTAACAACTAATATTCATCCATGACCCATGCATGTAATTTCCTTGCTACAGAATAACTGACGATATTTTGTAGACTCAAATTATCATCTTAAAGGTTGTGCTTGAGCTGAAGCACCTCTGTAAACTTGTGGCTCATTTATGTAAATTCTAGATATCAACTTGCAATATTAGCTAAGAACCTTCAAGTGGTGAACAAACGAACACTGTGGCCTTAGATCAAAAACGAGGTTAAGAACCGATAATTGCAACAGCAGCAAATACAGTATTCATGGCCATCACACTCAATTCCTAGAATCTCCCAGTTCCACCATAGGGAAGACAGAATCTGCCTCTTTACATATTAGTAAAGTGAATCAATACGCTAACTATATTTGAAAAGTGAATTTGACTACCAAATTTTCACTTTCCAGTTACAGGCTACCACAAGAAAAAAGCAAAGGATCCAAGACCACTAGCCAAGATGGAATAAATGCATGTTCCTTGTGGCACTTTACTTATGATTTCTTTGCCTCTGATACAGTAGCTCTGTATTATATAATGTAACCAAGAATGGACATTTATCTTTCATTTATATCATTTTAACTCGGATGATTGCCCACAAGGATACCTTGGTTTGACAATCTATGCTGCTTTACCATGCTACAGACTTTTATTCAAACAGCATGTAACAATGTTGAACACTTGACAATTGAAAAGAACCATGCATGTAGACAGATGCTTCATAATCTGGCCCAATTTGTTTCAAAAGATAGAACTACATTATCATTATTATTCAATATCTTCTAAGGTCTCATTAAAATTTCTCAACTTTATTAACAAGCCATGATATTAGTTTAGTTTGCTCTCAAAATATCAACAAATAGGAAGTTAGCAAAAAGAATTGATAAAACCTTCTGACATGAAAAGTGCCTCACCAGTTGTGTATAAAGGAACTGAATGTGTAACAAAGCCACCAGCTGCAGTAACCCAGCGAGTATGTAGATGAAGAACAAGAAGTCTTGAAGTTTCAGGTGTGTCAGTTGCTTGACCATTTGCATTTTTGACTGGTGCAAACTCTTCTTCTCGTAGACTCTATATGTTAAGAATGATTACATTGTCATCAACATTTTGAATACATAATAATAATCAGCAGAGCATTATGGCATACATTTTGTAATGTATTTGAACCAGAAGAGAACAATTTTTTAATTATTATCTAAAAAGAGAGACCAACACAAACTAACCTCAAAGAGAGCCATTGACGGAGCATAAGGAAAAGTATCAAATATAAATTGTTCCAGCTTTATTCCCATTATAGGTCCCTCCACACAACTCACTCTTTTCTCTGCCAGATGATAGCTGAAAACCCAGTAACACGTAAGAATTGCTTTATGATAGAAAGAAAAATGTAATCATATTTGTTTAATTATTACCTTAAGAAATAAAAGCAATTACAATTGCATAACAAAGTGAAGACAACTGTTTGTGTGAAACATTCCAATGAAAGACCAATCAAATTACAAGTTTACATCAAATATCATATGAAAATTTAACAGGAAAGCGAGACAAGAATATTAGACTCTTCCATGCTTTACCGTCCCAAATTTCAACTCTTAACCTTATGAGTTTCCCGTTAAATTAAAAAAGCAGTTGCTATACTGATTCACAGCAAAATATCTGAGTTGTTATACCAATCAATATCTGAGCTTTTTTTTCAAAATAATTGCAAAATCACCTTTTCAAATACTTTCCATTAATTGCAGAAAGAAACACAAAAAAGTTACAAGCATCAGAACAAAATTAATTATAAACTATATTACATGTGTTTCCTTGGGGCCTGCTTGAAATCTTTCTACTAACCCAACTGCTTCCATACTGTCTGGCCTAGAGGCTGTCAAGTAGAGCAAACTTCCTATCATAGATTTGTAGAGTGTTTGGTTTGCTTCAGGAGATTCATCATCCTTAACTTACACCCTATGACCATTGGTGTACTCACGAGATTGCAATCTTCCATTCTAAACCTTTTTAACATTTCTTTGGCATGCTTGATTTGTGAAATAAAGATTCCATCTTTTAGTTGAGAGACTTGTAATCCTAGGAAGAAAGATAGTTCACCCAACAAGGACATCTCAAATTCTTGTTGCATTTTTTGAGCAAAATCTTGACACATCTCCTTTTTGTTACCTTCAAAGATGATACCATCAACATATACTACAGCAATCAATTGATGACCATCTTCAACTTTGAAGTAGAGATTTCTGTTTGCTGCTTCTCTTTTAAATCCTTGATTTTGCAAGTATTTGTCCAATCTAGAGTACCAAACTCTAGGAGCCTGTTTTAATCCATAAAGGACCTTCTTGAGTTTGTATATGTAACCTTTGTTTTTAGACAAAATAAATCCTTCTGCTTGTACAATATAGACCTCTTCTTCTAGATGTCCATTAAGGAATGCTGACTTGATGTCCATTTGGTAAACTTTGAAGTTTTTGAGACAAGCAAATGCTAGGAACATCCTTATGGCCTCCGATTGTGCAACAGGCAAATGTTTCTTCAAAATCAACCCCTTCCACTTGTGCATATCCTTTACATAATAATCTTGCTTTATTTTTCACCAATTGACCATCTTTGTGTAGTTTATTTTTGAAGACCCATCTGGTACCAATCACATTTTTGTCCTTGAGTCTTGGGACAACTTCCCAGAATCCCAAGTTTCATTTTTCTCTATAGGATTTAACTCTTCTTCCATGTCTCTTACCCAATATGTGCCTTGGCTAGCTTCCATGAAATTTTTGGGTTCAATCATACAAAGTAAAGCCATGAGCTATGGTGTGGTTGCCAATATTCTTCTCGTCTGAATTTGTGTCTCTGTCTCCAATAACTAGGTCTTCTGGATGATTTCTTTGAACAAACTTTGAAGGTGTCTTGGGTGCCTTCGTTGGTGTAGTAGACTTCTCATTCTCAGCTTCTCTTTCTTCTTCTTTGCATCTCTCTTCTTCTTCATGATCAACAACTTGAGTTATTTCTTAATAATATATATTATCATCAACAAGAACATTTTTGCTTTCAATAACTTTATGTAGCCTATTTTTGTAACACCTGAATCCTTTGCTCCTTGTAGAATAGCCAATAAATATTCCTTCTTCAGATCTTCAATCAAACTTCCCAAATTTCTCTTCATCGCTCCTTATGTAGCACTTGCTACAAAATACTTTGAAATACTTAAACCGTGGTAACACTTCCTTTCCAAAGTTCGTATGGAGTCTTATCATGATTGACTTGATTTGTGCTCTATTTAAAATATAAATAGATGTACATACTACCTCTCTCCATAATGAATCTGATAACTTAGACTCATTAAGTATGGTCCTTTTCATTTCTTGTACGGTCCTATCTTTCCTTTCGACAACTCCATTTTGTTGTGGTGTTCTAGCAGCTGAGAATTGTCTCCTTATCCCATGTTTATCACAAAACTCTTCAAATTCTCTTGAGGTGAACTCACCCGCTTTGTCTGATCTTAGGCATCTTATCTTCAATCCAATTTCATTTTCAACTAAGGCCTTGAATATCTTGAACTTTTCTAATGCTCTAGAATAATCATCTATTAGTAACATAAAGGAGTATAGCACTTTCCAACCCCCTTGAATTATTTTTGCTATGCACGTTTACCAACTGAGTTTGTTCTGAAAATTGATACCCAAAGATTTGTACTCATTCACTATCTCTAAAGGATTTCTTTTGAAAAGGGGCGTGTTTGGAGTCTTCATGTTTCTTTTCAAAGAGAAGATCATCACTTTGGTTTTACTAGTGTTCACTTGCATCCCAACCTCATGACAAAAGGTTTCAAGCGCCTTCAAGTGTTCTCTCAGCCCATTGGCCGTTTTGACAATTAAAATGAGATTGTCTACATACAGAAATAATTTTATCACATAATTAGCTAATTGGACTCCCTCTTCATTGGTCTTGTTCAGCCATTCTTCTAACTTATCAATATAGAGCCCAAACAAAGTTGGGGAAAGCGAGTACCCCTGCTTGACCCCAATATCACTGCCAAAGCATTCTGAAATCCCGTCTATGATTCTGATTTTAGCCTTGACCTGCCCATAAAATCTATGTGCCACAGCCCTAAGCTCCTTAGGAATTTCCAGTTCTTCCATTGTGAAAATCGAATGAACTTCTCTAGAGAACAAGACAAAACCTACTTGTTTTCAATATTTGTTTAGAAAACTTTAGAACTTGCCTTTTGAAAGAGACTTTTAATAGCCTGTGAGATATAACCCTAGGAAAGCATGGCACTAAATGGAAGTATTACATAACTCTAAGTGGTTCTGAAATAGGTTTAAATTGCCTGTAAGATATAACCCGAATAAAGCATGGTAGCAATCATATACTATAGCTGCTTAGGCCACCAAATTCAGAATATATTTGAAGGCATTTATAACCCATAAGGTATTGATAATCAGGATAATCTTATCTCAGAATTTTGCTTAAACAGGTCATCATAATCCTCTGATTTTCCAAAACATGATTCTACGGCATCCTTCACCAAAGAAAAGTTTTATCATAGGCCAAATCTTTAGATGCAAAAATGACTATAAGACAAGGAAATAAAATATCAAAATGATTTTCATGGCTTTCATTTTTGTTTTCCTTTTAACATTTACAAATCTTCAATTTGACTAGAAATATTTTAGAAACTGAAGAAAAGAAAAAAGCATTACATAGACGGTGATTGCTGATTACATTAAATATTTTTAGTGGCTAATATTCGCCAATTGGCTAATTTTGGAAATTTGAGAATCCAAATTTGGCTAATAATTCAAGATTTAGGGCAACCTAAATCGCCACATTTTTACAAAATTTTGATTTAAAAATACTTAAATCGCAAAATAATTTATTTTATAAAAAACTTGAACTCGAAAATTCGCCACAATATTCGATATATGGTTAGATTTGATTTGCTAGAATTTTACAAGTTATTGTAGAAATTTAAATTAATTCTCCAATAATATATCATGATTATTAGTTACTGTAGAGATCTATCACCAACTTTCACTTTCCATTATTGACTTAAAGTATAATCTAGTGACCCTCATTATATTCTATGAGGTAAAAATGTTACTATTTAGTTTGTAATGCTGATGGGAGCTAAAATTTCTTTTAAATGAATTGTAGAAACTAATTATTACAGAGTCTATTCCTTAAACCCATCAAAGATTTCCACATTGAGCCTATTAATTTTGTATAAGAATTCTATTTTTTTAAATTCACGTATTCACCATGGTGATTAATTTATTGTTTGAGATTCACCAATATTTTCTACAAAAAAATGTTATTAAAAAATAATCGCCAATAAGAATACTTTCTTTTTGAAAAAAATTGAGAGATTCGCTAATAGAAATTTTTATTTTTTTTCAAGAAAATGAAAGATTCGCCAAGATTTTATATCTTTTTTAAGAGGGGGGTTTCTTAAAGTTTACCCTACATAGACCATTCAGAAATAACTTAATAAACTACCAATGAACATCAAGAATTTTGTGTGGCCTACCATACAATTTTCAAGCAAGCAAAAGATTACCCACATGCTATCCTCTTCAAGCTCTTCTGTAACCTGAGTCAAAAAGTCCAGTGTAAACATGTGCAAGCATACCTGCAATGGCAAAGAAAAGCCAATTCAGCAAAACTTGCTAGATAATACCAATACAAGAACATAAGAGACTGCTAGTTTTGTTTTTTCTTTCTTAGCTTATAACCAAGATTCTGCATACCCACTATTGTTGCCATGTAAGAATACACTATCAAGGAAGAAATCGGTGTCAATTCACCTATCATATTTGCATGACAACATGAATTTTGTGTGCCATGATAAAATGTCTTCTAACAGTTCATAATTAATGATACTAATCAATGAGGAGCAGATAAACAGATATACCTTATGTGTAATAAACACCCGAACATATAACATGCACACAATAAAACCACAATGCATTAATATGCAGTATGGACAATAATTTATTCCATCATCCCCCAAGTTTCTGGGACTGCAAAAACTTTGTCCAAAGTTTAGGGACAACTGAGGGACCGCACATATATATTTTCAAGAAAACTATGAAAAAACATATTTTATAGATTCCAATTATATAATTAAACTGTTAATATTGATATGCATTCTAAAGAGGTGAAATTGAAATAAAAATAATATCACAACATTGAGTATTGAACACTGAACAATAGCTTTAAGATTCTGTCTGTACTCGTGAGCCAGTTCTACTTGGCATGTTACTTGCCAAGAATTTGCTGAGGTACTAGGAAGTAACAGCATCCATGTTTTCCTATTCAACAATGTGATTAATCATTATGTCACCAAGGACATCATGGAATTCATTTCTTCAAAGAAGTTATGCAACCGCCTTGAAACCCTCCTTTTTCTCGACCAACCAATGATGATTAACCTATTTCAAACATGCCTCTTCATTTGAAACCCATTGTGTTTAAACTTTAATGTCAAGTATTGTAGCCTTGATAGTGGCATATGAGGTGCGATCAATGTTACAAGACTCGACGAGTCCCAAGGATAGTGACACTCAACGACTCTAGGAGACTTGGGTTTCAAGTAGTCACCAAACTCGTTGAGTGTGGGAGACTCGCTAGAGTCACTGATTCTAGGCGAGTCCAGCAAGGTAGGCGTGGCCAGCTAATTACTGTTTGGAAAAAAAAACTACAACATTTCAATTTTTGTTTGGTTTGTGAAAAAGGTGTGCACCATGAAGGTCAATGTGGTTTTGAATACGGTGAGCTGCCATCAGACCCCCTCAAGGAGAGCTGCTCCTTGACCCCGCAGGGGGTGTTGCCCCTTGACCCCATTGGGGTGCTACCCGCAAACCCCTATCAAATTATAAGTCTAAGCAAGTAAGAGGCCAATGATGAATCATGATGATAAAAACTACAAAATACATATCCCCTATTGCAAATCTTTGCATCTTCACAATCAAACCCACAATCAAGGATTATATTGTGTCATACATTAAACAAATTGTTTAGTATACAAGGACTGCCATGGGCTAAGTTGGCATGCTACAATCATTATACTGTTGAATACAAATCATAGTTGTCTCAATCATGCCTTGCACAGACAACTCATAAAACAATCCCATCTACTAGTATCCTAGCTAAGGTCAAACTAGAACATAACCATCTATCTTTTTACTTAATCATTCCTCTTTGTTAATGAACTTAACAACAAAGCATGCAGTCTTGAAGGCTTCAAGGAAACTTCAATAATAAATTCCTCACTTGAATATAACACCAGGCATTGAGGCACAAGTGAATATCATGGCTACATCATCATCTGGGACTATCGTAGATGCCAACGCATGACTTCTTGTGATGATGTGATGACTAATGAAGGATTCTCTAAGCCATAGATTCATATTCCATTATTTTTGTACATATTTGACAATAATTATATATCTAAATGTGTTATTTCCTTTAGATAATTAAAATAATAATAATAATAATATGATGGTCCCAACCGGTGTTGAGAGGGGAGGGGTGAATCAGCACCCACTAAAACAAAATCTGATATAATGTAACTAAAACTGTTAAGCAGAATAGATTCTATCACAGAAATAGCTATAACACAATCAAGCAACAATCAACACTAGATTTATCACGTGGAAAACCAAATCGGGAGAAAACCACGGTGTGAGGAAACCTCACAAATTTTGCACTCTTATGAAGTGCGCCCTCTAAGGAGTCTTCCCTATTAAAGAATTACAGACGCACGGTTAGATGCGACCCGGTTAAGCGATTTTAAGAGATAAGACCTGTTAGAACCTGCCTGGTTAGAGGACTTAGAACACCTAAACAGATGTCACCTGGTTAAGGGATTTAATACAAGGGACCTGTTAATGTCCACAAAAAATACTGGGATTTAGCTACTGCAATTGTCAGAGAGCAATAGAGGGTTGGACCTTTTAGAAATGGTTTTACTGAGCTTGATAAGATTGTTGTGCTTTTCAATTGAGAGTCATCACCAGTCATTGCAAGTATGCTCTTCTTTCGGCTTTTGTGCTTCCTTGCACACTCTTCTTCTTTTCACCTTTTTGTAGCTTCTTTCAGCTTACAGGTTCACTCTTTTCTTTGGCAGAATGAAGGCAAGTAATATTCTTTACAGGCTGAAGAATATATAGTCTTTCTTACCTTTCCGCTTTTTACATGCACGACATGTTCAAAGATCACCTTCGGATCCATCACCCAGTGGACTCTCAGTTCACTGAGGAAATATCCAATGCATGCCATGTGCTTTTCTGCTTTATGAAGGTAAATACAGAAGCGTATCAAAAGTTTTCCTTCACTAGAGTTTTCTACATGTTTTAATGCCACAAACTCCGGCATTAAAACCTTCAATTGCGCCTTGCACCGATCGTCTTCATAACACAGTCTTCCAGATTTTGTGCAACAAACCCCGGTCAAAGAGTCACACAACTGTTTGTCGACTGTGACTTTCCCCAGTTCATCAATCTTGATGAAATCTTCACTGATCGGTTTATATCCCTAGGTTGTGCATAGGTAAAAACCTTCACCTATCACCATTCCTTCCTTTGTCTGTACCGGTTGCATCCTTGGTTCCTCGGTTCCTGTTACCGGTTACCAGTTGCACCTTCCTCGGTGACCGATTGCTCTGATGATCAGTTAGAACTTTATTAGTAACAGAGACAGTGCCTCCTCTTTCTTACTATGTGTCACCAGTCTCCAAACCAGTCTCTCCTTGCGCTTGTTATTGTCAGTTGTACCTGCTTGTCATATGTACCTATCCTTGGTTCCTGATTGAACACTGTAGGCATCCCTAGTCATAAATGACAACACCTCTTTGCCAATCAATGACAATACCTCTTTGACATGTACCGGTTACATCCTTACCGGTTAATGCCAACAATCTCCCCCTTTGGCATTGATGGCAAAAACATTACCGGTTAGACCATATTCTGGTCCACATCTTCACCAGTCATAATCTCCCCCTTCGACAATAATGCCAAAGGCTAGTCAGATGACTACCTTTATGAAGCCTTCTCCCCCTTCGAGCAGTCGTCCTTTATCACTAATCTTGTTAAAATGAAGTTGAATCCTCTGTTGACGCACAATGGATTAATGAACACCTCCGTCTTGTTATTGAAGATCAGGAAGGGGCATTACCCCTAATTCACCTCTGAGATACTCAAAGGTACTCTTTGGTAAAGGCTTTGTGAATATATTAGCAACTTGTTTTTTTGTAGGAACATATTCCAGTTTTACTTCTTTATTCTACACTTGCTCTCTCAAGTAATGGTACTTTATAGCAATGTGCTTGGTTTTGGAGTGCATGACAGGATTTTTAGATATGTTTATTGCACTTGTACTGTCACAGTAAATTGCAATCGGTTCAAGTATCTATTCTTGGATTCCTTCCAATATCTGTTTGATCCAGATCACCTGTGTGCAATTGATTGCAGCAACAACATACTAAACTTATGTTGTGGACTGTGAGATGCAGTTCTACTTCTTACTCGTCCATGACACAATCCTTTCTCCAAGAAAGAATGCACCTCCACTTGTGCTCTTTCTATCATCAATATTACCAGCCCAATTTGCATCAGTGAATACCTTTATCTCGAAACCTCCCTTGTGAGGAAACCATAGGCCATTCTCCTCAGTACCCTTCAGGTATCTGCAAATTCTCTTCACTGCTATTAAATGTCTCTTTTGGATTAGCAGAAAATCGGGCTACAATGCCTACGACATGTGCAATATCAGGTCTACTATGCATTGTTATTACTAACCGGTTACTGAGAGGGGGGGTGAATCAATAAATACTTGTTTCTATTACAATTCAACACTTGTTTAATTATCCTTACAAGATAAGCAAAATATAAACAATCATTCGTAAGCATAAATAGAAACACACAGATCAACACAAGATGTATACGTGGAAACCCTCGGTTAGAAGGAAAAAACCACGGTGAAACAGAGCTCACAAGTTCACTACTGCAGAATGAAGGCGCCCTATTAGGAGCTTACAAAGCACTTGTTAAAGTGCTACCCGGTTAAGGGATTTGGTAGAAGATCGGTTAAGATCTTAACTCTGTTAGGAGTTGCCTGGTTAGAGGACCTTCAACATCAACAAAGATGTTACCTGATTAAAAGATTTTTACAAAGAACCGATTAGGGTTCACCCTGATAGAGGGATTTCAATTTGCTTTCACACCTTATAAAAGCAATGATCTTATATGACACTAATTGTCTGATTAGATCATACCTGTTGATCTCTTCCTTTGTTCTACCTGGCTGTTGATCTTTTTTTGCTTTTCACCTCTATGACTGTAGCACTTCTCTCAAAAGGTATCTCTCCTCTGCTCTGTGTATTCACCAATTATCAACAACACTTTTTCTTGCATCCTATGACCTGTATTTATACAAGAGTTCACCTAAATGAAACCCTTAACTCATAGAACCGTCAGGCTGTAAACTCAACATTAAATCATGCAACTAGCAAAAAGCTTTGTCTTCCGATCTGGAGTTTACCTTGAAAAACATCTGCATAAATAAAGCTAACTCCTGTTAAAAAGCTAACTCCACTTCTGAGCGGTGGATGCTCCGTATATTCCGGTTTTAACTCAAATTGCTCCGCAGAATCCGGTGCGGATCTTAATGCAGTTTTGACCGGTATACACTTATACCTGGTTCATCCCTAAATGCAATATAAGACCGGTACAATGTTCGTAGTTCAGTCTACCAGTGTATCCCCTCTATTTAATCTACCGGTGCATACACTCTGTTCCTAGTCTACCAGTGCCTTTAGAGTAACATGAGTGACCGATGAACCTTTACCGGTGGGAATGGTGTTTGAGAATTACACTAATGACAACTTAAATTGCTAAGATGCACTGCATACTGTAACTTGCCAATCATTGACCGATACAATGTCTCATTTACATCTTTTGCATCATCTTCCTTTGACAACTTGAAGTTAGTTATCATTGGTGTGCCAACCAGTCTAAATTCTTCTAGCCCAAAGGATTTAAGAATTTCTTTAACATACTTGGACTGAGAAATAAAAATACCTTCTTTTAGCTGATGGACTAGCAATCCAATGAAGAATTTTATGGCTCCAATCATGGACATTTTGAATTCTCTTCATCTCCTCAACGAAGTCTTTACTCATTTTGTCATCTCCTCCAAAGATGATGTCATCCACAAATATTTCAGCAATCAGGTTCCCTTCTTTGCTAGTCTTAAGATACATATTGTTGTTATCTCTTGTTCTTGTGAATCCTATGGTCAGGAGGTATGAGTGTAACCTTTCATACCAGGCCCTTCGGGCTTGTTTTAGCCCATAAAGTGCCTTCTTCAGTTTACAGACCATACCACTCTTCTCTGTGGATGAGAAGCCTTCTGGCTATTCTATGTAAACTTCCTCCTCCAATATACCATTCAGGAATGCAGACTTTACATCCATCCGGTATACTTTGAACCTTTTATGAGCAGCATAAGCAAGTAGGATTCTCACTTCTAGTCTGGCCACAGGTGCAAAAGTTTCACCATAATCTAGTCCCGCCTCCTGTGCATATCCTTTGCAGACTAATCTTGCTTTGTTCCTTGCCACCTTTCCTTCTTCATTTAATTTGTTTCTGTAAACCCACTTGGTCTCAATGACATTCTTGTCCTATGGTCTAGGAACAAGAGTCCATGTTTCATTCTTCTTAATTTTCTCAATCTCTTCTTTCATTGCCTTGACCCAATTCTCATCCTGCATAGCCTCTTTGGTGGATTTGGGCTCTACTCTCGAAAGTAAGCAGATACTATCTCTAGCCTTTCTCCTGGTAAGAATATTAGCATGTTTGTCACCAATAATATTATCAGTAGAGTGATATGTACATACCTTGGTAGAACCGGTCGGTGTTCCCGGTCTATATCTTTCGATTGAGCAATATCTCCAGCAAGGTCATGAACAATTTCTTGTTCATCATCTTGAGTTGGTCTTATGTTTTGATCCCTTCCTTGCTCAGATACATTACCATGCTCCAAGAGTTTGTTTACCTGTTCTTCTTCTTCATCAACAGCAATCATTTCATTAAACTCCAAATGATTTTCAGCATCATGTTCTTGGTGACTGTATGATTTATCATTACTGATCTTTTCCTTTAGTTCTGAATATTTATCTATCTTTACATTGATGTTTTCAACTATTTTTCCTGTCCTCTTATTCAAACACGTCCTCTTATTCAGACACCGGTAGGTTTTACTTTTGGTGGAATAACCCAGAAATATGCCTACATCACTTTTTGGCTCAAACTTACCAGAGTAAACATCTCTTTTGATGTAACAGTTGCTACCAAGAATTCTAAAATAGCCTACACTAGGAGTGTGACCAAACCACAATTCGCAGGGAGTCTTACCGGTTCTTTTCTTAACTTTAACTTGGTTCAGTGTATACACTACAGTGCTGATTGCTTATCTCCAGAAGTGATGGAGAAGATCCTTCTGAATCATTAGAGTTCTTGCACAATCAATCAGTCCTATTTCTTCTTTCAGCGGCTCCATTTTGTTGCGGGGTTCTCGCTGCAAACAACTGCCTCTTTATCCCCTGTTCCTCACAGTAGTGAGTGAACTCTCGAGAGGTATATTCACCTCCTTTGTCGGACCTTAGACACTTCAAGCTTTTACCGGTCTCCTTCTCCACTCGAGCCTTATAGATCTTGAACATGTGAAAAGCCTCAAATTTTTCTCTAAGAAAGAGTGTCCACATCATTCTTGAAAAATCATCTACAAAGAGCATGAAGTATTTGTCTCCATGTTAGCTCTTCGTCCTCATCGGTCCACACAAGTCTGTGTGTACAAGATCCAGAACATTTTCAGCAGAAAAGGATTTACTACTGAAGCTTGTTCCTGTCAGTTTTCCTAATTGACAATCTTTACAAATACCTCTGTCAAGCTTTGTAATCTCAGGAAGCCCTCTGACTGACTTCTTCTTACTTACTTTGACAATACTGTCAAAGTTTATGTGGTAGAGCCTCTTATGCCACAGCCAACTGTGTCCTCTTTGGTTACAAGACAGATTTTATTTGTCTCACCTTTTGTCGTTGCTATGAGGCAAGCTCCCTCCGTTGAGTCTAGATAGAACAAGTTCCCTTTACTCTGCCTACCGGTAGCAACATGAGCTCCTAATTGGTTCCTGATAACACAGGAACCTTGCACGAACTCCAACAAGTATCCCTTGTTATTTAATTGAGCTACACTCATTAAATTGTACTTGAGTCCTTCCACCCAGTACACATCCTCGCATACAGCTTCATTGAAAAGTGCAATTGAGCCTTTACCTTTGATAGCACAGGGAGCATTATTACCAAAGGTCACCGATCCACCATCATTTAGCTTCAAGCTGATGAACTTGTTTTTATCATCAGTCATGTGGTGAGTGCATCCACTATCAATGATTCAGTCATCACACTGATGAGATATTGAGATAAGTGTCATTTCACTTATCACTATGCTTTCTTCTTTTATTGCAACAAAGGCAATTTTTTCATCTTCAAAATCTTCTGATTCATTGTCCGTGACTCCTTCAACAAGGTAGCACTCCTTTGCTTTGTTCTTGAATCGGTTTGTCTTTTCTTTATTTTAATTATCTGGACACCTTGCAGCAATGTGTCCTATCTTATTGCAAGAAAAGCACTTTAGTGGAAGTTTCCCTTTGTACTTCCCTTTTCCTCTTGGAAATCTCCTTGCGATGAGTGCTTCAAACTCATCCTACTCCATCTCTTTAGAGAGTAGATTTTCAACAAAATTTTCAAACTTACTGGTAGACCTATTACCGGTTTCTCTTCCTTTCTTGGTGGAAGACGTATTAACAGAGGACTTAAAAGCAACTTCTAGCATGGGTAAGTTGTTATCAAAATTACTCAATTCAAATGTAGTCAACTTACCGATTAAAGAGTCAAGAGTGACTTGAGACATGCTTACTGTTCTGAGCTCTTGTATGGCTGAGATTTTTATAGCGTATTGTGGCCTCAACATCCTCAGTATTTTTCTTATCACATCTTCCTCACTCAATGCCCTGTTAGCAATTTAAGTTGTCATTAGTGTATTTCATCAAACCCATTCACACTAGTCGAAGATCACCGGTCACTCACATTACTTAGATGACACCGATAGATGGAGCACATAGTGTATGCACTGGTCAACTAAGTAGTTAGATAAACCGGTAGACTGAACCAAGTACTCAGTATCAGTCTTATTCAGCATCCAACGACAAACCGGTAGACTAAACCAAGTACTCAGTATCGGTCTTATTCAGCATCCAACGACAAACTGGTACCGATCTAACTAATAGATAAATCCGATCCAATTTTTGTGGAACAGTTTGATTTAAGAGCCTGATTATGCGAGACATCCATTACTCTGATGTGAAGTTAACCTTTCAACAGGAGTTAGCTTTAAATTCTAACGGATGGTCTCAAGATAAACTCTAGATCACAACGCACAGCTTTCTTGCGTTGCATATTTTATGGTCAAGTTTACTCCCTGGCGGTTCCGTGAGTCAAGAAGATCACTCTTGTATAAATATTAGTCATAGGACGCAAAGTATGTTGTTGTTGCTAATAGTTGGAGATTGCAGAGAGCAAAGGAAAGATATCTTCTGAGGAGTGCTCTAGGCACAAAGGTGAAGTAAGAAAGGAAGATCAACAACAAGACAAACAAGGGAAGAGATCTACAGGTCATTATAGATCACTGCTTTTAAAAGGTGTTACATCGTATACAAATCCCTCTAATAGGGTGAACCTAACTGGTTTGTTGTAAAAATCCTCTAACAGGGTGACATTTTTGTTGATGTTCAAAGTCCTGTAACCAGGCAGCTCTTAATAGGGCTTAGATCCTAACCGATCATTTGTAAAAATCCCTTAACCAGGTAGCACCTTAACCAGTGCTTTGTATGCTCCTAACAGGGCACCTTCATCTAGAACTAGTGAAGTTGTGAGCTCTGTCTCACCGTGGTTTTTCTCTCTAACCGAGGGTTTCCACGTATAAATACTTGAGTAGATCTGTGTGGTTCGATTTATGCTTGTGAATGACTGTTAACTTTCTACTTTGCATTCAAGAATCTGCTTATAAGTTTTAAACAAAAAAAAATTAGTATTTACTGATTCACCCCCCCCCCCTCTCAGTAACCGGTAAGGTAATAACATGCTCCTCCAGCGCTTTTGATGGAGTTCATCACTTCTTTGATTCTATGGTTGTAGTGCTCAATATCCTCTCCTTCATTCATCCTCATCATCATATTTGCCTCGGAGGCTCTCTACCTTTGCTCTTTGAACATGTGGATCCCCACCATACAGAGTTTGTAGCTTGGCCCACATCTTGCAAGCAGTAGTTAGATTTACAATCTTTGCATATACATGATCAGGTAGCGTACTTGCTATCATATCCATTGCAGCTGTGTGTTCTATGCTGATCTTTTGTTGATCAGGTGTCAAGGTACCAGTGGGTTCAGTGTAATCATTGATTACATGAGTCCAGTATTGATCTCTGGTGGTCTTCATGTACAACTTCATTCTGTTGCACCATAAGGTGAAGTTTTCCTTAGAAAAATTTGGTCCTTCCTCATCAATAGAACATTTCCCTGTTGCGGTTAAGCAGCTTACAAAAGGAACTAGGCTCTGATACCAATTGATGGTCCCAACCAATGCTGAGAGGAGAGGGGTGAATCAACACCCACTAAAACAAAATCCAATATAATGTAACTAAACCTGTTAAGCAGAATAGATTCTATCATAGAAATAGCTATAACACAATCAAGCAACAATTAACACTAGATTTATCACGTGGAAACCCAAATTGGGAGAAATTCACGGTGTGAGGAAACCTCACAAATTTTGTACTCTTCTGAAGTGCGCCCTATAAGGAGCCTTCCATGTTAAAGGATTACAAACGCACGGTTAGATGCAACCCGGTTAAGGGAATTTAAGAGATAAGGCCTATTAGAACCTGTCTGGTTAGAGGACTTAGAACACCTAAACAAATGTCACCCGGTTAAGGGATTTAATACAAGGGACCTGTTAATGTCCACCCAAAATACTGGGATTTAGCTACTGCAATTGTCAGAGAGCAATAGAGGATTTGACCTTTTAGAAATGGCTTTACTGAGCCTACTAAGATCGCTGTGTTTTTCAATTGAGAGTCATCACCAGTCACTTTAGGTATGCTCTTCTTTCGACTGTTGTGCTTCCTTGCACACTCTTCTTCTTCTTTTCACCTTTTTGTAGCTTCTTTCAGCTTACAGGTTCACTCTTTTCTTTAGCAGAATGAAGGCAAATAACATTCTTTACAGATTGAAGAATATATAGTCTTTCTTACCTTTCCGCTTTTTACATGCACAACCTGTTCAAAGATCACCTTCAGATCCATCACCCAGTGAAGTCTCAGTTCACCGAGGAAACATCCAATGCATGTCATGTGCTTTTCTGCTTTATGAACGTAAAAACAGATGCGTGTCAAAAGTTTTCCTTCACTAGAGTTTTCTACATGTTTTAATGCCACAAACTCCAACATTAAAACCTTCAATTGTGTCTTGCACCGATCATCTTGATAACACAAAGTCTTCCAGATTTTGTGCAACAAATCCCAATCAAAGAGTCACACAACTGTTTGTCGACTATGACTTTCCCTGGTTCATCAATCTTGATGAAATCTTCACTGATCGGTTTATATCCCTAGGTTGTGCACAGGTAAAACCCTTCACTTGTCACCATTCCTTGCTCTGTCTGTACCGGTTGCACCTTTCTCGTTGACCGGTTGCTTTGATGATCAGTTAGAGCTTTATTAGTAACAGAGACAGTGCCTCCTCTTTCTTACTATGTGTCACCCGTCTCCAAACCAGTCTCTCCTTGCACTTGTTATTGTCAGTTGTACCTGCTTGTCATCTATTGGAATCACTAACCAATAAGTTCTCTACCGGTCCAAGTGTTGTCATTGTTTGGCAAAAGAGGATAGAGAATTTGGCAAAAGAGGATAGAGATTTGTTATCTATTATAGAGGGACTCTTCATCAAGAGAGGCTGAGTAACCGGTCACTACACTAAGCATCAGCAACCGGATAATGCACTCAGCAGAGAAGAGTGTAACCTAGTATCAACCAAGGACTACCCTCAACCGGTATAGACAAGTACAAATAAAAGCATATCCAACAATTGTCTATAACACAACCGGTAAGAATAGTGCAACCGGTAATCTGCCACACCAAAGGCGTGTACCTGGTATATAGCATGAAGAACTCAACCGATATATTATAAGACTCCGGTATGAACCGAGGAAGTCATAGTCAACTGTCTATTCCAACCAACTCTTCTTCACCGGGATTTATTGCAGTAAATCCGAGTGATCTTGAGTTGTCTTGGTGATCGGTTTGAGGCGCAGGTAAAGGATTTAAAGCCGGAATCAATGGTTACTTGAGGCACGACTAAAGGATTTAAAGCCGGATTCAGTGGCTTTAAATCGAAGTGTTATCTCTTATGAAGAAAGGTTGCCTGACACGAAACTATTGTTTTCTTCATGTAGTGGGTGAAGACAGAGCTTGCATCGAATGCTTGCTCAAAAGAACAAACACTTCACCAAGTGATGCATTCGTTGGATCTCGGGATTAGATCATGCATTTGAGGCGCAGTCAGGGCAACAAAACTGAATATATTCTTATGCCTATTGAGAAGAAGATTTGTCTTCATTCTGTCGAGAAAAAAAGTGAGCCTATATGCTACCGAAGCAAGGGTTAGAAAAGTATCAAGGGTTAGAGAAAATCGACAGAGTAAAAGTTGTGCAAGGCAGCACAACAATAGTTGAGAATACACCTATGTCAACCGGAGATAATTCTCAATAGAGCACAAATAGAGATCACATCTAGCTAAGCAGAGCCTTTTGTAAAGATCTTAATTCTATTGTTTTCTAGCAAACTACAATAGACAAATCTCAATATTTGGGTGGACTCTAACAGATCCCTTGTATCAAAATCCCTTAACCGGGTGACATCTTTTAAGGTGTCTAAAGCCTCTTAACCGAGCAGGTCTTAACAGATCTTACTGTAACAAATCCCTTGACCGGGTCGCACCTAGCAAGTGCGTTTTATCCCTTGACCAGGCAAGCTCTTAACAGGGCGTACTTCAGAAGAGTACAAATATTGTGAGGTCTCCTCACACCGTGGTTTTTACTCTAACTGGGTTTCCACGTGATAAATCTGGTGTCACTTTGTGTTTGTTCACTTACTGTTTTGTTTGCTTAGAACTGTTTGCTTTGGTGCTGTAAGTTTACTTCATTGGATTAAAGAAAAAAAAGAAAGAATTTTTCAAGTGTTGATTCACCCCTCCCCTCTCAGCACCGGTTGGGACTGTCATCATCTATATCTGTCCTTAGTTCCTGATTGAACATTGTAGGCATCCCTAGTCATAAATGACAACACCTCTTTGCCAATCAATGACAATACCTCCTTGCCAATGAATGACAATACTTCTTTGCCATGTATCGGTTACATCCTTATTGGTTAATGCCAACATAATATACTTATTTGATCAATGTATACTTGTGTGTCATCAAAGTAGATTATATTTGATGAGGTTCTTGTCTTTAAGGTTTATTATTAAAGGGTGCCTGAAACAAGTTTTAAATCCTTAGAAAATCTCTAAATTTCTATTATCCTTTGTATCTAATTATTAAATGTTGTGGTCATGAGAACAAGCTCAACAGACTAGAGGGAACCAAAGAATGTCATGGCTTCCAAAATATTAGGAGGAACAAACATTTTTAGCTAATTGTCATGTCCCCACTTAGAAGCCCTAATCAAGATATTCCTATCCGTCGTCACAATTTTGTGAAGTCTCAGAAGAGACAAAATTGAAAGGTAGATCAAATGCATGGAAACGTTAAGGAGAAACATCATTGTCAATGAACAATCATCCTCTTCATACCAAACAATATATGGAAATTTTAAAGCAAGGTATGGAGATCAGTCATCATAATAATCAAGACAGCTCCCAAGAAAAGATGACTATGCATTCAAAGCTCCCCTCGAACCAGAAAGATTCTGCATACTTCCACCCACAAGATCCACAAATGATGGTTGTCTTATTTACAAATAGATCACCGTTCGATGCTTTATATTGTCTAATGTATGAATAAAGAGGTTTTGGCCAGTGATTGCAATAAGGGGGACACCGGTATGTTTATCCCGTAAATCATAATTGTCCCAATAATACAAAATCGATATTGACAAAAAGATATCTATAAAGGTATTGAGATACATCGATGAGGACATGGCTATGAGAAGAGTTAATGAATGTAGCAATTGATCAAATGGTCACTAAGGACGACAAGTAATAATACAGCAGCATACTATCATTGATGTGAAAATACGATTTATGCCAAAGACAAAAATGATATAGGGCAAAAAAGTGATCACAACTATTATTATTTAATCAGCCCCAGTCACATTAAGGAGATATTGACAAAAGAGAGAATTAACCAAAACCGATAGATTGGAAAGGGTATGACTTACATGGAAAGGCAAAGCTAAAAGAAGACCCGTCTCTTTAAGGACTCCCCCTTCCTACCGAACTATATATATATTTGAATGAACAAACATTGAAATGTGTGGGTAATCAAAGAGAAAATGATATACAGCAAAAAAGTGATCACAGCTATAATTATTTAATCAACCCCAGTCACATTAAGGAGATATTGACTAAAGAGAGAATTAATTAAGTCCGAAACCGATAGAATGCAAAGGGTGTGACTTACATGGAAAGGCACATCTAAAAGAAGGCCCGTCTGTCTAAGCACTCCCCCCTCCCGCTGAACAATATAAATATATTTGAAAGAACAAACATTGATAAAGAAAGCTTCAGACTATCCCTATTTTGGTATGAGTATCATTCGATACAAATATTAGATAATAAGTATTTTGAGCAATTATTATTGTTTGGGCTTTGTATATTATAAAGATATAAATTATACTGAGTGACTATATGTTAGGCATTTCTATATGCATTTATATATGTTAATTATTTAATGTGACTTTTATAATTATTTTATCTAATGATAGGTATGTTGGTGTAATAACTTAATAAAGAAAGTGTGTAAGACATTATGTATATTTCTTAACTTTTGTAATTAATCATGGTAAGGAAATAGTAGTAGCCATGATTTGGAGAATGGAAGTGAGGCCACCTTTTAAACACGCCACCTCATGGTTGTGATCGGAGAATGTTAGCAATTTAAGATTGTCATTAGTGTAAAGTCACAAACACCATGCACCGGTAAAAGGTCACCAGTCACTCACGTTACTTAGAAAGCACCGGTAGACTAGAAACACAGTGTATGCACCGGTAGTTGAAGAAAAGGGAATACACTGGTAGACCGATCTAAGTCCACAGTACCAGTCTCAGAGTGCATACAAAGTTAAACCGGGAATAAGGTTACACCGGTCTAAACTGCATAGAGATCCGCATCGGATTTTGCAGAGCAGTTTGAGTTAAAACTGGATTATACGGGACATCCACCGCATTGAAGTGGAATTAGCTTTTTAACAGGAGTTAGCTTTATTTCAACGGATGTTTTGCAAGGTAAACTTCAGATTAAAATGCAAAGCTTAACTGCTAGTTGCATGATTTTCTAGTTGAGTTTATAGCCTGGCGGTTCTATGAGTTAACGGTTTCATAACGATGAACTCTTGTATAAATATAGGTCATAGGACGCAAGAAAGATGTTGATTATTGGTGATTGCATAGAGCAGAGGAGAGACATCTTCTGAGAGAAGAGTTACAAACACAGAGGTAGCAGACATCAACAGCCAGGCAAACCGGGAAAGAGGTATGATCTAATCAGACATTCAATGTCACAATAGATCGTTGTTTTTATAAGTAGTTAAAGCGAATTGAAATCTCTTCATTAGGGTGGGCCTAATCGGTTCGTTGTAAAAATCCCCTAACAAGGTAACATCTTCTTGATGTTCGAAGTCTTGTAACCAGGCAGCTCCTAACAGGGTTCAGATCTTAACAGATCTCTTGTAAAATCTCTTAACCAGGTAGCACCTTAACCAGTGCTTTGTAAGCTCCTCCCAGGGCACCTTCATTCTACAGTAGTGAAGTTGTGAGCTCTGTCTCACTGTGATTTTTTCCTTCTAACCGAGGGTTTCCACGTATAAATGCTTGTGTTGATCTGTGTGATTTCTTCATGCTTGTAAGTGTTTGATTTATTATGCTTATCAGTAAAGGATAATTTAACAAATTTGCAATTACACTCATACGAAGAAGTATTAACTAATTCACCCCCTCCCCCCCCCCAATAACTTGTTTAGTATTAACAATTGGTATCAGAGCGCAGTTTCTCATATATAAAGCCGAACCGCTTGAGAAAAAGATCATGGAGGGTTACCAGTATCAGAAACAGCTGGAGGAAGCCAACGACATCATTACCTCTCTAGAGAATAGATTGAGAAGATCTCTCGCAAAAAGAAAGGAGCTAGCTATACAGTTCAATGAGGGCAATGAAACTATTGATGAGCTCTCTGGTCAAAGCGGATCTGATGAAGAGGCAGTCTCTGAACTTATGGATAAGAACCAGATCCTTACCGGTCAGATTGCCAATTTCAAAAGGGAGTAAGAAGAGAATGCCCGGAAGATGACTGAACTGATCAACAAAAAGGGAGAAGCCGAAAATGAAAGGAACACAACAGTCAAGTCTTTGACTGCCACCGAGAGAGCAAGGGACCGGGCAGTGGACGTTGTAGGGGCGACTGAATTTTTGCTTCTACAACTTCAGGAGGACATGCAGAGTATCACCCAGGAGAACGCCAACATACACAAGGCATGGCAGGATAGAGATGATGCATGCAAGAGACTGGCGATCGAGGTGTATCAACTCAAAGAACAAAGGAAAGTCCTTGAAGAAAGAAATGAAATCCTGAGAAGATACAATGAAAGTTCGGTCAAGCTCGATGAGCAACTTAGAGCTCAAAGAAGGCACAAGGACCAAACCGGTCTTGGATTCACCGGTGAAATCACCAAAGAGAATGATGCATCTTCTGGAGCCAAGACAAGCAAGAAAGCAAAGAAGAAGTTGTTGGCACATAAAGGCAAGAAGATCTCCAACTTATCTTGCAACCATCATGGGAAACCAGGTCATAAAACAAATGACTACAGAAAAGCACCAGTAAGGCCCAACAACAGCTACTGCAAGAACTGTCGTAAAAATGGCCACAAGACTAATGAATGTTGGTCCGGCCCCACATCGGCGTCTAGTGGAAGCAAGGGAAGCTTCAAGGGCTACTGCTATGCCTGCAACAAATTCAAGACCGGTATTCACCAAGAGAAACAAGAACCGAAGCACAACCAATTGTGCAAACTGTGGAACACACAGCCACAATGAGTCTTGGAGCAACTCACCCAATCCAAGAAGGGTGAACCCATGGAAGACAACCGGGGTAATCTGCTATCACTGCAACAAGGTTGGACACCTAGCAAAAGACTGCAACAACCGGTCGTTCAACAAGAAGAAAGAACTGGTAAAACCGGTTGACAAGATCAACAAGGAAGAGAAGATTGAGAAATCAGTTAGACAGATTTAGTTCAAAAAGGAATCAAAGAATTCTGCTGAGGAGAAGACAGAAGAAAAATCATCATTTACAGATGGTGATATCTCTTCAGCAAACTGAGCCGTAAAAGCTTAGAGGGAACCGATAGACCTTTCACCGTTCCCGGTAGTGCTAGTGAGAATCGGACTCACTAAGTCTACAAGGACAACCGGACAGGTAAAAAGCAGTCAACCAAGGTTTGAGCAACCAAAAAAGATAGCTCACAAGTTGAGAAAAATAGAAAGAAAAGTTAGGTAAGGTATTTATTACTATAGTTGTTTAACGAATAGTTACCGTTTAGTAATTACCGTTATGCCCTGGCCCTATAAAAGAAATAAGAGTTACTCATAAATTTTACTTTGCTTTCATTGTGATTAACTAATTTTTACGAGTAAGACTCTTGCGCTTTGATCATCGTAAGCAACTATCTGTTAGACCAATCAAAGTTTTTTTTTTGTCAATTCACTGTTCGGAATGGCATCATCGTCCTCTACTATAAAGTTGATCAAGGGGGATCAGGCGAATAGGACAGCATACAACATTTTGCCGGTCCAGAACAAATATATTGCTATGGCCGGTGCGCTCTCATCGGTACCAGAAGGAGTCCTCTTAACCGAAGATGTGACAGCGTTCATCCATGCCAAGCAGGAGGAGTTGGGTGAAACCTATATCCAAGGAGAGTATATATCACTGTGTGAAGAAGGGAGACTACCCGATAAGTATGCCAAGCTCATATCTTCTGGACTTATCAACGAAGTATGCTACATGACCGTATTCCATGAAGATTTAATTTGACTAGTTCTCAGTCGTCTTCATGAACTAGATTTCTGGCTAACAAGGGGTGCATGCAATTCGATCACCAAAGATGACCTGCATCGTGTGACCGAATATAGCAACCGAGGGGAAAATCTAACCCTAAGGACCATCTCAAATGTCGTCATCAATAAACTGACCAAATCAAGACCTGATGGCCGACTCATGACTGTGACGGACATTGAGGATGACGGAGTCCGCTTTGTTAGCATCAAATGATAGTAACCGGTAAGCTCTCTATCGGTCAAAGTATTGTCATTGATTGGCAAAACAAGATAGAGCTTTGTCATCTCTAAACAAGTTGAAGCTCTAACAAAATCTACATCAAGAGAAGCTGGTTTGGCAAGAAAAGAATAATTGTAATCCATTATAACCGGTCTCCACACTAAGCATCAGTAACCGGGCAATGCATTCAATTAGGGAAGAGAGTATTCCAGTATCAACCAAGGACCGAACTACAAACCGGTATAGACAAGTACAGCTAAAGCAATATCCAACCAGTGTCTATAACACAACCGGGACAATGCAACCGGTAAGACAAGAAATAGACTGCAACAGATCGAAGGACTCAACCGAATATGTTATAAGACTCCGGTATGAACCGAGGAAGTCATAGTCAACTGTCTATTATCTGTTCCAATCAGCTCGTTCTACTGGGATTTATTACAGTAAATCCGAGTGATCTTGAGTTGTCTTGGTGATCAGTTTGAGGCACAGGTAAAGGATTTAAAGCCGGAATCAATGGCTTCTTGAGGCATGACTAAAGAATTTAAAGTCAGATTCAGTGGCTTTAAATCAAAGTATGAAAAAAGGTTGCCGGAAATGCAATTGTTGTTTTCTTCATGAAGCGGATAAAGCTAGAGCATGCATCGGATGTTTGCTCAGTGAACCAATCCTCCACTGAGTGATGTATTCGTAGGATCTCAAGATTAGGTCATGCATTTGAGGCGCAGTTAAGGCAACAAAACTATATATATTCTTATGCTTGTTGAGAAGAAGAGTTTCCTTCATTCTGCCAAGAGAAAGAGTGAACCTATATGCTACGGAAGCAAGGGTAAAAGAAAGTAGAGAAAGAGAGATAATAGATTGTGCAAAATAGCACAACAGTAGATCAGAATACACCTGTGGTGACCGGTGTTGATTCTCAGTTGAGCGTAAAAAGAGATCTTCTCAGGCTAAGCAAAGTCATCTATAAAGATCACACTTCTATTGTTTTTCTGGAAAACTACAATAGACAAATCTCAGTATTTGGGTGGACTCTAACAGGTCCTTTGTATTGAAATCCCTTTACCGGGTGACATCTTTCAAGGTGTTTAAAAAGTCCTTTGACTAAGCAAGTCCTAACAGACCTTATTGTAACAAATCCCTTGACCGAGTCGCATCTAGCAAGTGCACTTTTATTCTTTAAACGGGAAAGCTCTTAATAGGGCATACTCTAGAAGAGTACAAAATTTGTGAGGTCTCCTCACACTGTGGTTTTTACCCTAACCGGGTTTCCACGTGATAAATCTAGTGTCACTTTGTGATTATTTACTTACTGTTATTATTTGTTTTAATCTGTTTGCCTTTTGTGCTGTAAGTTTACTTCATTGGATTCAGCTAGAAAAAATTTTACAAGTGTTGATTCACCCCTCCCCTCTCAGCACTTGGTGGGACTGTCAATTGGAATCAGAGCTAAGTCTTGTTTTCTTTGTTGCTTAACAGCACAAGGAAAAAGTCAAGATGATGAGGAAGGAAGGACCAAAGTTTTCAAAAGAAAACTTCACCTTATGGTGCAGCAAAATGAAGCTGTATATGAAGACCATCGGTGACTAGTACTAGAATCACGTTACCACTGATTACAGTGAGCCCACTGGCACCCTGACACTTGATCAGGAAAAGATCAAGACTGAGCACACCGCTGCTACGAACATGATAGCCAGCACGCTACCTGATTATGTCTATGCTGAGATTGAACACCTTGAATCTGCCTTCAAGATGTGGGGCAAGCTGCAAATAGTTTATGGAGGGGATCCTAATGTTCAAAGAGGAAAGGTCGAAAGCCTTAGAGGAAAGCATGATATGAGGATGAATGAAGGAGAAGACATCGAGCAATACAGCAACCGGATCAAAGAAGTGATCAACTCCATCAAATGCGCCGGAGGAAATCTCAGTGAAAAGGAAGTAATCAACAAAATACTGAGAACTCTCAAACCTCAGTATGCTATCAAGATCTCTGTCATTCAAGAGCTCAGATCGGTGACCAAAGATCAAGTCACTCTAGACTCCCTTATCGGTAAGCTGGCTGTCTTTGAATTAAGTAATTTTGATAATAGCTTATCTATTCAGGAAACAACTTTCAAGTCCTCTACCAATATCTCCTCCATTAAAAAGGGAAGAGAAACCGATAACTGCTCGACCGGAAAGATTGGCAACCTTGCTAAGAATATGCTCTCAGAAGAGATGGAGCAAGAAGAGTTTGAAGCACTCATTGCAAGAAGATTCCCCAAAGGGAAAGGGAAGTACAAGGGAAAGCTCCCTTTGAAATGCTTCTCTTGTAATAAAATAGGTCATATTGCTGCAAGATGTCTTGATAATGAACATAAAGATAAAAGAGACTGGTTCAAGAATAAAGCAAAGGAGTGCTATCTTGCAGAACAAGTCACAGATAACGAATCTGAAGACTCGAAGGATCCAGAAATTGCATTTGTTGCAATAAAAGAGAACCCAGTAATAGAAGAAGTTGCACTCATATCAAGATCTCATCAGTATGATGACTGGATCATTGACAGTGGATGCACTCACCACATGACCGGTGACAAGAGCAAGTTTATCAACCTCGAGCTCAGTGACAACGGATCAGTTACCTTTGGGAACAATGCTCCATGTGGCATCAAAGGTAAAGGTTCTATCGCTCTCTGCAACAATGTCGTTTGTGAAGATGTGTACTGGGTCGAAGGACTCAAGTACAACTTGATGAGCATTGCACAACTGAACAACAAAGGATTCCTGCTGGAATTCGGACAAGGTTCCTGTATAGTGAAGAATCAATCTGGAACTCATGTCACAACCGGTAGACAGAGCAAAGGTAACTTTTTCTATCTTGACTCAATGGAAGGAGCCTGTCTCATAGCCTCGGTCAAAGGAGAATCTAGCAAAATCTGTCTTATGACCAAAGAGGACAACAGCTGGTTATGGCACAGGAGGCTCTGCCACATAAACTTTGACAGTATTGTCAAAGTGAGCAAAAAGAAAATGGTAAGAGGACTTCCTAAAATTACAAAGCCCATCAAGGGTGTTTGTAAAGATTGTCAGTTGGGAAAGTTGACCGGAACATCCTTCAACAGTAAGTCCTTCTCTGCTGAGAATGTTCTAGATCTGGTGCACACTGACCTGTGTGGACCAACAAGAACAAAGAGCTACCATGGAGACCGATACTTTATGCTTTTTGTGGACGACTTCTCAAGAATGATGTGGACACTCTTTCTTAAGGAGAAATCAGAAGCTTTCCACATGTTCAAAATCTACAAAGCTAGAGTGGAAAAAGAGTCCGATAAAAGCTTGAAGTGCCTGAGATCAGGCAGAGGAGGTGAATTTACCTCTCAAGAGTTCACTCACTACTGTAAGGAACATGGAATAAAAAGACAGCTATCTGCACCAAGGACTCCTCAGCAAAATGGAGTAGCAGAAAGAAGAAACAGAATGTTGATTGATTGTGCTAGAACATTGCTGATTCAAAAAGATCTGACTCATCACTTCTGGAGGGAAGCCGTCAATACTGCAGTCTACACACTCAACCGAGTTCAAGTCAAAAAGGGAACCGGTAAGACTCCTTATGAACTTTGGTTCAAACATACTCCCAATTTAGGATACTTCAAAATCTTCGGTAGTAAGTGCTATGTCAAAAGAGATATGTACTCTGGGAAGTTTGATCCCAAGAGCGATGAGGGAACATTCTTGGGTTACTCTACCAAAAGTAAGGCCTATCGGTGTCTGAACAAAAGAACAGGGAAGATAGTTGAAAGCATCAATGTAAAAGTTGATGAATCTTCAGAATCAGGAATAAAGACCGATCACGATGATCACAACAGTCTTCAAGACCTAAACAAAGGGAATGCCTTTGAATTCAACAAAGATATGATTGAAGATGACGGAGAAATACACATGGACAGACATCTGGAGCAAGAAAATGTACTTGAACCCACCAGGTTGATACAGGAAGGCAAACAAGCTAATGTCTCGAACCATGATGAAGACAATGCTCAACCAAAAGAACCAGACAGGGAATAGAGACCTGTTCTTCAAAGGTATGTCACATATCATTCTACTGGCAATATAATTGGTGACAAACATGGGAACGTCTTGACCAGGAAGAAAGCCAAAGAAAACATTTGTCTGCTTTCATGTACTAAGCCCAAATCCACCAGAGAAGCCTTGGTGATGAGTATTGGGTCAAGGCCATGGATGAAGAAATTGAACAAATAGAAAAGAATGACACATGGGAACTTATGCCTAGACCTCATGACAAAAATGTCATTGGGACAAAATGGGTCTACAGGAACAAACTGAATGAGGACAGTAAAGTCATCAGGAATAAAGCAAGAATGGTTTGCAAAGGATATGCTCAAGAAGCTGGACTAGACTATGGAAAAACTTTTGCACCGGTGGCTAGATTGGAAGGGGTAAGAATTCTTCTTGCCTATGCAGCTCACAAAAGGTTTAAAGTCTATCAGATAGATGTGAAGTCTACGTTCCTCAATGGAATATTGGAAGAGGAAGTCTACATTGAGCAACCGGAAGGGTTTATATCTGCTCAAAAGACTGATATGGTCTGCAAACTAAAAAAAGGTCTTTATGGGCTTAAGCAAGCTCCAAGGGTTTGGTATGAAAGGTTGCATTCATACCTTCTGACCATTGGATTCACAAGAACCGGTGACAACAACAATACGTATCTCAAAACTGGAAAAGATGGAAATCTAATTGCTGAAATCTTTGTTGATGACATCATTTTTGGAGGGGATGACAAGATGAGTAAAGCTTTCGCTGAAGAAATGAAGAAAGAATTTGAGATGTCTATGATTGGGCCCATAAAATTCTTTATTGGACTAAAGGTCCATCAGCTGGAAGAAGGTATCTTCATCTCTCAGTCCAAATACATAAAAGAAATTCTTAAGACTTTTGGACTAGAAGAATCCAAACCGGTTGGAACTCCAATGATAACTAACCTCAAGTTATCAAAAGAGGACGATGCCATAGAAGTAAATGAAACAATGTATCGGTCCATGATAGGAAAATTGCAGTATGTTGTTCACAGCAGACCGGACATTGCTTATGCAGTTGACATAGTGGCAAGATTCTTAGCTAATCCCAAAGAAACACATCTGGTGGCAATAAAGAGAATCTTCAAATATCTAAAAGGAACCGAAGAATATGGCTTGTGGTTTCCTCACCAAGGAGGATTCCAAATAAAGGTCTACACTGATGCAGACTGGGCTGGCAACATTGATGACAGAAAGAGCACAAGCGGTGGTGCTTTCTTTCTAGGTGGGAGGATTGTATCGTGGACAAGTAAGAAGTAGAACTACATATCACAATCCATTGCTAAAGTTGAATATGTTGCTATTGCAATCAACTGCAAACAAGTGATTTGGATCAAACAACTGCTGGAAGGTATTCAGGAACAAATACCTGAACCAATCGCAATTCATTGTGACAGGACCAGTGCTATCAACATATCCAAAAATCTTGTTATGCACTCCAAGACCAAGCACATTGCCATCAAGTATTACTACTTCAAGGAACTAGTACAGGATTAAGAAGTAAGATTGGACTATGTCCCCACCAAAGAATAGATTGCTGATATATTTACAAAGCCATTACCAAAGAGTACTTTCGAGTATCTCAGAGATAGACTGGGGGTTGTACCACTCTCAGATCATCAGTAATCATCAACAGGGAGTCATCAGTTCATTATGATTCAACAAGAAGGTTACACCTTATCTTTTATGAACTGATGAAAAGAGACTGCTGCTCGCAGGGGGAGCAGATTAGAGAATGGAAATCTTTCTGATTAGCCTTTTGGCATTATTGTCAAAAAGGGGGAGAGATTGTGGCAATTGACAATCAACAATCAAACCGGTTTGTAAACCGGGGAAGTAATACAAGACTCCAAATGCCCTTCAAAGTTTTGAGTTTTGTCATCAATGCCAAAGGGGGAGATTGTTAGCATCAAATGATAGTAACCGGTAAGCTCTCTGCGGGTCCAAGTATTGTCATTAATTGGCAAAACAGGATAGAGATTTGTCATCTCTATACAGGCTAAAGCTCTAACAAAATCTACATCAAGAGAAGCTGGTTTGGCAAGAACAGAATAATTGTAATCCATTATAACCGGTCTCCACACTAAGCATCAGTAATCGGACAATGCATTCAATTAGGGAAGAGAGTATTCTAGTATCAACCAAGGACCGAACTACAAACCGGTATAGACAAGTACAGCTAAAGCAATATCCAACTAGTGTCTATAACACAACCGGGACAATGCAACCGGTAAGACAAGAAAGAGACTGCAACAGATCGAAGGACTCAACCGGATATGTTATAAGACTCCGGTATGAACTAAGGAAGTCATAGTCAACTGTCTATTATCTGTTCCAATCAGCTCTTTCTACCGAGATTTATTGCAGTAAATCCGGGTGATCTTGAGTTGTCTTGGTGATCGGTTTGAGGCGCAAGTAAATGATTTAAAGCCGGAATCAATGGCTTCTTGAGGCACGACTGAAGGATTTAAAGCCGGATTCAGTGGCTTTAAATCAAGGTATGAAGAAAGGTTGTCGAACACGCAACTGTTGTTTTCTTCATGAAGCGGATAAAGCCAGAGCATGCATCGAATGTTTGCTCAATGAACCAATACTCCACTAAGTGATGTATTCATAGAATCTCAGGATTAGGTCATGCATTTGAGGCGTAGTTAGGGCAACAAAACTGTATATATTCTTATGCCTGTTGAGAAGAAGAGTTGCTTTCATTCTACCAAGAGAAAGAGTGAACCTATATGTTACAGAAGCAAGGGTAAAAGAAAGTAGAGAAAGAGAGATAATAGATTGTGCAAAATAGCACAATAGTAGATCAGAATACATCTGCAATGACCGGTGTTGATTCTCAGTTGAGCGTAAAAAGAGATCTTCTCAAGCTAAGCAAAGCCATCTGTAAAGATGACACTTCTATTGTTTATCTGGCAAACTACAATAGACAAATCCCAATATTTGGGTGGACTCTAACAAGTTCTTTGTATCGAAATCCCTTAACTGGGTGACATTTTTCAAGGTGTTTAAAAAGTCCTTTCACCAGGCAGGTCCTAGCAGACCTTATTGTAACAAATCCCTTGACCGGGTCGCATCTAGCAAGTGCGCTTTTATCCTTTAAATGGAAAAGCTCTTAACAGGGCGTACTCTAGGAGAGTACAAAATTTGTGAGGTCTCCTCACACCGTGGTTTTTACCCTAACCGGGTTTCCACGTGATAAATCTGGTGTCACTTTGTGATTGTTTACTTACTGTTATTATTTGCTTTAATCTGTTTGCCTTTTGTGCTGTAAGTTTACTTCACTGGATTCAACTAGAAAAGTTTTTACAAGTGTTGATTCACCCCTCCCCTCTCAGTGCCGGTTGGGACTGTCACGCTTCGCTTCTGCAGTAATTGGGTATAAGGTATATCAGTCAAGCAATTTGAACAGCATACCAGGTGCAGCTATTCACGTTGCACACCAGATAATGCACGATAATGCCCAATACGATATTTGCGCAATGCTTCAAAGCCAAATATTTGAAAATATGAAAAAGCTAGGAGTCGTGAAGAAGAAATCAATGAAATACGGGACCATTCTGGTATGTCTCTATTTCTACTACTCCAACTTCTTCCCGAGAATCGAAAAGGTTGTATGGAAGACCGATAGAACGGTGATGCAATAGATAAGTGAGATGGCTAATCAACTGGGCAACCAATTAAGAGGTGCGCTGACTGAACACTTTGAGGCATTTCAATTAAAAATGCACGAAAGAGTGTTGTCAACGATTGTTGACCTGTATAAGGGCAACGTGTGCTTTCTCGTCACCACCGATAACTGCATCATTCAAGCAGTAGGACCGAGAGAGGAGTATGCTCCTGAGCTAGGATACAAGATCACCTCCAAGATTGCCAAGGCATATGCTAATGCCCTAAATGAAGCCAATCTGGATCTCGGTGCAAATCGGTTTGGCACCTATGCTGAGATTCAACAGAATTTGTCAAAGAGAACACCAATAAAGAATGTCTACCAAAGGACCCCCACACAAAAGAAGAAACCAGCTACTGAGCAACCTAAGGATCAAAAGAAGAAAGCTGAACCTGTATCCTGTGCCCAGGCAGCTGAACAAGAGGAGACAGATCCATAAGATACTATTCCTTTAATCAAAAGGAAGAGGGGATCAAGCAAACCGGCAAAGGAGGAACCACCAAGAAAGGCCAAGCCATCAATTGATGAATATGTGGCTTTACTAAAAGAAACTGGTGGAATGATTTCAATAGTGTCAAAATACAAGTTTGCTAATGAAGAAGAAAGGACAAAGATTGAGGAAGGGGTTGTGCACTGCCTTCACAAATTTAATTTACATCCTACAAAACTCACCAGAGTTGTACCGAAGGATCTACTAGATGTAATTGAAGCCAGATGGAGTGCTTCAATGGAGAGAGAGAGAAAAGGAGTTGAGAATACGTGCTCTTCTAGAAGTACAAAATTATCTCACTATGGAGGAAGCCACGGAACAGGCTAAACTGCATCAGCAATCCTTCTTAACAAAAAGGAGGATCGGTCTCATGCTTGCTGGTCAAGCTGAGATAGTGCACAAAGGAGTTGAGATATGGACCAAACTTCTTCAAACTCAGCAGCAGGCGGAAGAAGCAGCTCAAAGAGCCACAGTTCAACCGGTCTCTGACACCGATAAAGGCAAAGGAGTACTTAGAATGGATGCACCTGTCAAAGAAAAGAGCTCCACAGTACCAGTCATCGATATCACCGATGACAAGAGCAGTGAACCAGCAGTCCTCATTTCTCCAAGTAAAGGTAACACTAAACCTATGACAGTCAGTAACATAGTTGATGAAGTAATAGACTTTGGAATAGTTGACAATGCTGCCAAGTGGTATAGTTTGTTAGAAGAAGAGGATAAAGAAGTAGTCATTACAGCATTAGTTGGAACATTTCTAGACTTTCATAGAACTCCAAGGGACTACAGGTCGAAGTTTCCACCAGAATTGAATTCTAGGCTTCAAGCCAAATGGAGAACCAATCTAGGAAATAATACAAGAATAAATAGAGAAACCTTGTCTCAAGTTAGATCTGTCCTAAGTGAAGATAGGATCAAGCTTCTATTGGAAGAGGCATCAATAAATTTGCAACCCGGACTTAGAGTTGCCAAAATAATAAATGGACTTGATAAAGAGGTCTATGAAGTGACCCTAGATTTCAGGAAAAAGTATGACTTTAGTACCCTGGACAATTTAGGTCCTCGGGATCCAGCTGAACAATTACAGGCAGCACCGATAAGATTCACCACAAGTGAAGAATCTGCCATCGGAATTAAAAAAGGTCAAACAGAAGAGTTCACAGCTAGTGAACAAACCCATGTTGAAAAAGAAATAGAAATTGAAATACATATGAGTGATCTTCATACAACAGCAGAGCAACCAGACGCACAACAAGAACAAAATAGAGAAGTTGAAGAGCAACCGAAAGACGACGCTCAGAATGTAGAAAAACCACCTACAGAGCAAGTTCTACCTAAAGAAGAGGCTCAACCGGAAAACACAACTCAAACTGAAGAGAACAAGGGACAAGAGGAAGAAATCTCAGTCCATATTGTGAAAGCTCAACCGGAGCAAGAGCAAAGGCAACGGGACCAATCTGATATACCAAGTTCCTCATCTAAGAGGAAGTTGTCTTTCATCGAAGAAAAGGAAGCCAAAAGGAGTAAAGTCACCGATACAGTGGTGGACATCAGTAAGATGTCAACAAGGCAGCTGAAATGACCAAAAAGAAACAGGACATGGTCCTGACCACGGTAAAGAACATCCTGTGCAACTTTGTACCAGACAAGGACATTGATGAAGATGAACCAATCATCGATCAACTTGAAGTTCTGGCACAAGCAATCGGCGAGGATCTAACTGATCCAGAAACAGTGGCCATTGACCACTATGAGAAGAAAAGAGTGGAGATTCTCCACAAACACGTCAAAGAAATCAAAGACAATTTGTCAAACAACCTAAAAGTGCTTCAACAGCAACTTCAAGTGGCTAGTAGTTTGATGAGCAAATCTTCGAACCTTGAATTATTTTTGCAAGATCTAACAGAGAAGTCTGTCAAGACCTCAGAGGACTTAAGAGCTTTGTCCTCACAATTTGACATAAAGAACAAAATTGCAACAACTTACAACAGAGAGATGACAAGTCTGGCTCTAATAGAGAGGAAGACAGCTGAAGAAGAAAAAAAGGATCCAGGACATTGTTGGATTTCAGCTATTCTTAGCACCAACATTTGACTCTATGTAGAACACAGCCACAACAACAGAAGCTCTGATGAATGAACCGGAGTACAAAACCATGGAAGATATGGAGAACATCATTATTTCTCTTAAAGCAGCCCAAAAAAACATTGAATATGTAACCAATCAATGGGCACCATTCCTTCACTCTGCCAAAACAATTTATAAGGATATCTTCACAAAACTTCAAATATGAAGAAAAGCAGTACCCTTTGTCCTATGGAGGCAAAAAGGGGAAGAAGTGCAGAAAGGAAAAACCAGGAAACAGATAAAAGGAGAGCGTGAGCAGGAAGGATAAACAAAAATAGAGTGGATAAGAAGAAGAACAGAAAGAAGAAAGAGAGGAATGAGCAGAAGAGTCACCGGAGCACTCAGACAGGGGAAGTGTTCTATAGACTAGATAATTGCCACAAGTAAGTGAGTATGGTTTTGTGTATAGTTTTGCCACCAATGACAAAGGGGAAGATTGTTATCAATTTAAGATTGTCATTAGTGTAAAGTCACAAACACCATGCACCGGTAAAAGGTCATCGGTCACTCACGTTACTTAGAAAGCACCGGTAGACTAGAAACACCGTGTATGCACCGATAGTTGAAGAAAAGGGAATACACCAGTAGACCAATCTAAGTACACAGTACCGGTCTCAGAGTGCATACAAAGTTGAACCGCGAATAAGGTTACACCGGTCTAAACTGCATAAAGATCGGCACCGGATTTTGCAGAGCAGTTTGAGTTAAAACCGGATTATACGGGACATCCACCGCATTGAAGTGGAGTTAGCTTTATTTCAACGGATGTTTTGCGAGGTAAACTCCAGACCAGAATGCAAAGCTTAACTGCTAGTTGCATGATTTTCTTGTTGAGTTTACAGCCTGGCGGTTCTATGAGTTAAGGGTTTCATAACGATGAACTCTTGTATAAATATAGGTCATAGGACGCAAGAAAGATGTTGATTATTGGTGATTGCATAGAGCAGAGGGGAGACATCTTCTAAGAGAAGAGCTACAGACACAGAGGTAGCAGAGATCAATAGCCAGGCAAACCCGAAAAGAGGTATGATCTAATCAGACATTCAATGTCACAAGAGATCATTGATTTTATAAGTAGTTAAAGCGAATTGAAATCCCTTCATTATGGTGGACCTAATCAGTTCGTTGTAAAAATCCCCTAACAGGGTAACATCTTTTTGATGTTCGAAGTCCTATAACCAGGCAGCTCCTAATAGGGTTCAGATCTTAGCAGATCTCTTGTAAAATCCCTTAACCGGGTAGCACCTTAACCAATGCTTTGTAAGCTCCTAACAAGGCGCCTTCATTCTACAGTAGTGAAGTTGTGAGCTCTGTCTCACCGTGGTTTTTTCTTTCTAACCGAGGGTTTCCATGTATAAATGCTTGTGTTGATCTGTGTGATTTCTTCATGCTTGTAAGTGTTTGATTTATTACGCTTATCAGTAAAGGATAATTTAACAAATTTGAAATTACACTCACACGAAGAAGTATTAACTGATTCACCCCCCGCCCCCCCCCTCAGTAACCTGTTTAGTATTAACAGAGAATCCCCATGGGGCCAAAGGGGGACAAGTGAACTGCCTTTAGGCTTAGGAAGGATGTGATTTCGGGGCACTTTATTGTGAATACTCCCCACAATCCCTACTAAGGTAAATGAGTGTTTAATCATTAGAATAAAGTTAGGAATGGCAAGATGAAGGAGAACAACAATAGGACCCCGCACTAGGCAGCCCACCTCATATGTATAGCAAGGGCCACATGAGGCCAAGGGGGAACAATGTATCCACTCTTGGACCTAGGGTAGGAGGTTTCTGGGGCACCTCATCAGGCAACCCTACCTTATCGATTCTATGGTTGGGTCATCCTCAAGTTAACTCCAAACATCTATTGAATTGATTTACATTCCTTATATATGTTATTTATAATTCTAAGAAATCTAACTATGACTTTATGATTATGTATGAACCCTAACTGTGTTGCAAGGTTCCAAGTTTGGAATTACATAACTAAAGAAATCTTATGGTAAACCCTAACCCTAATCTTGTGCAATTGCGACTTTATGGCATTACACCAATAAAATGCCCCAATATGAGGTCTTCAAACACACTTTCATTTCACTTTTACCTCTCATTTTGCTCTCTCAATATTTTTTCTCCATCTTGGCAATTTGAAGTGAGGTGCTTGTATTCAAAGGAGATCAATTGTGGAGTGCCAAATAGCTTTCACAAAGTAGATTTAAGTGTTTAAGGTATGCATTTAAACCCTATTCTTTAGTCTTTTGATAGATTTTTTCAAGTTTTTGATGAATTTTAATTTTTTTCATGTTTGTGAAGAAGTTTTGAAGAATGTTTTTTTTTAACATTTTTTTTATAGATTGCAACAAACAGTAGTCAAAGCTTAGTGGGTGGGGAGGGAAGTCAAAAATTTAAAATTCATAAAGGGTTTCCTTTATGGAGACATACTACAAGAATTTCACAACTTCCTAGAGGTGGGGGGTTTCTTTGGAAATGTAATTTTTGCAATGCACAATATAATAGCTCCTATTACCAAGTGAAACTTCATTTCTTGGGCCCTAGGGTAAAGGGATTAATATTTGTGAGGGCCCAGAGCCAAATAAGAAGGGGTTGTCAGCTACATAAATAGCAGCACTTATAAAAGAACAAGAAGATGCTGACAGATTGGTTGCAAAAGGAAAACAAAGTGGTTATAGTTTTGGGAAAAAAAATAATACCACCACCCTCTCAACCAGATGGCCTCTAGACATCCCTTCTTGCCTATGCCCTCTATAGAGGATGAAGATGTAGAACCACAAATATCCGCCCACAAGAGAGGTCCATTAGAGAAGGTATTTAAAAATGAGGCAAGAGATATTGTTGATGAAAAAATTGCACGTTGCCTCTTTGTGAATGGTCTTCCATTCAACTTGGTGAGATCACCATATTGGAGGGAGATGGTGTCAGCAACAAATAATGCACCTCGTGGTTACACAAGTCCTAGATTTAAAAAGGTATGCACTACCTTATTGCAAAAAGAGAGAAAATTTGTAGAGGCCCAACTAAAGCCAATTAGAGATCCTTGGGAGCATTCTCATCCCCAAATTCTTGCAAGGGTATTCTGGCCTCCAAATTTTTGCCAGGTGCATTCCCACTCCGAAATCCTTGCAAGGGGCATCCCGTCTAATGTCCACTATTCATCCACCAAACTCTGGGGATGTAGACTAATAGAAACTAATGAATGAGATCCATGATTATATAATGAAAAAGGCAACTCTCGCACCTGAAGTTAGTCCCGTGACAAATTCCTCACAACCTATAACACTTGAGGTCGAAGACTAAGTAAAAGAAATTGCAGTGGCCTCTGTAGAACATATACAAGTAGAAGAGATGGTCGGAGATGCACATGAATCACATTTGAAATCTGATTTAACTTCCCCAATGGTAAGAACTAGCGCAAAGTTGAGATCGCATCCTAAACCATGAGTTCCAAATGTAGACACTGCTAACAGGGATTATGTAGAAATTGATAGAAACGCAGAAATAAGAAAAAAAACATAAATTAAACCAATCACAAGTAAGCAGGGTAAGACAAGAATCATTTAAGAAGATTAGAACAAAAGTGATTAAGAGTATATCATTTGACAATGATATTTAGGGTGCACTCAAAAAGAATTACTAAGCAAATGCAAACTCAAGTAGATTAGTTATGGATGGTCAACCAACCCATGTTAGGTTGTGTCCTTGAGTAGGACAAGCTACATAATGAAGGTAGATATAGAAGGGAAGGGGGAATTGTGAAGAAATATTATGGCACTCCACATGAATCAAGGAATCAAGCAAGCAAGCAATCAATCAATTTTTGGAATAAAGAAAGTGGCTTGCAAATAAAAAAAGTAGCCAAAGAGGACGCATACCCTCCAAGGTTCATACAGAGATTTAAGGACAAAATCCCTTATTTCTCATCATCAAGTTTTGTATGAAAACCCAAATCTTGACCAGCCAAAGAGAACAAAAACCCTACAAGATAAATTAAGAGTTTTAATGATGAAACCCTTTATATTCTCTTAGCAAGTTAAGGATAAAACCCCTTAATCTTGCCCTTATTGAGTTAGGGACAAGAACACCTGATTTAGGCAAATCTGAAAGCACTTCCAAAGTCGTGCAATCAAGAGGAAATCATCACAATTTGAAGGAGAATTATTGTGGAAAATCAAGATAAGTTCTATTTGCAGAATAAATGCAAATTTGCAAATCTAAATATTATAATAAAATTCATCATTTTTAATAAAGTTATATTTATAAATATCTCATTTTGTGAGCTGAATAAAACAATTGGGGCCTAGTAATGTTGTACAAAACTCACTCTTTGCATAATCCTTCTTCCACCAGCAACGATGCTTCTAGGCTCCCCTATACTCATGATGATAACAGTAAAGGTGCTGGTGGCATGGGCAAGCCTGCTCTTTGTTCAAACACAAGTGATTATTCCTGTGGGAAGGCCGTTAATGCTGATGCTAGGGTTTGGGACGCCCAATAATCCTCTTGAAGTCATGCTTCTTGTCTAGATGGATCTGGGTGTTCTCCTCTGTTTGGAGTAGGGCTTTCTCCTTTTGGAAAGCCCAATAATTTGGACTTGTGCAAAGAAGTTGGTGGGGCTGCAATTGGTAACAATCAATCATATCTATCCATCTATTTCCCTCTAGGCACACTCCAGAGATTTGCGTCGAACGACCTGTTTATGACTGAAAGAAGTTCCTCCAAGAAAATGTGCTCATTTGTAGATTTGTAAAAACTTGGCCCAAGTTGTGTGATGTGCAAAACTGGATCTCCTCCAAATGGAAAGACTATCTAGAAGATGAGGCTAGTATTTTTCCCTATGCAAGGTGTTTCTTCATACTAGAGTTAAGAGTCTAAAGAAGATAAGAATATGGCGCTAAAGGATGGCCCATGGGTGTTTCAAGGTGATTTCATATGCTCAAAGGCTTGGTATCCCTCGCTTGATCCACGCACAGAGATATTTACTTATGCACGTCTTTGGGTTTGATTACCATACCTTCCAATTCAGTTATGAGAACAAGAGTGTTTGCAAACTATTGTAAATGGTTTAGGAAAATATTTATGTGCTTCTAAAGAAACTGACAGTCCCAACCGGTGCTGAGAGGGGAGGGGTGGATCAGCACCTATAAAACTTTAAAACAAATCTGATGTAGTATACTATAACTGTAAGCAAAACAGGTTCTAGCATAAGAATAGCATCAAGCAATCAATCAAAAGTAACACTAGATTTATCACGTGGAAACCCAAATCGGGTGAAAACCACGGTGTGAGGAAACCTCACAAATTTTGCACTCTTCTGAAGTGCGCCCTGTTAGGAGCCTTCCCTGTTAAAGGATTACAACGCACTGTTAGATGCGACCCGGTTAAGGGATTTGATACAATAAGGCCTATTAGTGCCTGCCTGGTTAGAGGACTTAGAACACCTGAATAGATGTCACCCGATTAGGGGATTTAGTACAAGGGACCTGTTAATGTCCACCTAAAATACTAGGATTTAGCTATTGTAATTGTTAGAGAGCAATAGAAGGATTGACCTTTTAGAAATGGATTTGCATAGCCTAATAAGATATCTATTATACTCAACTGAGAAACATCACCGGTTGCTACTGGTATGTTCTCCTTTCCTATTGTGCTTTTTTGCACTCTTCTCTCTTCTTCTTTTTCTTCACCTTAGCTTCTTCAGCATACAGGTTCACTCTTTACTTTGGCAAAATGAGGGCAAACTATATTCTCATCAGACAACAGAATATATAGACTTCTTGCCCTAATTGCTTTTCTCATGCATGACCTGTTTACAGATCACCTTCGGATCCATCACCCAGTGGAGTATTACTTCACTGAGGAAAGCATCCAATGCATGCTATGCTTTATCTACTTTATGAAAGAAAGCGACAGATGCGTGTCAAAAGCTTTCCTTCACAAGAGATATCTCCATGATTTAATGCCACAAACTTCAACATTAAATCCTTCAATTGCGCCTTGTACCGATCGTCTTGATAACTCAAAGTCTACCGGATTTAGTGCAATAAATCCCGATCAAAGAGTTAGTTAACTGATTGTAGACTAAGACTTCCCCGGTTCATCTTATCATGACGAAGTCATTACTTGATCGGTAAAGATCATTAAGTTGTGCACAAGTAAGACCCTTGACCTGTCACCTTTCTTTCCTCTATCTATACCGGTTGCATCCTTTCCTCGGTCTTTGTTACCGGTTACCAGTTGTTTTTCCCTTGGAAACCGGTTGCATCTGATGAACAGAATTAATCTCTTCTTCTTTGCACAATGTCACCGGTTGCCAAACCAGTCTCTCTACACACAAAATGTTGTTAGCTAACTGATAACTGTTTCGATTCACAAATCCAACACTAGTGTCCTTAGATTGAGATGACAGCACCTCTTTCCTCTTTTGTCAATCAATGACAATACTTAACTGCCATGTACCGGTAGCAAGCTTTACCGGTTACCATCCCTTAATGCCAACATAAACAATCAACTATGCAAGCACCATTGTGCCCGAATTTGTGTGGAGATGGATCTCTCCACTAGTCTCCTAGCTAAGATCTCATTGAAAGTTAGCAAGTTACTTTGGCAACAACAGGTGGACTATGAAAAGGTTGCCTTATGGTGTAGGTGTTACTCTACTGAACATTTCACTTCTAAATGCCCAAAATCTAAAAACTTTGATAATAGAACCGTGTCTCCCCAATCGACGCCCACATGGTGGATTGAAGATCATCACTACATGATCTCTTCCCAGATGACCACATGCACTTCCGCAACCCCTACAAAAATGTTCTAAAACAACTCCTAACACTCTTGATAGTTCGGGGTCTGGGGCACTGCTTCAGGTTACCGACAACAACACTCCTTCAAGAAATGCTCCCCAAAAAGTCACACCTAGGAGATGTTATTCCCCCTTAGTCTTAGCCATATTTGAGTTCCTCCACAACTCCTTTGTTCGCAAATCTTAAATCTCCCCAGTCTCCTTCAAACAAGGCTGTTGATCCCATTCTGGAGGCTCCACAAAGGGATTCCAAACGAATTTCACAGATTGATCTGGAATGTTTAGAATCCAAGACAGTAGATTTTCGAGATGTATCTTCAATGTTTGTGGATGTTATTGAGATGAATGGACCTAATCACAAAGAAGAAAATTTAAAGGGAAGTTTTTCCCTAAACATAGGAAGCGCATCACAATCTGCATGGACAGAAGTCAAGAGGAGAAAGTCTCCTTCCGCAAAACCCATGCACCAGATGATGCTACAATCTTTAAAGAAAAATGCTCAAAGCTCGGGTATTTAGCTCAAATATGAATAGTTTGTATTCTTTGCACTCCTTTTTCTCTTTTAAAGTGGCATTTTTTAGGATGTGAAGGGAAGAGCTATGTCCTTCTTGTTGTTGGTATTCTGTAGCAACAATGTTTGGTAGTATGTGTTAGGAATGTTTTATGGTGGTGGAAGTCATATGCAGTCTATACTAGGGGTTTTTCGAAGAATTTATCACCCTTGTTATGTGAAAAAAATTATATTTGAAGATATAATATAATCGGTACAGCCCCTTTAGCTGCATTTTGCCTATCAAAAAAAATTATATTTATAAATATAATGCAATTCTCATTTTAAGTTGCAATTATTCTTTTAGGGAAAAAATAGGCAATGTTCTAGAAAGGGACAAAACATTCTGCCTCCAAATCCTTGCATTAGTTTTTTTTTTATCACTTTGGATCAAGATGAATGGAAAAGCAGCATATTTTCTTTGTTTTTTCCCAATTAAACCCACTAATTGAGTTACATTTATCCTGCAGGTTTGTTGAGTCAAATCCCTATCCTATGTAATGCTTCTATTGTTATACCATCTTTTGCAAAATTGTCTAAGATACAAGTATAAGGCTCCACATAGAGCTAGTGATGTCGAGTCAAGTGATATAAGCTCCTTTCTACCATAGTCAGGACTCCACACGTGATTTTTACATTTGATGCCATGGTTATCATAATTTATGAGTTTTGAACACCTAAAACACTTAAGCATATTTATAAATTTTAAAATGTTGTTCCTTTCAACTCAAATCTGCTTTTGTAGTATGTACTCATTTGATCAATGTATACTTGTGTATCATCAAATTAGCTTCTAATTCATAAGTTAATTATGTCTTTAAAATTGATTTATTGAAGGATGAACAGAAAAAGCTTTAATCCTTGAAAAATGTCTCTATTTTATGGTTTTTCAATTTGCTTGGTCCAAGCCATGTTAGAGTCATGTAACTATGGTATCCACCAATCTAAATATAAATATAAATAGTATACAGATAAAAATAGTATATAAATACAAAAATATTTATATTTTGCAATTATACTATATTGAGAGATGTCACTTAACATCCTTCACATACAAATTACAATAAGACATCCTCAATACATACCTCATGTCCTAAGATACAAACATGCCAAGGGCATGTTTCCCATCCTTAGGTTTGGCTTTACTGACATTTCTAACATGATAGAATCGAAAGCTGTAAATAATGCCTTCCCCAACTTATGTGAATCAAACCAAAATGTTTACATAACTCTTTCAAATGAAATATTTGTAAATGAGAGGATGGAGCATGGCTTTGCCTTACATGCTTGGAGTATTCTTATTGGTTTCAGCTGAAGAAACATAGGCTTTGATAGGTGCACACAAACGCTGCAATATAATCTCATCATGCAGAAGACTTACATACCTTTGAGAAATACTCACCCCACAAAGGCCAGACAAGTTCACATAAATCAACAATAAAAACGGCATGTGTAGGGGCACTATTTGAACACATCTAACTAAAGCTGACATACTAATTGAAAATCCATAGAATATATAATGTAAGAAACGATGAAAGTTGAAACCAGTTATGAGAATCCTTCACTCGAGCCCTGTGAAATTTTTGATCCTTATTTTGCACTAATTTCTTTCCTGAGAAATGTTCTTTGTGCAAGTTCCCAACAGAAGGTTCATAAACTTTAGCAAAAGAAACACAAACAAAAGCCTATACAAATCAAGGAGTTTATATCATTCATGAGAAAAATAAATAAATGCACACATCAAAACTCAAAAGTTACAGCGTGAAAGTTTTCAGATGTTACATCATAAAATCCACATATTATCTTGATACATACATTACTCAAGTTGTATCGAAGACGCCCTGTCTCCTGATTGATAGCATATGCCATGGAAGGATCCATCTCACTGTATTCTAATACACCAAGAGGTCCTCCTTTGCCCCGCTGAACAAACACACCAACCTTCTCTTGTGGATATGCCTGCCTTGCACATTAGAAGAATTTAGCATAATAATATCTCCAAGGCAACTATTTTGAGTCTGAAAAGAATAAATTATATATACGGTAACATCTTTATCTCCAATCCTGAATGATAAAACATTTTTGAATTCCTTGTAAATCACAAATCTAGGAAAGGAAGAAAATATGAATTATATAAATATCTATAAATAGCACACGTGATCAAATGGGAGAGAAAAAGATATAAAAATGGACAGAATTCTCTTCGTTTGCTAGCCAAATACCTTCCGGACAACTTTAGCTGCAGTAGCCACACCTTTATCAATAAAATAGCCCAAGAACAATGGGTCTGCTACACGGACCTGATCCATAAATACACAACACAAAAGACGTGTCTTTATTGTCAAGAGTTGTTCAACCTCAGCTTTAAAATGGAAGTTTATTGTTTACTTGAGTAAAAAGCCCTTACCAAAGCATTGTCAACTCCATAACAATCAACGTATTTGATGCCTTTCATAGCCATATCTTCCAAACATTTTGAGGACTTCAATGCTGATAGAACAGTTCAACATATACATGACAGAAAAATAAGTATAAGATCATGCACATGCATTAATTCAATTAACACAAGAACAATAAATATGTCTTTCATGGAAAATACCTGCATAAACTCCTCCATTACCATCTGGAGCCCTTAGGATCTGCAATTGCAGGACAGAGTTTCAGGAAACTCAAGCTTGAATTAATAAGTTATATACACTATTAAATATCCTCTGCAAGCCATAGTCAAAAATCTTGTACATCTTAAAGGCCAGCTTTATTTAACTACTCCAACTTTTTGCTATAATTGCTAAGGACTATACAACTACAAAAACAGAATACTTTTGAATGTATCTTAGAAATTTTGAGAAGATCACATGAAGGCTTTGAAGATCATTAGCAAAAGAATGAAACCTTCCCAAGGAGATTGAAAGATTTCTTTTGGATATCTACCTCAAGGTAATTATTCAAAGAAGAAATAAGATATAAAACATGTGCTTAGTATTCTTGCACCACAGCATGAGCATCAGGCTTCAGTTAGCAGTCAGGAATCACTTTATTCCAGACCTAATATTTGGTAGTGAAGAAAATTACCACATGTTTCCCATTAAAAAATAAAGCTACTTTAAGGTTCGCCTCACCAATTAGTAAGACTTGAGCTTCAAATTCATCCCCACAACTATGGGCAATCATCTCTTACATATCTTTGAAGATCAGCACAAAATCCATCTATAATTCGAAACAAGTGACATAGGAATCATCTCTTACATATCTTTCAAGATCAGCACAAAATTCACATCTAAAATTGGAAATAAGTGACATAGGAAAAATTCTTACTCATGCAAAAGCTCGCCTCATAGACACCTTTTTAGCAAAAGATCATAGTACAGGAATTTGATAGCCTCCATAACTTAAACCTAGTTGAAATGCTTTATAACAAATATAAAATATGCTATTAATCAAGAGATTTTTCTACACAAAAACAATCTCCTTGGGAGCTTCTAACAAATCTGTCCATTTCAAATGAAATAGCACAATAAATTGCCTAATAAAGTGTGCAATAGCATATCAACAATCTTTTACTTTTCAAAAGTTGATTAGATGCAATAGCAATACTTCAAAAAGCTTAATCAACCACACATGCAAGATATAGCAAGTAAGAACACATGATTTACACAGGTGACATCAATCCCCTCTAGATAGTTGCATAGGCACCAACTCACTGGAGACACCAATACCCACAACTGAGCACCAACTCAGTAAGAGACACCAATCTCTTTTAATGAGAGACACCGACCTCTAGAGACAAGAATTAGGCCTTCTTAAGTCCACTACAAATCTGACTTACATGACTGCTCTAAATATATTCAGGAACTCTATTAACTCTCTGCATAAATCTTCTCTTATCTTTCACATAAGTCTGCTCCAAAATGTATCAAGAATTCTGCAACAAATCTGCTCAAGAGCTTGCAATAACTTTCCCTTAAAATCTGTTCTTAATCTTTGATACTTGATGCGCAAAGGTCTGCAAAAATCTGCTCATAAATTCTGAGATAATCTGATTTCTACACATAAATCTGCTCTCAAAAATGTCTACATCTGCTCTTGAAAATCAGAAGGATATACAAAGAATTTCTTGCATTCTAACCCTCAAATGACCCTCAATATATACATGCTCAAACACCTCTTCACCCAATGGTTAAATCCCCTCAAACCAAGTTGGCCAAGGTATTTTATTTTATTTTAAATTACTTCCCAAGAAAATAGGTGCCCATGCAAGTCGGCTAGCATATAGATTTAATTGTCTTGGGTGCCAATAAGGTCATCGACTAGCATATAAACTTAAAATTTAAATCATCTTGAAATAATACAATTTAATATATTTGAATTGCCGCCTCCTTTGCTCAACAATATCTCAATGATAGTGCACGATCTAACTCTTTCCTTTGACATCAATGACAATAATTTCCAACAAAAAGTGGGCTCAATTAAAGAAAAAAAGATGGGAATATGAGAAAGGATGCTTGATGGCACTCAGTGGTCCAGTATTATGAGAAAATAATATGTTTTTGCTTTGTTATTTATATTTTATTTTTAGTTTACAAATTAAACTTTTGATATTGTTCATGTCTTATAATTTTTCAAATGTTGCTTGCAGATATATTTGCTCATCAACTATTGTGGGAGTAATCAAGTATGTTAATCCAAACTCTCTTAACCTTGGAGAGATTTATTTTTTATAACATTCTTAACCAAATGCACAAGCAATTTCTGACAAGGATCTTAGATTACAAAGGAGCATTTCAGGCCTGTTGTCTCAAAGAGGTAGAACATAATGAGCACCCCTCTTCATATGGCTACCTATGCTCTTAATCCGAAGTGGTATGTACCTAGACCCAGCTGAATTTTTCCACTAAATGATGAGGCAATGGAGGACTTTATGAAGGCCCTATGTAAGATGTATAGCACTTAAAAGGCAACCATACTCTTGGAGCAAAAGCTTCAGCTTTCCGATCTTCAAGATCCTACATTCAACAAACTAAAGGTTAGGACAGATAAGACCATTAATGCAAAACAACCCATTGGATGGTGGAAATTTAATGGGAAGGACATGTCGGAGTTGAAGCAACTTGCTATTTATCTACTCTCCTAGATTTCTCATTCCTCTATTGCAAAAAGGAATCGTACCACCTATGTCTTCATCCACTTGATCGATAGACCAACATGTTGGGATGTCGATCTTGAATATTTAGACAGATTGATGAGGAGATGCAACCAGGATTGGTCGAGCTTCCATTGGAAAAAGCACTACTTCAGCCAAAGAGTGGCATAGATAGCTCTTTTGATATCGATACCCAGATGAGACATAGTTATACAATATTGAAATCAAAAATTTCATTTCTGTTATACTCTTAACATCATTAAATTTGTTGTTTTTATATGACATCCTATGCCATCCTGCCATCCCCATTCCCAAACACCATAGAACACAATTTTTCCCTCACAGCTCAACCATGTTCGAGGATTACATTGGCTGTACTAAAACCGTTTCAAATTGCCTTTCCTATGTATACATGCACGGCATGAAACCATGAGATTTTTGCCCATATTGTTAATGTGAAATGCAGTCAGTCTTAATCAGACACTAAGAATATATTGTTAATGTGAAATGCAGTCAGTCTTAAATTTTAATCAGGGACTAAGAATATAAAGAATGATTACAATGGGGCATAAGTGTGGATATTTTTATTTATTTAGAATAGGTTTATATAAGAATATGTATATGCATGTGCTCCTACAAATAGAAAAGAATTAGTAATTTAGTATCAATAGAGATTCTCGGAACTAAGTATAGCACATCAACTCCTTGTCATCTATCTATATTATTATGCATGTGATAAAAAGGGGAAACAAAGACATGCGATTATTTGCTTTTACCTTGTCAACAAAACAAGAGGTCAAAAATGGCATTGATAGTCATACACGTTATATTGCCATTAAAGATATTAGTATAAATTGAGATCCTACCAAGGACAGCACATCAACTCCTTTATTATCTATCTAGATTATTAAACATGTTATAAAAAGGGGGAACAAGTGCGATTATTTGATTCTACCTTGACAACAAAACAACAGGGTTAAAAAGGCATTCACGTACATTAAAAAGAAGTCCAACCAAATTTACATTTACTACGAATAATCCACTTATTGTAAATAATTCATAGAAAGATATATCATGTCTATTAATGAGATTTAAGTTGTGAATCCTTCATCTGAATCTGCTTTAAAATGAACAAAAACCATTAGAATCTAATTTTACTAATTACTTAAAATATCCAGAAAACACTGCCTCAAAACCTCTTTACCTCCCCAACAAACTCATTAAGGCCCTAAATTTCACATGTCAAAATTACAAAAAGGAACAAAATGCCTGTGCTAATATCATTTGGTAGTCCGTTGAAAATAAGGTAGTTAAAAAGGGGACAAGAACAATTGTGACAGATGTTAATGTATTGCAGAGAGGCACTTTATACATTTATGTAACATATCTTTTAATAAAAATATTGGCTTCAATTTTCAATTTTTAAATTATCAAAAGTATACTAGCAGAGGTAGCTATATGATGGACTTGAAGAATTAAGGAGCAAAAATCAAATATTACTTGTTTGAATATGATATGGGAAAAATATCAAATACTTGGTGTAGTTACACAAATGTTAACAAACTCCCAAATTTTCTTCTTGGTATGTGTGACACCTTAATGATATTGCTAAAATATATTTATCAATGGAAATCGTCAAGAAGTAAACTTCACAAGCTTAACCACTTACGGTTGATCAAGAGAAGAAAGGAGAAACAAATTATAAATCATAGGACTAACCCACTTAATCTAATTATGTAGGATTAAGCTAAGAAAAATTATAATTTTATAATAATCGAGAGTAGTATTATTATAAGAACAAATCTTTCAAACCATGTCCTATAAATAAACAGATGCATTGCATTACTTTCACGACCAATTTTAGATCTTTTACTACTCAGATACTACTAATCTAAATGAGTGAGACTATGAATCTATTCATTCAAAAGCCCCAAGTCCAGCAAAGGTTTATTGGGTAACGTAGAAATTGGAAAAAAAATTCCATAATACATGTCTGCTTTGGTGAAGAAGGTTTCTGTGATCTTTAGTTGCCTAATTCTTGAAAAGGACTAAAACAAGTTTGAGCAATTGAAAACAGTTCAGAAACATTAAGTCCTTGTCTTACCAAGCTTTCAATAGACAAAAATGCATCAACATGATAAAAATTAAAAACACATAGCCAGGAAACATGTCATAATAATGATGTTTAAACCGTGAAATGGACAAGTCATACCTGATATGGGGTTTCCATAATAATCCTCCCTTCCTTTGAAATACAAGGTAACGTACCTTGCTGAAAAAAGGTCACCTGCATAACAAATATACTGTTTAAAACAACTAACAATGACTGAAAGAAAAATTAATAATCAGAATTCAAGCTCACTCAAAAATTGCTGCTTACCTGTCCTCAATACAAGCAAATTATTTTAAAAAATCAATTATAAAATAAGATGTGATAAACAGTGAACCAGTAGGCTTATTTAATGCTTTCAAAGAGTTGGGTTGGGTCATCTAATATTGCCTTACCTTTTCATCATTGTTGCTGAAGCTCTGGGTAGGCTAGAGAATGCTCTCAAAGAGAATGGAAGTCTAAAAGGAATGGAACTTCCAAAACATTTTCAAAGAATCGCTGACCTGCTGTTTATGCACAACACATTTATGGATTGAACAGCTAAGTTCAGAGAGCTCAGCCAATGAGAGAACTATTGAAAATCTAAGTTGTCAGGTTCTCCTGTTTTGCACCTTGAGCCCATTCCAGGAGCGTTCCGGTTTGGGTGTGCGTGGAGGAGCGCCCCTGAATGTCTAGGGATTGCCCCCAAACACCTCAAATTCCCTGTGAGAACTAAGTCGTTGGGTTCTCCTATTTTGCATTTTGTGCCCATTCCGAGAGCGTTACACTGTGTGTGTGCGAGGGAGCGCAAAGAATGTCTAGTGAGCTTCTCAGACACCCCCCAAGTTCCCTTTGGGTACATAGCTCTACACGCCCACATACCCACAAGGAACCCACGACCCCTAGATGTCCCTGGGCACTCCCCTGAACAAACCCATGCACTCTTGCAGCCGCTAAGCACTTTAAACACTTTAAACATTGAAAAAGTGCAAAGAAAACCTAAAACAACCCGTTATGCCCAATTTCACCCATTTGAAACATCATTTTTCTCTCATGACAGATTCTCAGACATTCTTTCTCATTTTTGCATTTTGAAGGTTAACTGTTTTTTTCAAAGGAGATCAATCACAGAGTATCAAAGGAGCAAAGATAACTTGCACAAAGTAGATCTAACATCTAAAGTAAGTGTTTTAACTAATTCTTTTGTCTTTTAACAAAAAAGTTCAAGTTTTTGATGAATGTTTTTTAGTTTTTGATGAATTTCTTCAAGAATTTTATTTTTGTAGCAAAAACAAAACAAGATCACTATTTGTTATAATGTTTTTTGGTGTTCATTTTGAACTTTTATTAGTCTATACATATTGCAAGGTTGCATTTATTTATTTATTTTTAATATTATTTTTTTATAATTTCTTAAATTGCAAGAATGTCCAATAGTTCAAGTTCAATGGGTATTGATGCAAACAGCAAATTTTAAAATTAATAGAGCGTCTCCTCTATGGATATATGCTGCAATGCTTGAACAACTTCGAGGAGGTGGGGCTTTCATTTGGAATTGTAATGAATGTGGAGCTCATATAGTTGAAAAAACAAGCCACTTTTGTGCAATAACTGGGAAAGGGATTAGAGCATGTGAAGGGCCAACTAGGAAGGGATTTTCAAACAAATAATTTTAAAAAATTATGGCATACATTAGAGAACAAGAAGAAGCTAATGTTGTGACTAAAAGAGCAAAACTAAAATCTCATCCTTTAGCAGAGAGAAAAGGAGTGAATTTACCTACAGATTCAATAATGGGCTCCCATCATCCTTTCTTAGAGACAGCTTCTATCCAAACAAAAGTTCCCACTCCTTCCCACAAAAGAGACCCATTGGACAAGGCATTTCAAAATGAAGAAACATTGCAGAAGAAAACGTTGCATATTACATTTAGCCAATGGTCTTCCTTTCAACTTGGTGAGATCACCATATGGTGGCAGCAATGAATAGTGCACCTTCTAGTTTCACAGGTCATGGGTATGAAAAGGTGCACACCACCTTAATGGAAAGAGTAAAAAAATTGTAGGGAAATCATCAAACAAATTAGGGATTCTTGGATTGAAACAAAAGTGTCTATTGTTTTTGATGGATGGAAAGATTGCAAAAACCAACCTTTCATAAATGTTATTGCAGTGTCCCCAAAGGGATAATGTTTTTTAAGGCAATTGATTTTGAGGGGCAAATCAAGGATATAGAATTTATTTCTAAAATTCTCATTGAATTCACAAAGATGATGGGTCTTGAACAATGCGAGAAACTAATTAGTTGTGTAGTTGCTTTGGTTAAGGAAAGGTGTGAACACATTTTTTTGGATACCATGCACTGGACACTCCCTTAACTTGGTGATGCAAGCAATTAACACTCAAATAGAGTGGGTGAAAGGTATATACCAAGAGGGTGAGATCCAAATGTTTGTGACAAACCACCATATGTCACAAGGCATTTTAGGACTTTCTCAAATTTTGAATCATTCAAGGTAAATTTAATTTGTTTTTAATTTTTATTTATATCATGTTTAATAAGTATATAATACTTTTCAATGCATTATTAACATATTTTTTACATGATCCTAGGTTACTAAGACCCGATTTGCTTTACACAAAACCATTTTGAGACAACTTGTGAAGGTGCAAGAAGCATTGAGTGTCATGGTTATTAGCAACCAATGGAGTATTTGGAAGCTATCATATTCAAAGAGGGCCCAAAAAGTCGTGCCATTGATCCTAGATGACAATTAGTGGGCCCATGTGGAATATATTTTGAATTTCACTAGGCTTATCATGATAATGATTAAGTTTTTCTAATATAGATCGGCCATGTTTGGGGGAAATTTATGATGGAATTGACTCCATGATAGAAAAAATAAAGGTCATAACCAAAATAAACCTTTTTTCCAAATTGTGGAAAAAATCATTCATTGTTGCTAGAACAAGATGAACACACCATTGCACCCCCTTGCATATGCACTATCTCCCAAATACTATAGCTCACAGATGCTTTGTCAAAGAGAACTCCATATAGAGATAGTGAAGTTGATAATGGATACAAGCGAGCATTCAAAAGACTTTTCTCAGATCCAACAGTAGTAGAAAATGTTAGGAAAGAGTTTAGCTTGTCCATCTCAAGACGAGATCATAGCATTTGTGATCTTCAAGATCGATACATTGTACAAGCTCATACATGATGGTACCTCCATGGGCAAGCTTATTTGTTCCTTCGGCCTCTTACAATCAGGATTCTATCACAAGTTTTTTTTTTTTAATTTATATTGTGGATTTTATTAATTACCATTCTTCAATTAATTTTGCATTTTTTACTCCTAGTTGTTGGTTTTCTCTCCAATTTCAACATGTTGCAAGTTCTTCCACTGAACAAAATTGGAGTACATAGTCCTCTATCAACTCAATGAAGCATAATCAATTGGCTACTAAAAGAAGCAAAAGACTTGGTTTATGTCTATTCCAATTTCTATCTTCTATCACATAAGCAAGAACACAAGGAACGGTCAACGAAGCATTGGACACAGCCCATAAGTGTACTAACTTGGATGCATCTATTGCAGCGCTTGCTAGAGTCACTATAGATGATGGTGATGAGACACTTATACATGATGCACCTAGTGGGAGTGGCAATGCATTTACTTGTGGTTCAAATGATGTTGAACATGAACCCAATGATGACCTTGTTCTAGAACCTTTTGATTATTGATGAAGATTGAAGGCAATTAATTTTTTTGTTTGTATTTATTTGAAATTTGTAATTGTAATGATATTCATTTGAATCGTGACCATAGCATACATGATATATATTATAAATTTATATGGCATATGACATGATATTAAAACTCTAAACTATCAATTGGCATTTAATATTTATCTCTATTACTAGCATTTTGGCATTTGGCATTGATCAATGATCAAGTATCATATTGTCAAACATATTTAAAATTCCATATATTTTTTTAATTTTTTGTCCATGCATACATACATACATACATATAATTGTTGTACTGATGTACCTATATCCTATACCCATACCCAATCCTATACCAAAACCGGCAACTTAGTAGAAAACATATGAGAATGTTTCAGGGCAAAGTATAATCAAGGTGAAATAAAAAAGAAAACATTTGCGAAGCCACAAATGAAATGCAAACTGATCTGTGCAAAATCTTTAACATCGATCCAATGAAACTTGCCTGCACATAATTGAATGTCCCATTATTTTAAGACAAGAACTCTAATCTTTTATGCAAAATCTTAATCGAGTGATTTATAAAAAAAATTGCAAGATGAAAAGGTGAATGGCTCCTTGCTAGAGGTAATTCAACTAATCAAAGCAACTCTCTAACGAATACCATGCCATATGATGTCAATTCTTCTGCTACCATATAAAGTGACTTCTTCAATTCAAAAGATTATCTAGTCTACAATTGAAGAAAACAAATGTTATCAGTAAGCTCATATAGAATCTGTCCCCTAAAAGAATGGAGGGTGTATTGGGGTCAAAACCAATAAAATAATGAATCTAGCTCCAAGGCCTAAATTTAATTTGGAGGGCATACTCATAGGAAAAAGCTCTCTAAGAAGGAAATACTTGGTACTCATTCATGTGAGTTTTATTCAACTACAACAACAACATGCAAAACTGAATACTTAGTATTCTAGGATGAAACACTAAATCTCCAACTCTCTCTTGAATAAGGAAGTTCATATGCTAAACAATGTGTCTGAATTGTATGATCAAATGAGATAACTCCAAGGTTCCTTCTTATCATAGACTTTCATTCGGTTATAGTGATGTGATATGTTGGTTATCACAAAGGGACTTATGTTATTCATTCAATGGATATCAACAACTTCAACTTCTTCCAACCAAACAAATTGTGAAGGAAACAGATTAGAAAGTTATTCTACTCTAAGAATGTAAGACAATGTTGATGATGGGTTGAGCCTCTATCCATTCCTTGCTTCGTTGTGTCAACTAGGCATAGGAGGGTGCTATCTACTAAGGATGCAAGAATGGTTTTCACATTGCCAATATTCATTCAAATACCCTGTGAAGGCGCAATCTAAATGAACATTTCCAAAAGAAGTTAAACACTTGCAATTTAGGCCCAAACTAACCTTACACTGTTACAATCAGCAAGTGCCAAAAGATATGGACACTAGCTCCACCATTAATCACCATTCAACAATATCTTACATTCAACTACTTCTACCTCTACTCAACATGAAATGAAATCTAATCTAAGACAGAAAGTGAAGAAACCATGCAATACTCCAAAGCAACACAAGTAATCCACCATGAAGACCAACAATGAATTAATAATTACTTTGATAGCATTATGGCAACAATTTCTCCAAGTCTCTCTATACTCTACCCTATCTCTAACGAGTTACAAATGAGAAGGCATTGGCCTTTTATAGTTGTTCAATACAATGAAGGGTCAAGATTAAGGGCTAAGATTAATCCAACACAGCCCTAATTAGGGTTCCATAACCTTCACTAACAATTATTAAATGCCCACCCAATTACAAAAAAGCACCACCATGTGGGCCAATAGAAAAATCACATTGCTTTAAAGGGTCAATAAGAAAATTGGTTAGATCTAAGCTTATAGAAGAAGCCACTAATCAATAAGCCAATAATAAAATGCCACAAGGGCTTACAACAAATCTTTTTATAGAAGACAATTTTTTTTGACTTTTCCCTTTTTGGCAAATTCAATGAATCTGGTCATCATATTGCTGATCTCTCCCACTGGGACACTTGGCATGAATTGACTGGTTGAAGAAATGGGTGCCACCTCAACATGTTCATCTCATAGACATGATAAATACCCCTTGCCCTCTTCATAAACTTCTTTTACCCTTGGAAATCTTCTCATTGCCTTGGCGTTTGCTCCATCCTTAGTTGTTGTTTCTTTAGCCCTAGCATTTTCGCTATTTTTCACTCCTATAGCCTTCGCTGCTAGGTCCTTGAATTCTTGCAACTTGCTGACCTAAAGAAATCCTTGCCACAGTCCTTGAACTTCTGTCTTATATTTCACCTCAAACCTTGGCTCCATACTCGGCCTCTATTTCACCTTGCAAAACAATATTATTTCATTAAACACTTGAATTTTATATTGTCTAAAATCAAAAGTCAAGTTAGTGAAAACAAGCCAAACTCATGATAACACCTATCTCCTATGCATGATCGAACTTTCTATACTTAAAGACTCCATTATGCTCGAATAAAATGAAGGGTTCAGATTCACATAATTTGATCATTACCTGATTTTCATTTGAATTCCTCATCTAATATGAATTTGCAACCTTCTATCAATCATGAAACACCATAAAAAGTCCTATTTACCTGGCTTTGCGATATAAAATTTGAGCCTAAAACTCAGATCTGGAAGCGGCTTGCTCTTAGAAAGGTCTGATTTTCACTTCCTAATTCAATTATTCTTGAAATTCTGACTACTAATGGAAAGATCTGGACTTGTTTTCAATGTCCTGTCTAACCTTTTGATGTCTCCAAATCTGCAATATGCTGGATGTTAAAGTTTGATGCCTTCTTAGTAACTTTGATTTGTCAGAAAGGCTCAATGCTTATTTGAGCTTGGTATGATCTGTTGTGCAATAACCATGATTGTCTTCGTTCAATTAGCTGCCTTTCTTGGAGGGATTTGATCTGCACTTCTTGATTTCGATCTGTAATTGATATTTGTTACGAGTTAGAGTTGGGCGTTGAAATGTTTTCAACCCCCAACTCTAATAGTTGTTGAACCCCAGAGGTGGCATCTCTTCATTTAGGCCGCCTTGGGCCTTTTCATTAGACTTGTGCCCTCCATTAATCAATTTGAATCCCTTTGCATTTAATCTATGTCCTTCCATATTGAATTCATGTCTCTGTTGTTAAACTCGATGCAATCAGATTTAGGGCCTGTCTTATAATATCTAAGGCCAAAACCATTAAATTTGAGACTATATGCCCAGTTTTAGGACCCATGTTATAAATTTAGGCCTGATTATTGAACTCAGCCTATTTTTAAGCCCACAGATTTAATGGATTTAAGGCCAACATGTTACTAATTGAGCCTTCGTTTACTGACTTTTGTGCCACACATTTGGCATTGTAGGGCCACGTTTGAGGGTTTAAGGCCTTGTATTTGAATTTAAGGGGCACACGTTCGAATTCTAGGGCCTGATTTAGGAACTTCCACTCACACATTTCACTATAGGGCCTGCCCCATTGCATATACGCCTAGATTCGGGGCTGCACTTAATGAGTTCATGCCCAGACTTAATGAATTAAAGTCCACACATTTCATTAGAGAGCCCATACATTTGAAAAATACAGCCACACGCTATCACTTAAGGTTTATAAGTTTCAGATTTGAGGCCATGTCATTGATTTTAGGCTCATACATTAAGCATTATAGATCTCCACGTTAGGAATTGAGGCTGTCTTTAGGTCTGCTTTATGGAATTTGAGCCCACACGTTGAAAATAGGAGCAGATCTGGGCCTGTAAGTTTGAAATTAAGGCCCTGACCACTGATTTAGGCCCACATGCTTGAGAAATGAGGCCACACGTTTAAGTTCTAAGACCTGATTTAGGTCCTGCGTCCAGATTTAGGCTCACTTTATGGCCTTGACTATTAATTTAGGCCCACGAGTTTCATCATAGGCCTGATTTAAAAATTACCTCTATCGAATTTAATCCCAGATTTAGGGCACAAGCCCACACGTTATTGATTGAGGGTCTCTCTCACTGAATCCAAGGTCTGATTTAGGAGTCAGATCCATACATTTGCATCGAAGGCCTGATTTAGGCCTCATCATCATCGAATTTTGGCTCAGATTTGATGTTCAGGCCCACGCGTTACTGATTGAGGGTCTCTCTCACTGAATTCAAGGTCTGATTTAGGACTCAGACCCAAACGTTTGCATTGTAGGCCTGATTTAGGCCTCATCATCATCAAGTTTAGGTTCAGATTTGATGCTCAGGCCCGCACATTTCATGTTTAGGCCATGGAGCCATACATTTAGATTATGGAGTTTGAGCTTATGGGGTTTATAGGTTTAGATTTTAAGGCCACAGCTGTTTGGAGTTTGATGCCATACAATCAGATTTTGGGCCTTACATTTGATTTGAGGCCTATCCCTTTAATCGACCCAAGCCAATGCCTCAATGCAAGGTTAAAATTGATGCCATAGGTACTTAATTGGTGCTTACCTCACATTGAATGCTGGGCCCCTTGACTGATTCAATCCACTTCTCTAATCATGCAGATTGCACCATTACTCTAGCCGCATTTGTAATTTGAATGAAAGTTGGGCTTGATTTGTGGTTGGAATCTTGAAGTGGAAACCACTACTTAGGCAAAACAGTCATACACTAAGTGGAAACCACTAGTAGGTTAGGCAATGGTTAAAATCCCAAAAGTGGAAACCACCTTACACTTAGGCAAAACTGCCAATCAACAAGTGGAAACCACTCATGACTTAGGCAAAATTACACAATTGCTAGATGGAAATTTACGCCAACTTAGGCAAGGCGCAATTGATGTGCACTGGAAATCAAGGGTGACTTAGGCAAAGTGCAATAGATGTGCAGTGGAAATCAAGGGTGACTTAGGCAAATGATACAACTCGAAGTGGAAATCGACATGGACTTAGGCAAGTCCATGTAGTATGTAGTGGAAATCACCATGGACTTAGGGCAATTTGAAGCACATGGTGGAAATTTACTCCAACTTAGGCGAAATCCATTTCAATTCAACATAGCTTTCTCACAAAAAGCATTTCATATCCATTCATCAATTGCCACAATTTTTTTATATTTCAACTAAATTGCTAATCCACATGATCAAAATATCACTAAGTTTTTCTAAGTCTCTAATATCCCTTGCCAATTTTGACCCTAAAATGCTAATAAGAGGCTCAAGGAATATTGTCAAACACTTTGCCTACAACCTCTTTACTTGTTGTTACAATGTTTCAATCTGATAATTATTGCTTGAATTGATGTCAAATGTGATTTAAATGCTTTCAAATGGTTACTAAGATGTCTAGGCAAAGAACCATAAAGCAAATGCAATTCTTTTTGTCTTTTGAATGCATATAAATGACCCACACAATGTAAATATGCACTTACAGCAGCTAGACATTAATATAAACAGTTGGCATGCAAACTAAATATGAGAGAAACAACTCTGGACATTGAAACTACTTTGAATTTTAATGAATTGATGATGAATATGCATCTATATCACCATTGGCATTTTAACAAATACTTAGCATGCAAACTAGAAATTATATGGCAGCAGCATAATGAAGTATTTCATTGATAATTCTCACGCCAAATAGTTACAAAGATATAGCATGTAATTCCCAGAACTTATGACAGCAAAATTAGAGAACCTGGTATGTAAATGCCTGCTGCAAATGATGGTCTCCACTACAATGAATATAATTTGCCAATTTAACACGCCCCTGCTGTAGTTGTATATAATCTTCCAATTAAATGCTTGATTTCCTGATGTATAATGGTAGCCAATATGAATCTCCAGGTCTGTTGTAGATATACCTTCCAATCCTTCAAACCCTAGATGAAATCTTCCACCTGTTAGCACAAATTGGACTCCTAGTTGAAGCCCACATTTAGGCAATAATTCGGTTGCTCTTTCACAACCTCAAAATTTCAAACCATTGAAGAGTTTCCGTTCTCCAATGAGGATAATGGCTGAAACCTGCAACTCAAGCTCCAAACCCCAATATTGACCATTAACAAAGTCAAATTCCTCCAAGCATAATGAAATTGATCCTTCTCATGGCTTTTTATAAGTCCTTCAATAAGTTCAATCATGAAGCTTCTCAATCACCTTTCACATAACTAAAAACATATTTGCTTTTGTTTCTTTGGGCGTTGACTTAGACAAAACATTTAATGAGCCACTTAATAATATATTCATTTAATGCACTTTAGAATTTGACTTTATAATATTAAATCCCCCTTTAATTATAAAGTCACATGAAGTCAATATAATATTCCCTTAAAATAATTACTTATTATTAAAGTAACACTTTAATAATAATTAAATGTCATAACTCCATTAATAACCATTATTTAATGATTATGACTTCATCACGGGCTAACACACTACTCCCACTATCAATCTCGATGCCTTACTAAAAATAGTAAGGGTTTCTCTCTAACATCATCCACTAACTTACTATAAATAGTAAGTCCCTCAAAAAAGGAACCAAAAACCTTTGAACATCAATGCCTCAAAACAAATGAAGGATCTAGTGAGGTAAGCACTTACAACGGCCACCTGAAGAACCCCAAAACTCCCAAACTGGACCCTCTAATCCACCATACTAGCTTACAAGGGTCACAATAATAGACTAATCCCTCGAACTTTGATGCTCATGAAAATGGGGACATTACAGTCCGCCCTCCCTAAGATTGTTTATCCCCAAGCAATCATGACTACAAAGAAACTCCACTGCAATTGAAGTCCAAAGGAAGATTGTGAGATATCCCACACAACACTACTAAAGCACCAACACAACCACAACTACACAAAAATGAACAACCCAACTGTCCAATCTCTATGCATTAAATCTATGCATTTGAAACAAATCATGTACATGAGGATCAAAAGTGAAACTGCAAGTAATCCACACCATGTACACACTGCAATACTCCCCAGTGAACTCAAACCGGAACCTCGATGCACGTGTAGGATCCCATAGCACATTGAAGAGTGTCCAACCAAATATACCTAGATCCCTAATCTAAAATATAAGTCTGCCAAGAAGAAAAACCTCGGACTCATGTTGTGCTAATCTAATCACATCGTCACCATGCTGGAAATGGCGAAGCAATCCAATGGGGCCCAACAACTCTGCAATGCTAATCCTATCACCACCTGGGTCCCAATGCAACCGAGATTCACATATGTCCGTATCGTGGAGATAGGAACATCTCTAGGTGTCTATAACACAATCACTACCTCCATCCTCTACTAAACTACCATGAATGTGTTGACTTTGCAAGTAGTCTCCTACCAACTTGCAGTTACTGATTCCATCTACTGAAGATGGTGAACACCTATCCCACCAAGGATGATATAATCCCCGAGCCAATCCACACTGACGCATCATCAAGTCCCCCACATGTGGATCAAAAGAAAAATAATAAGCACTCCTCATTGTGTAGTTACGGTAGAAAGATCTAACCTCCATCAATGGCTCATCACTAACAACTCTAGAATTAGGAGATGGCTCCAATCCCTGACCCCGAACAACTAATTGGGCAGGGCCTCAAGTAACCCTCCCTGCAAACCCAACCACAAAATCTCTATGAGGAAGCATTTTAGTCAGAGTATCTACAATTGCTCCCACCAAATGCTAAATGTTGCGTGAACCTTGGATGAGAGTAGCCTCAGTGACTCCAAACGATCTCTTCTGAAGCTCCAGACTCAAGCAAGTACTCAATAAGAGAATTCGTGCAGTAAAAACAATACGAGGTAGAATCACCCTACTCTTTTGCAACCCTCAGTTGATCACTTTGATTCTATGACATAACAAGTTGGCATCCAGAATCAGCTGCATGGGATGAAGTAACAGATTTGCTTCCAAGAGAGGGAAACAAATCTACATGAGAACCATACTACCAACCAGATGACACTCTGCGAGTCCCCTATGAAGATGACAGAGTAGCATCGTGTACCAACACACAACTCTCTGGAGAATCCACCACTATGACACGAGCTATCAGCAATCTGAACTACATCATCTATTATAGTACTATCCTTGGGAGAACCTGAAGCAACAAGTGGTTCTCTACTACTCTCAACCAAAATACACATCCCATCTAAAGACTACTGCACCTGTATCAGTGATGGATATAGCCACATCCTCAACCCGATCACAGCTATAACCTTTGGATGTAAGATCATCACTGATTGCCATTGTAAAAGACTGAATTGTATCTATAGTTGGTGAAGACTGTACCAAACTCAACTCCACGATTAGCTCCTCGATCCGTGACTCAGACTCACGAAGGGCCAACTGTGCACTCTCCAATGAGTCCATAGACGCATCAAGCTCATGAGTGAGCTTGTCGACCTCCTCCTCCTTTCCCTTAAGTGCATCATAATAGATACCATCGAGCATGAGAAGATGATCTCTATCTGCCAATAACTGTAAATAGTTACGTTTCATTGTTCCAATGGCTTCTCGAAGTGCATGGAACTCTGTCAAGGAAAGGCCACTATCACCATGCTCATCTGACATAGGAGTACTCCAACCAAAGGTAGCCAACATCTGACAAGCAACATCAAAGTGCTCTATGGTTGTAGCAACCATGTTGTCATTAACCTTAAGTTGCCCAACCAGATGATGATTCTGAAACCAAAGACTCCCATGCAAGTGTCCTGACCCAAATCTGCATTGTGATATGAGGTTGTATCCACATCATTCACCTCTTTATTAGCAGCAACTTGTGTGCTATCATCAGTGCACACATCAACATCCAATGTACTGTTGCTAAGCGCCTCATCAGATGACTCAACTAGCAAGGTAGAAGCTGTTGATATGACAGTATCTTCACACACTTCCATTTCCAAGGTAACTACATGTCCATCCAACTCACAATCCTAGGGATTCCATGTCAACATATGAACCTTCAAGCTTGTTTTCTAAGGTCTGATCTGAAAAATCAGACTCACCATGACATGAATCCAAATTACACATTGCACCATTAGTACCTAAATCACGAGTACCTTCATGTGACAACTTAATAGAAGCATCTTGCACATGTTTTCTCACTGCCGTCTCATGCTGATGCAAAATATCATCACTGCTGTCATGTAGATCAGAATTGTTATGGGTCAATATTTCCATGCAATCTTCATTCAAGGTCACTCCCACAACACATCTTGAACTTGCCATGACTTTCAAATTATCATTACACTCAAGTGGAAGACTGTTGTCAAAAAGATCAGACTTGTTATCATGACTGATAACAACTTCTTGAACGCTGAAAGTACCAACATTCTCTTTAAACTTCACCCTCTCTTCCTTTTCCTCTGTACTGATAAGGTTATTTGCATTAGTGTTTGCTTTCATTTTCTTTGCAAACAAAGGATCCAAAATTTTCAGATGTTGTAGAAGCCTTGTTAAACTCCCATCATAGTTTTGAAAGGCCTGCATGAGTTCTAGCATGAGTTCTTGTATAGACTTCATTTTGCCCATACTGAGACAAAAACAAGAGTGTCGGTTACTCTAACATCAATTGTAGGAGCTCAATGATTTCCAACCCTAGCAAGATGGCAAGAAACCGCTTCGATACCACTGTAATAACCCTTGCCAATTCTGATCTCAAAATGCTGATACGAGACTCAAGGAATATCGTCAAACACTTTGCATACAACCTCTTTACTTGCTGTTACAATGTTTAAGTCTGATAATAATAGCTTGAATTGATGTCAAATGTGATTTAAATGCTTTCAAATGGTTACTAAGATGTCTAGGCAAAGAACCATACATAATGCAAATGCAATTTTTTTTGTCTTTTGAATGCATATAGATGACCCACACAATGTAAATATGCATTAACAGCTGCTAGACATTAGTATAAACAGTTGGCATGCAAACTAAATATGAGAGAGACAACTCTGGACATTCAAACTCCTTAGGATTTTAATGAATTGATGATGAATATGCATCTATATCACCATTGGCATTTTAACAAACACTTAGCATGCAAACTACAAATTATATGGCAGCAGCATAATGAAGTATTTCATTGATAATTCTCACGCCAAATAGTTACAAAGATATAGCATGTAATTCCCAGAACTTATGACAACAAAATTAGAGAACCTGGTATGTAAATGTTTGCTGCAAATGATGGTCTCTACTCTACAATGTATATAATCTACCAATTTAACACATCCCTATTGTAGTTGTATATAATTTGCCAATTAAATGCTTGATTTCCTAATGTATAATGGCAGTCAATATGAATCTCCAGGTTTATTGTAGATATACCTTCCAATCCTTCAAACCCTAGATGAAATCTTCCACCTATTAGCACAAATTGGACTCCTGGTTGAAACCCACATTCAGCCAATAATTCAGTTGGTCTTTCACAACCTCAAAATTGCAAACCATTGAAGAGTTTTTGTTCTCCAATGAGGATATTGGCTAAAACCTGCAACTCAAGCTCCAAACCCCAATATTCACCATAAATGAAGTCAAATTCCTCCAAGCACAATGAAATCGATCCTTCTCATGACTTTTTATAAGTCCTTCAATAACTTCAATCATGAAGCTTCTCAATCACCTTTCACATAGCTAAAAACATATTAGCTTTTGTTTCTTTGGAAGTTGACTTAAAGAACACATTTAATGAGCCACTTAATAATATATTCATTTAATGCACTTTATAATTTGATTTTATAATCATTAAATGTCCTTTTATAATAAAGTCATTAAATGCTCACTTTATAATTTGACTTTATAATATTTAATCCCCCTTGAATTATAAAGTCACATGAGGTCAATATAATATTCCCTTAAAATAATCAATTATTTTTAAAGTAACACTTAAATAATAATTAAATGTCATAACTTCATTAATAACCATTATTCAGTGATTCTAACTTCATCACTGGCTAACCCACTGCTCCCACTATCAATCCGAATGCCTTACTAAAAATAGTAAAGGTCCCTCTCTAACATCCACTAACTTACTATAAATAGTAAGTCCCTCAAAACGGAACCAAAAACCTTTAAAAAACAATGCCTCAAAAAAAATGAAGGATTTGGTGAGGTAAACACTACAACGGCCACCTGAAGAGCTCCAAAACTCCCCAACTGGACCCTCTAATCCACCATACTAGCCTACAAGGGTCACAATAATAAGCTAATCCCTAAAACTCTGATGCTCGTGAAAATGGGGACATTACAAAGTCCAACCTCCTTGCTTGTCATGACTAATTCCTTGTCTTGCTCTCACTCACCAAGGCTCGGATTTTGAAAATATTGCCAATAACTCAAACGCTAACACCTACGGCAAACTAAACTGGCACTTGCTAAAAGGCAAGAAAAAAGAGGGGGACCCCATTTGCAATGGGGCAATGGTGTGAAAACCTCACAACAGGACTCTTCAATTCTAGAAAGAATCTTCACAATGAAAAACCACCACAAAGGATCTTATGCATTGATAGTTGAAACTAGTTGTGAAATCTATTCTGATTCTAAGATCACCACTAAGACGGGATGTTGGGATTCGCAACAAAATCTCTTCTTGGCAAGAGGCTTGTATTTGGTATGCTTCACACTCCTCCAAGCATGAACTCAAGGATCTCCAACAAAGGTTTAGAATAATGATTCAAGTGGCGGTGGAAAAGTATATCAAGGTGCACAAATCTGGTTGAAAGGATTGGAAAGTCGGTGTATTGAACTTAAGGATGTTGCTGATATGCTTGAAGAAAAAATTATATCCTTCTACTTCTCTAATGCTTAGGATCAACTGATATGGATGGGACCAAGATCAAGTAAGCACAATGTCCGAACGGGTATAAAAAGGCAACTCTACTGAACAATGAGGAATCACAAGACTATCCATTGAGTCATCTAGAACAAGTATGGTCTTCTAGAAGAGTATCCTTTTCCATGTCTTGTTGCTCTAGATTTAATTCTATCCAATTCAAAACTTTCTAAAGATGCTCCAAAGCTCCTCATGGGGTGCAACATGTAGAAGTAAGGAAAAAGGCACTAACCATCTATTTACACATTCATCCTTTGCATGCAATCTTTGGGACAAACCATGTGGCATATGTGGATTGGTTTGGGTAGCTTGAAAGAGGCTTAAGGGTCTACTCTATACTTGCATTGATCTTGCAAGTTTAAGTTATCAACTGATAAAGCATATATGGTTTTCACTTCCAACAAATATCCATTGGAATTTGCAATACACAAGGACACATCCCCAACCCTCAAACCCTCAACCCCATTCTCTGGCGCATTTATGGGACATTAGGGAACATCCATAGCCATCTCCTCTAATATGCAATTCAAAGGAAACTTCCCCGAATGTGTGTCCAATATCAGGGATGTCGAGGAATGCATTGTTGACCATCCCCAAGACAGCTAGGTGTCCCTTGTGGTAAAGAAATCTCTCAATCTCAGTTTACAAAAATAAAATAAAAACAAGTTTGACCCTCTCATGACCCTTATACACCCTAAAATCATATTTTCAATATTAAACAGAAAAACTCGACAAACTCCAGCAAAACCTCTATTGCTGTTCCAGTTTTATTAACTTGTACTTTTAAAATTTTACCAATGGTAAGGGAATTTAAGTGGGGACACCTCCTGTACAAACAAAGAGAACTCAGAACTTTAGGCCTCAATAACACTGCAGTTGAAAACTTAAACTTGGCCACCTAAAAATAGTGAGGAAATTTCAAAAAGCATACAACAATGGCAGGGTATGTTATTTTCCCTTTTTTTAAGTTTTTGTAGCTGCTAGAGAGATTTTGAAAATTATGACTAGTTTTAATTTTCAACTTTTAAAAAATGTTTTGGTTTCCATTTGGCATACCACAAAATTAGCACTTGCAGCAGTTCCATTGATGACAATGTGAATAAAGCAAGTGAAGAAATTGAAGTAACTAAAATATGCATTTCTTCTCATTCAAAAATCCAAACACATGTTCTATTGGAACTTCAAAAATTTGCTAAAGGCCCTTTTAACACCAAAAAACCATTGCTTCAATTTGTCACCAATTTAACTGTCAATAGGGGTAAAAATACAAGGGGAAGCAAGCATTGGCTATGTAATATTATTGATTACCGTGGGAGCTATATCAGGGATAGAAACCATCTATTGGGAGAGAGTGGACATGGGGTAAGAGTCTGAAAAATAGGAACAACAGGTTTTAACAGCAAAGTTCATTGAAGCGAGTGAAGACAAATCATTGGTACTACTCACAATAACAAATGGTCATCTATTGATCAGCATGACTATTCCAATGTATCAATTGGACAAAGTTGAGATAGAGGGAAGAGGAAGGCCTCTTATGCTGCAAGTGAAAAAAAATACAATGATAGGGTCAGCGAAAATGCAAAAACATGAGCCAGCCAATGATTTAGTTGGCCAAATATTTTTATACCTGTTGTCCTGCATCTTCTCATTATAAAATGTAGGTAACAGTACAAAAATTTTGGGCTTAGTTTCGTGTTTCTCTATGATGATTCACTATTTAATTAGCCAATATTGATCGATCAGTTGATCTCAATTTGATTAGTGAATCCTTATGCTGAAGGTTTTCGTCAAGTCTTTTCTATTTTTTCAGTTCGTCTTCCTATACTTGATTTTTTAATCTTTCGGCGTCCATTGGTGTGTTTTCGAGTGTGTTTTTAGTTGTTTTTGATCTTTTTGTTTCGTCTGATCTCTTGCTTTCGGTTTTCCCTTCAATTTGATCTATCATAGGCCTTAATCAGACTTGTCAATCAAAAGATATGGTCATTTAAGTGCCCAAAAAGTGGACTCTCCAAGCTCAACTGCATATTTAAAAAAATAAATGTTATTTTCTATAGTTGAGTTGCACTTTTTGAAAAATGTAACATAAAATCACTTTATGTTATGTTTTTAAATTACTTTATCATTTAAATTTATAACTTAAGTGATTAAAGTGCACTTTATGATATATTTTTATGTTGAGTTGCTTTTTAATTTTTCACTTAAGTGACTATATTACTTTATTGTTCTATTTAAATGTTGAGTTTTACTTTATGTTTTAAATAACATATAAGTTAATATCACTTTATAAAATAGTATTTGCACATTATGTACTTATATATTTTGTGTTAATATTTATTTTGGACCCTTTAAGTGATATTACACTCAATATGTTAAATAGACATGTGCTTAATTAAATCACTTAAGTTGGGTATAGCAACATGTCAACAATCTCCTACATTACATGTAAATGCATCTAGAGAGTCCATTTTGCATGTAAAGTAAATAATAAAACATGCATTTGCATCTAGAGAGTGAGTTTTGCATGTAAAAAGGTTGAGACTTGTTTTAAAATATGTCTTTGCATTTAAAGCGAAAAATAAAACATGTCATTGCATCTTGAGAGTGAGTTTTGCATATGAAGTAAAAATAAAACATGTATATGCATTTCAAGAGTCCACTTTACATGCAAAAAGGGTAAACATGTTTTAAAATATGCCTTTGCATATATGTAATGCATCTCCAAGAGTCCACTTTACATGTAAATGACTTTTACATGTCTTTCACTTTACATGTAAATGCCTCTAGAGAGTGCGTTTTACACTTGGAATGCATTTATATGTTTGAAGTCAAAAAATAAAACATGTCTTCGCATCTAAAGAACCCGTTTTTGGCTGGGAATGCATTAAATAAGTCAAATACAAGTAAAATGGGACATGCATATGCCTCCCAAGAGTCCGTTTTGGCTGGGAGTTGCATTCAAAGTGTTTTTGTTATGCCAAAATAACTTATGTCATTGCATCTAAAGAACTTGTTTTTGGCTGGGAGTTTGTTTCTTAGTCAAAAACATGCAAAACTTCACATGCACATGCACTTCTAGAGTGCGTTTGGGCTGGAAGTTACATAAAAACATGTTTACATGCCAAAACTTGACATGCGTTTGCATCCCAAGGGTGCGTTTTGGCTGGAAATGTTATTTCAAGTCAAAAATATTCAAAAATATGCCATGCGCATGCATCCCAAGGGTGCGTTTTGGCTGGGAGGTCACATTTGAGACAAAATATGCCAAAAACATGACATGCTATTGCATTTTATAAATGCGTTTTTGGCTGGACCTTGTTTTGAAGTGATTTACATGCAAAATAAAACATGTATATGCATCTAAAGGCTGCATTTTGGCTTTATGTTATTCACAAGTGCGTTTTCAGCCAAGAATAACACGTGTATGCATCTTGAGAGTGCGTTTTTGGCTGGAAGTCTTCATTCAAGCTAAAAATACTCAAAAACATTGCATGCAAGAGCATCTAGAGACCACGTTTTTGCTTGGAGTCTCATTCCAAGACATTTGTTTGCAAAATAAACCATGCTTATGAGTTGAAAGAGTGTGATTCTTCCCCAAATGCATGTTTCTTCCTTCCAAGAACATATTTTTTGCATTCTCAGCCCAAAATGGTTCATGCAAGGGCATCATTTGAGTGTATTTTTCACTAAAAACGCCCAGCAATTCATTTTAGCTCAAAACGTTTTGCATTGGAAGGGTTTAAGAATTTGTTTTTGATCAAATGCATGCAAAAACGTTTTATGTATTTGCATCTTGAGATTACATTTTGCAACTTGGAATTGGTCAAAATCTTCTAAGTTGTTGGATGCAAATACATCTCAAGAGTCCGTTTTTGGAGAAGACAAAGTCATTCCAACTTCTTCTTCCATTTTTGGCTCATTGAGCTCCAAGTAAGTAAATGTATTTGTTTTTGCTTGTATTTCTCACTCGTTTTCCTACATTATTGCATTATCTGGCTCATTTTTATCCATTTGTTCAAGTGCAGCCCATGTATTTTGCTTTTTGTGTCTAAATAAGTTGAAATCTTCTTTTTTCAAATGCATAAAAAATAATCCAACACTCAAAAACGGATTTGCATGTAGAAGAATTTCTACAAGTTTTTCATGCTCGAGTCAATAGCAAGAGGTATGTTTTGTGTTTTTCTTTCTTGTTTGCTTGTTTGCTTGTTTGTTTGTTGTTTGTTTTTGGAGAAAGTTGAAATCATTTCCTCAAGAATGCAAGTGCATGCATGCTTCCTTCATTCATGCCAATTCATCCTTCATTCCTCCACACATGCGATTGCATCTCCCAAGCCCATTACAAGTGCAAACATGTCATCCTTTATTACATGTAATCACATCCCAAGGGTCTGTTTTTGGTAAAAAGGTCACTCTTTTAATACCAAAATTACCATTTACATATTTCCATGTCTTTCTAACTTGCATTCTTGGCCACACAAACAAAGCCCCACATGTAACCCATCTTCACAAGTCCAGTTTTGCTCCCATTTTCCCATATACTTATGTCATTCATTTCATTTCCAGCCAACATGGGTGTTCAATGAGTATCTAATCAATACTCTGAATGCCTTGTTCTTCATAGATCCATCATTGCAAACCAAAGCCTGACCCTCCCATGGATCTAATCTCCTTAGATGATGTATCTACCCTTTGGAATTTCCATGTTGCAGCACAGGATATGTCAGCACCATCAAAAGTGAAAGGAAAGCTGAAATATCAAAATGATAAGGAGCTGGCTCATTCTTCAGCCTCACTCGTTTCATCATCTTTGGATCAAATTACAGATACAAGAATTGGGTATGTTGACATGACCAATTTCTTGCAAAGGCTCGACAAAGTCCAGGGAATGGAAAAGCTTTTGGCAAAGCTACAAGGGGATCTGGAGAGATGTCAAACAGTAGAAGTGGATATCACCAGCAATCTCAGGCAAATAAGATGCAAGTTTCTTACCATAGATGATAACCTCTTCACTAAAGAGGAAATGATTACAAAATTGTGAACTCGGCACATACAAATGCAATCGAGGTTGAAGCCATTTCAGAAACAATGAAGATTCCAGATCTTCCTATGGTTCATGATTGTACTGCCAAATATAAGGCTTTCCTTGAGAATTTCAAGGATTAATTCTCCTTTCTTCATCTTTCTGTTTTAGTTTTCATGCTTTGTAGATTGGAGAAGATAAATTGCATGCAATGCAATTACAGATAAATTCGATTACATGTCCTTATGACATGTAATCCAATAATTCTTCTCACCTAGTTAGACTAGGTCAAAGTGGTTGAGTTACTCCCACTTTTTCCTCCTTTTTCTCATTCCTTTCCCTATAAAGGAATGCCCCTCTCATTGTAAAAATCATCTTTATTTTATGCAAGAGAGCTCTGCCAAACTTGTGCAAGCATAATTGTGATTGTGTAGTACTATTTTGGAGAAAAATAAATAGAAAGAAACAATTGGAGCTGAAGCCGTGACTGAGTGCAATTGTGGTGAATCAAATTGGAAGTTGTGATTACAATTTGGTTTTACTGTCTTTTTGTTTATGTGATTCTTGTGTTTTGTTAAGAGCAATTTGAAAATTAGAAACAATCAGAGCCGAAGTTGTGACTGGGAGCGATTGTGGTAATATAAAACTAGAAGCTGTGACTGTAGGTTATATTACCATCTCATTTTCATACACCTTGTTAGAATAGTTAGAAAATCTCTACTTCTGGAAGTCTGTGTGCCCCAATGGTAGAGGTGTTTCTTAAAGAATAAACAAATAGGCCATAGAGCCAAGCTGATACGCTTTTCAATCAGCTGTGAGTTGGTGTTGGTTTATCGGTATCACTGTTTCCAGCTTTTAGATAGAAGTGTAGTTTAGAGATTAAAGTTTTGCTCATTACTCATTCTTCGGGTAAGTGGATTCATTCTTGAAAGATAAGAGGAAGGAATATTTGTAACACCCTATTTGATAATCTCTTAACTTCTTGCTTACCTTGAGTTGATCCAGGGAATGGTGAGAAGGGGGAGCCTTCCCTTTAAGGTAGGAGAGACATTGTCTCACACGTTGTGGCTGGTATCACTATTTTGTAACTGAATTTTTTCCCAAAACTATCGGTTGCAAAATATCCACCCAACAATGCCCATGCTATTCCATTTCATTTAGCAAGGTCACCATGTTTCAAAGCTATGTTGAGAGATGCAATGGCAACTGGATCCTCTTACACTCTCCCTGGAGAACATAGATTGCATACATCCCTCCTTGACAACAATATTCAAAGGTGAACATGTTAATGGAGGAGATGAGACAAACATGGATTAGAAGTAGTTGTTTAATTTTCATGGATGGTTGGATTGATATTCAACATTGGCCACTCATTAATATCATTGCTACATGCCCTACTAGTTCATGTTTTCTTAGAGACATTGATTGTTCTTGAAAATGGTAAGATGATTATCAATTTTACATTTTAAAGGAGGTCACAGAGGAGGTTGGGTCTTCTAATGTTGTGTAAGTTGTGACAAATACAACTAGTGTTTGTAAATTAACTAGTTTGATGGTTAAGAACACTTACAACCATATTTTTTGTACTCCATACTATGTACATGCTTTAAATAATGCTTTGAGAGGCATTAGTGAAACAGATTGGGTGAAGGTAGTAGTGGCCATTGCTAGAGACATTCAAATGTTTGTATGTCACCATCACATTTCATTTGCATTATTCCAATTTTACTGAAAGAAATAATTTCTCAAACCAATTGAAACTAGATATGCTAGATATTTTATTTTGTTGGAGAGGATGTTGGAGGTGCGGGATGCTCTACAATACATGGTGGTTTGTAGAGAGCGGAAAAAGCGGGCTCAATCAAAGACAAAAGAAGGGAAGTTGGTGAGAGAAAGGGTGCTTAATGACACTTAGTGGTCCAATATCAGTAAGAAAAGTTGTTTGAATTTGTACTTTGTTTTACTTTTTGGTCGAATATTTTCGGTATTAATGGTGTTAATATCATAATTTTTTATTTTGAAAATTTTAAATGCTGCTTGCAAATATATTTGCTCTATCACATCACCTCTTGTGAGGGTGATCAAATATGTGGATACAAACTCTCATAGCCTTGGAGAGATTTATGAGACTTTTGATAGAATGCTTGATCAAATGAAGCAAGCAATTTGTGAAAAGGATCCTAGATTGCAATTCTATGAGGAAAATATTAGGCCTATTGTTATAAAGAAGTAAAACACAGTTATCAGACTGCCAAAAGTGGCCCTCAGATTACCATCCCCAAACGCGTCCCCTGTCTTCCCCCATCCTTGTCCCCATGGAGCATAGGTTGGAATATATGGCTAGAAACTAGAAAGAAATAGGAGGATCTTTCAAACTAAGGAATAACATTTAGATAAAGTTATCTGAAGCACTAAAGAAATGATATCAGACAAGAAGAGACCTATCTTTCAAAATTGGAAAGAAATCTTGAAGGTTGTCCCTAATAAAGAGATTGGCAGAAGCAAAAGAAAAGGGGAAGACTATAAGTTGGGATCATCGCCCAATCTCAACCCCCTAAACTTTTACTTTTAATGCCTAAAGAAGCAACTCTACACTAGCAGTCTCTAGAAGCATCCTCAAGGACTGTTAGGGCATGGCTATTTTATTTTTGTATGGAGCTCTTAGAGCAGGTTTTAATAATGTTTCTGAAGCAAACCCATTCCAAGAAAATTGTTGATTGTAAGAGAAAATCACAGTGCAGAACTGAGGTGGAAGGGGACTTAAAACTCGTCATCAACTCAATGAAGAAATGTGATGTCCCCTTTTTGATAAATTTCTCAAATCACCCAAAAGCCCATTTCCCACTTCCTGTGGGCTCGAGAAAATAGATTTACAATTTTTTAGGTGAGTTTTGCTCTTAAGTTCTCATAAAAGTGACCAATTGAAATGTTATTAAAAAGAGGTTGACTACAGCATAGGGCTTTTGTAAATTATTGGGAAAGACACTTGAAAGATTTGAAAATGCATCTTTTGGAGGTAAAGGAGAGAGAGTGAAGAGGTCTATATAAGCAAGGCAAAAGAACAAAGGAGGCATGCTTTTGATATTAATCCAAATTCATTCCAAACAGATTGAGCATCCTATGTTACACCAAGGACAAAAGTCCTCTCCTGGCAATCAGAGGAAGGAAACCCCCTGATTTCCAAATACTAAATTGGTGGATGAAAACAACTAACTTAAAATTGGTAGATGAAAACCCCTAATTCAATCATGCACCTGGAATAAATCTGTCATTGTTGTGTGCAGCACCTCTCTAGTTTACTATATTTGGGTAAGTACATCTCTAGGGGAGCAAGACTAGGAAGGTTGGCAGCCAGATTTTGCCTCTGTGCTCCATATTTTTCTTCTTGCAGATTATTTGTCCCATCTACCATTTTTTCATCAAGCAAAGCTCCTGAAGGTGTATGGATCCAACCTTCTATTCCTGTTGCACCGGATATGCAGTAGTCTGCAAATGTCAAGAATTTTTTGATACAGATTGGACTCTGATCAGACATCTCCATTCCTTAATTTATTGGCTGTAATACCATAGTGCCCATTATGGTTCCGGTCCATGATCTTTTATGCCTTGTGTAAGCAGTCTAGATGTATGATGGCCATAGCTGGCATGTGGGACCGTATCCAAAAACTGAAATAAATATTATTAATAAAGTATATTTTGAATCAACTATTCTCTTCCTTCTCCATTTAATCTTTAGTTAATGAAGGATCTGCACGTAGTTTATGCCTTGGATTATTCTATACCCTTATAATCTTGACATATCCATTTGAGCTAGACACAACATTTTTTATTCATCCAATCAAGAAAAAAATTAAAAATCGTGATATTTTACAATACACAAATGTCAAAATAAATAACTCAAGCTTACTTGTTCAGACTCCAAGCCAAAATATTTCCGACTCTCAAAGAATTTATGGGTTGCATCATGTGTAAATGAACTTGTCATAATATACCAGTGTACTCTAATATATCGACCTGCACCTGAAAACCAAAATATTGCAAAATCTGATGATGTGAATAGATTCCACCTGGATCTGACAGAAAGAATATAATAAACCCATGAACAATTTCTAGAAAAAACAACTGCTTACCATCAGGTACAGACTGAGCTGCAAGTCTTTGAACACGTAAGATGCGCTCTGCTTGAAGTTGGAAGAGAGATTTACCAGAAGGGAGCCCTATGTCTGAAAAGTAAAAGAATATCCAAATCTTTGATTAGTTAAAAAGAATATTATCTTACAGATGATTCCATGTATTTATGTAAATGCCATTTTACTGTAAAAAGTTAAAACTGTCAAGACCAATAACATAACATTCAGGCTTTTATCCAAATTGCATTCAACATTCTACTCTTAATAGCCTAATTGCTACAACAATAATAAACTTCATGCAAACACAATAGGATGTTAACAGATTAAATACACGCATTACATACTATTAGAAGATAAAGATGCATAACTTACTGAAGCATCCCTTTGGCTCTGAACTTCCTAATCGAGTACCCTGTATATAACAGAAAGTCATAAAATTCATGATAGATTAATTGAAGAAAAAGCAAGTAACAGGATACTATCAAGCAGATTTCAATATACATGTGCTCAAAATTTGAAAAGGAAAAAAATTTAAAAACGTCATAGCAAGATAAGTGATTAAGAGAAGAACGATCTAAACATGTTTACTGTAAAAAATTTCCACTGAGAACAGACTAAATTAATCTAATAATGTTTACTGTGAATCCACGTATGCTGTAGTGCACTAACCAGAGCAATGCCAAACCCATTTCTGAAGACCTTACAATATGCAATAGATAAAGCCGATACAAGTTGTTAAGATCAAAATGCTTTTTCATATAGTTGCTAAGAACCAAAAATATTCATTTGAATGAAGTAAACAATTTGAATGTTTAGAGTTTTCATATTTATGGTTGTTGATGATTCAGCCTAGACATCACCTATGTGAGTTTAATTGGTATTGTTATGCATTTGGCTAGTTTCTAGTTGTCTGCAGCAAGTGGTGTTTGTCACTCGCTCTTGGGAAGGTAGGTGTGATGGTGCCTAAAGCGAAGGCTGGGAGACCTTATAACCCACAAAAGCAATTAGTAGTTTCGTTTTTTGTTGCCGCAAGGTATCCCCACGACCTAGCCCAGCACCCATTATTAGGCGAGCTAAGGCGAGACTAATCCGTGGGGATGTACCAAGCAGCCCGCCTGCCAGATGCATCAGGTGAAATCCGGACTTTGGAGTCGAACCCATGACCTATGGCGACCAAACCCACAGCCCAAGCCAACTCCACTACCCATGCGGGCTAAAAGAAATTAGTAGTTTCAAACAATAGACTTTATGCTATTTCCAGTTTTTCTTCTCTAGCAACATTAATGTTCATAAAAGCATCTTGAGAAAGATGGGGATGGGTATGTTGTCTCAGCCGAGGTCAAAGGCATCCGTTCAAAAAGATTTTGTGGAGAAGTTGGCTTTTTCCATCAACTCAACTGATCAAAGGAGGTGGCTTCTGTGGCTTTTTGATTTTCTCCCACACCGTTTCAATAGTTTGTCTCAATTACAGCCTGTTTCTTTGGCAATAGATTTGGTCAAATGGTGCATTGATTTGGGTTTCTATTGCAACCTCCACTTACATTGCTACATAACGATGAGAATGTTGTGCTATTGTGGTTGTTGCAAAAAGATGTCAAGCCTCAAGGTGCTAAGAGCATTCTGCTCAAACATGGGTAACATGTTGATTATCCTTAGTGTGATCCATAACAAGGGTCATCTTGAGGCATTACGTGATCACATTGTTCCTATTTCATGTGAGGATGTAAGAAAACAAGTTGAGGTGTTGAGAGGGATTTGCTTTCCCTTCATGTATCCTACTATGGCAGGGTTTGTGCTATTTTAGATTGACATTGGGGTTGGGTCTAACAAGAATTGGGGAGGAATGCAAACCTCTGGTATATGGAATTGGGGTGTTTGTGAAAAGAGTTTCTTGGCTGTTTTTGGTTTTTTGTTGGCGAAGTTGTGTAGGCAAGGTGCTTGCATACTGGCAATTGTGTCGAGGCCAAAAGACCATTGGTCATGTCTAGGTTGTTTTGGTGGAAACTACGCAATCTCTCAAGTTTTGTTGCTCTTGGAGTAATCTGTTCCTGTCATTGGATCTTTTGGTTTACAGAGTCATTTGCAAATTTTTTGATCTTCAGGTCTTTGTAGTTATGCTTTTGTACTATTTTTATTCAATTGGTGGGGACCCTACAGATTCTACCAACTTATTCATCTATAAAACAATGTAAAAGATTTAACTTAAATATTTATAATGAAATATACTACCAGATCCACCTGCAGGCCAACCAGATCTAGGTTTGATTCAAATCCAATCTGTGATCCATTCTGGTCTACCTACAGATTCGAACAAGTTCCTTCAGTTTTGTACTGGGTTCATCTGAGACGAACTTGGGAAGAATTCAGTGGAACAATAGCAAACCTATTTGTTCCTTGCCTTTTTCTTGCTTTGACTTTGACATAGGCACCCTAAAACAGATTTTAAACCCTAAAAGTCACTTATAAAACATATCAAACACTAAAATAAATTCATTTTAGTTCATTTCTATTGCAAAAACAAATATTATTCCAAGAGGATAAATATTCATTTTTGCTTGTTGAATCGACAAAGGGAGCCAAAATTTGATCTTTGAAAGTTCCACAATTATTATATTGTCATTCTTACATATTTATAAGTGTCCATTATATATATATATATATATATATATACATTCGAATGAATTATATTGATCAGATTCGATATGCTAGAATGAATCGACTTTAGTCGATTGCATTTAATATATATTTAACATGTATTGGATCGGGTTTTAACATGGTTAATAACATATATGTTATGTTAACTATCCTTGATACGTAACTCGACACAGTCAATACCAATTCTGTGATGGTAGTGTTACGATAACTATCATACGATAGTTATACGTAACACATATATTATATATGTGTGTTACAATAACTATCGTATGATAATTATACGTAACACTGTTGCGGTTTATTTAACACCGTCTATACTATATTCAACAGCAGTTACGAAAGGGCATGAATATGTAAGACAAGTCACGTAAGGTCATGACTCTTATATTATGTATGTAAACATAATCATGTGCTGTGGAAAAACATCAATTACAGTGTGCATGTCATTACCTCAGCAACATACGAAATACATCTGCAATTATAATTCAGTAAAATATAAACACATTTCTATTTACTCACATTAATATTTTGTGAACAGTACAGAAAGAATATTGAATCCTCTACAAAAGATCTCCATTCCTAACATGGTATCAGAGCCTCTCTAGAGAAGAATCAATATAAATAAATTCTGAATTATATCAGATCTGTTATTAGAATATAAGAGGAAAATAATAATAGCCAACAGCATTAAAGTGGCGGACAGACTTGAAGGCGCTACAAACTTCTTCTCATGGAAGATATGAATCCTAACATTGCTTCAAGAACTCAAGTTAGATTCCTATGTTGAGGAGGATAAAAAGATGCCTGAAGATGAACCTCATAAATCAACTTGGAAAAGGCATAACAACAAAGCAAAGAAAATAATAATCGATCCCATTAAAGACCATATTCTTCCCTCTATAGCAAGGCTAAAAACTGCTTATGAAGTATTCAAAACCATTCAAGAGACATACGAGATTAATAATACAAGTAGATTACTTACTCTCAAACAACAACTCTCGAATTTAAAGATGAACAATAGGGAAACCATCACGTCTTACTTCCTAAGAATTTCCAAATTAAAGGATCAACTATCTACTATTGGAAACAATATTGATGACATGGAGCTAACATTAATAGCTCTTAGAGGATTACCTATCTCATGGGAATCCTTTATTCAATGTATAATTGGACGTCCTTCTCTACCTAAGTCCGATCAACTAAAGAATGACTGCACTCAAGAGGAATCCCGTTTAATATCAAGAGGGATCGGGCCAAACAAAGGAGGAGAGTTCAAGCTCTAAATACTCATTCAAATTTCAAAGGCAACAAAAAGAAGTTCAAACATAAGAAGGGAAACTATAGCAAAAATCACAAAACCAGATATTTCTCCAAAGTATAGTGCTATAATGTGATAACTTGGACATACGCATAGGTTTTGTCTAGAGAGAAAGAAAATTCAAGCAGCAATAGCCGAAGTCAAAGAAGCAGAAATATCCCTATTCTTCTTGGCCTTATCAAGTGAAGTAAATTCAAACAAAAACAATTGGATAATCAATAGCAGAGCATCATGGCACATAACTGGATTCAAAGATCAATTAGAAACCCTAGAAGAAAATTCCTCTGAAAAGGTTACAATTGGAGACAACTCCACCTATCTAGCGAAAGGAATTGGGACCTGCTCAATCAAATTGAAAACAGGGGTAACCCTACAATTGAAAGATGTTCTCTTTGTACCAAGCATAAAAAGGAACTTGGTCTCTATTTTAGGCTTAGCCGATCAAGGCTATCGAGTCGCATTCCAAGAAGATAAAGTGCTAATATGGCCTAAGAACACTAACATTAAAAATGCTATTTCTACAGGGTATAGGGATGGAGGCCTATACAAATTATGTAATAGTCACAAATTAGCTCTATGTCATGAAGTATCAAACTCTAATGACATCTTGGATTTAGCACCCTTCCTTCCATTAAGAAAATCACTACAGGTATACCTAATCTAAAATCAAATCATATTAGTACTTGTAAAGGGTGTGCTCTACGAAAAAATATCAAAAGACCCTTCCCCTCCAATGAACATAAAACCAAAGTTGTATTAGATTTTAGAACTCATTCACACGGATTTGTGTGGACCTATGTCAACTCTCTCACTAGGAGGATTTTCATATTATGTGATTTTCATTGACGATTACTCTAGAAAAACTTGGATCTATTTTCTTAAAACTCAAAGAATCAAATGAAGTATTGCTAAAATTCAAAGAATTTAAAGCATTAGTGGAAAACCAAACTAAGAAGAAAATAAAAACTCTAAGATCTGACAATGGAGGTGAATATATCGCTGAAAACTTTAAAGAATTTTGCACTTCTATAGGGATTAAGAGGGAGTATACAGTACCTTATAACCCTCAACATAATGGAGTAGCAGAAAGGAAGAATAGAACCATTATTGAAGCTGCCAAGGCTATGATGCATGATCAAAATCTTCATACCTCATTTTGAGCCGAAGCATCTAATACTGCCGTATACATTCAAAACAGGTGTCCTCACTCGATCCTAGAAAACATTACACCTAAAGAAGCCTTTACAGGAAAGAAACCAGATCTAAGTCATCTAAGAATCTTCGGATGTCCCGTATATGTTCACATTCCTAAAGAGAAAAGAATCAAACTAGAACCTTCTGGAAAGAAAGGAATATTTGTTAGTTACAGTGAAACTACTAAAGGATACAAGGTCTACATACCAAGACAGAAATCTATTGACATTAGTAGAGATATCAAATTTGAAGAAGACATTGCTCTTAAAATCTCTACACTTACAGAAGAGGGATCAAATGAGAATCAAAGGGAGAATATTATGGAAAATGATGAAAATCATGAAATTGAGAATCAGAGGGAGAATGCCTTTCAAGATGATGGGAACTACATTACTAAGAACCAAAGAGAGAACATAATAGAAAATGATGAGCTCCCTTCATCTAACCTTGAAGACGTTGAAATTCCTAACAATAAGAAAAGGCCACTATGGGCAAGAAAAATGATTGAAGAAAATAATGTTGAACCAGATGAAATATTTAAAGAAAGTAAAAGAACAAGAAATCAAAGATGCTATCTTGCACTTATGGCAAAACTTACAAAATCCGAACCATCTAATGTTAAAAAAGCTTTAACATGTCAAGCCTGGAAAGATGCAATGATCGAGGAATATCAATCTATTGTAAAAAATGATGTTTGGGAAGTAGTACCAAGATCTAAAGAGAAAACAGTTGTCTCTTCAAGATGGTTATTCAAAATCAAATATGCTTCAGATGGTAGTATTGAAAAACATTGTTGTGAGGTTTCACATCATCGCCCCAAAGAATTTGGGGACCCCCCAATTTTCGAACAAACCTTGGCATTTTCTTTAGGCCCAGGTATTCTGATGCCTTAACAAATTTTTGGACTTAGATGAATGATATTTTTGAAAACTATTGGAATTGAAGAGCTAGGCTTTCATTTTCGAATTTGAGTGTGATTTGGTTTGTCTTGGGAAAACTTTGCAAATTTTGGATGTTGAAGGGAAATCACGGATTAAATGAATGGATCAAATGACCAAAAAACAAATTGATTTACTAAATGGAGATTTGAGACTAAGTTATCCCTTTCACCTTTCTTAATGTCGAAAATCTGGACCAAACAATTTAAAATCTGGGCTAAGCAATTTAAAATCTGGGCGTTTATCTAAAAATTTGGGCATTTATCTAAAGTCTGGGCATCGAAATTTGGAAATTGAGCTTTAAAATGTGAAAATCTATGCAATAAAAATAAATTTGGGCAATAAACTATAAAATCTGGGCAAATAAACAAAAGGTCTGGCCCTAAATCCGAGCTAATAACAGGCCCTTTATATAAAATCTGATCACTTCAAATAAATTGCAAAATCTGGTCATCAATTCGAAAATCTGGGCATTTATTTGAAATTTGGGCAATAAACTATAAAATCTGGGCTAATAAAATCGAAAATCTGGCCTTTAAAAAATAAAATCTGGGCGATAAAATTAAAAATCTGCATTGAAATTTGAAAATTTGGGCTTTAATTTCGAAGGTCTGGTCCCAATAGTGTAGCATATGGCATTGAAAATGAAATAGGGCCCCTTCATAATGGCATGTGGCCAGCCTGGGCTAATAATAATTTAATGTGGCATTTAGTGCAAACTTAATACTTGTTTGGTAGGTCGGCCCCCTTTTGTGGAATTTAATTGAAATTTTGTTTATCTATATGCAGGTCGGCCCTCTAAGTGGAGGCTAGAGTTTGATATAAAGAGGGTGCCCTCCACTCCATTTCCTCATCTCATCCATCAATCATTGCCTTAGTAGAAGTGCAGCGAAATAGTGGTGAAGGCAGCGAGCTTGTTAAGGGAAGCAGCGAAATTGCCTAAAGAGGGGCGAAATTCATCAAGAAGGCAGGGGCTTGCGAAATTATATAGAAGGCAGCGAACTTAGTTAGTAGAAGGCAGTGAATCAATGAGGGAGACCTGCGACAAGCATTTAGGAGGCAGCGACAGTGATTAAAAGGAGCAGAATTTATGAAGAGAGCCTGCCCTATGTGAAGGGCCACAAAAATTCAAGAAGGGAAGTGCAGCGAAATTGTACAAAAAGCAGAAAATTATGAGCATATAGAGGAGCAGAGAAATTGTTTAAGGCAGCAGCGACTTTGATTGGAGACCATAGAAATTTGTAGTAGACCTGCTATAGAGGAGAGGTTGTTATTTGATAAGAGAGGCCACGAATTGAGAAGGAGCCTGCTATTTGATAGAGGACCTGCTATTGGCTAAAGTAGAGGAAGGGCGAAATTGTGCCCAGGCTTGCAGATTTGTCAAGGGCCTGCCAATTTGAGGGAGAAAGACTTGCAAAATTGGTGAGTGGACTGTGCATATTCTTATTGTTTCTTTCTTCTTTGGTGTTGATAGTTTGGTGTAGAAGACGATCTTCGTGCTTGAGGGTGAAGGCTGGTCTAAAAGACAGATTTTCTCCTTGTTCTTGCTTGGTCCATTTTCCCTATTTTCTTGCTTGCATCATCCATCCATCCATCACTTCATCATCTCATCTAGGGCTTTAAGTTGGGAGATATAAGTGTAGTTTCCGTTTAGGATTTGGAGAAAGGAGATATAAGTGGTAGTCCCACCCCTAGGAACGAAGTTGGGAGATATAAGTGTAGTCCATCTCATAAGTTTTCGAACGAGGCAGAAATAAGTGGTAGTCCATCCCTAGGCGGAGAGGCAGAGATAAGTGTAGTGTGATAGGCATTGGAGAGGCAGCAATATGCTAGTCCATCCCTAGGATTGGAGGGGCAGAGATAAGTGTAGTCCCACCTCACTGTAGAATGAAGGGGCAGAAATAAGGGCTAGGATGGTGGATGCTAGTGCAAGCAAGAATCCAAAGAGAATGAATACCAAGAAAGACAGGGAAGACATGACACCCAAGACCACCTTCTTCTCAAAATTGAAGCGAGTCGGTGACACCAACATCGGCACCATAGATATGATACAGTTGAGAGATAAGTTGAAAGGGGGTCAGTCCTCTATGGCAAAGAGGATCTACAAGTGTGGAATTGTGCAAGCTGCCGCCTTCCCTCCTACCTTGCCTTGTCCGGAGTTGGTGATGGAGCGTGCATCTCGGCTAGATATTGTGACCAAGTCCATCATCTTTGATGAAGAAGTGAGGGTGTTGGCTAACATCAGCGGGCAGGTGGTAGAAGAAGTGTTCAATATACCCCAGCAGAAGGGAATGATAGTAATGTTGATGGATCAAGCCGCCAGATTCTTTCAAGACAGTCAAGATGCCTACCTCGCTCTACTAAAGCAGAATTGGTTACACGAAGGCAAGAAGGGAGTCACTAAGTCATCAAGGCTCACCAGGTCAGATTTCAAATCAGAGTATGGCAATCTTGTTGTGCTTCTCAACCGAGTCATGGGCTCCGCTCAAGGTATGCAGTTTGAAACTTGGATGTACTATTTTATTGAAGGAATTGAAAATGGAAAAAGAGAGTTTGATTGGGCTAGAATTATAAGTGAAAATTTAGAGTTGCAACTTAGGACAGTACAAAATTAGAAACAATTCTATATGGGGTCCTACCTTTTCTATTTAATTGCAAGACTGTATGAACATCCTGGACTTAAGGCTAAAGGGGTGATTGGCAATGGGCCTGGACAATGCTTGGTGAATGAGTGCTATCCACAACTTCATTTGCACAACACCAAGGACTACAAGATATTTTATGATGCCTTTGCCATGAGGACAGTAAGGGTATTGCAAGGGACACTCGCAAGAAGGCTCTCGCCAGAGGCAAAGACAAAAGTCAAGAAGTTTGGGAGTTGGTTCATCCGGTTTCCGCAATTCACTTATATCAGAGTAGCTGGATGCACGGCTTGTCCCAAGAGGCTTCCAAGGTACCCACCTGATACGATAGTTTTGATGGAGTTGGCTAGGCAACTTGAGTAATATGACAAAATGATGAAGCTCAAGGGTGAGACAGGGGTTACCTTCTCACTCATGATAGGCAATGATAGTTGTCCCAATCCTGTCGCCTTTGTAGCTGCGGAGAAAGAGTTAGAACAATATCATCTAGGATGGTATAGGGCAAGGCAAGGATTCGATCCTAATGGTCTAATCAAGGCATCTCATGGGGATCCATTCAAGCATATTCCTACTTTGGAGGATTTTTGGGCCAATGCACAGGATGACTTTCATGTGAGGAAGTTGGCTTTCTCAAGGTTATCGGTGGGCATGATGAGGGCCATCAGATGGAGAAATCTTGATATTCCGGATCAGCTAGAGGAGGATGAAGATGTGCTAAGGGAAGATTACAATACAGTAGAGGGAACAGAGTTGCGTCTAGTGGATAGGGATGATCGTTAGTATCCTTCCTTAGATGTAGTAACAAGAACAGTTGAGCTACACACTGAGTGGTGGTACAATAGGAAGTTTAGGCAATTACAAAGTCGGAAGATACCCCTTACCTATGAGAAGATGAAGCCAGAAGAGGAGATTCCAGCGGAGTCAGTTGGACAGCAAGGTGGGGGCAGTAGCCAGCAGCAGCAAGCAGTTAAGAGTAAGAAAAGGAGCTTGGAGGTTGAGAAAGATAGAGAACATCAAGAGCCTCCAGCAAAGAAACAGAGTAAAGTAACATCAAGAGAAAGCATAGTTGAGGCTAGGAGCCAAGAGGTTGGTACAAGTGAGCAAAGGGCAGCGGTAGAGGTGAGCTCTGGTTCAAAATCAAGTGGTTATAGTAACAGTACAAGGTACTCTCCTCTCTCGGAGAACCAAGTTGAGGAGGATATGACAGTCAGTGATGAAGGAAATAAGCCAATTGACATTGAGGTTCTATCAGCTGAGGAAGGAAGCCAAGCGCCCAAGGCCGTTGGTGATGCGGTGCTAGTCGAACCAAATCCAGATTTGGGGAGATGCATTGCACCACTGTGGTTGAGACAGATGCTTATGCCAAGGGGCAAAGTTGTGGCCATCCGGACAGTTGAGGATATTCAAGGGTTAGTGGAAAAGGAAGATGATGTCGGACAGAAACAAATTGCAGGAACAGTGGCAAAGGTAATCAGGAATGATGAGGATGGTCACCAAAAGGTTCAGATTGTTGTACCAAAGGTTAGCAAGGCAGTAGACAAGATTGTGGCCCAGGATTATGAGATAGTAGAGCATGACATGGGAAGAATCACAAATGACATGGAGTGTTTGGAGGTTCAGGAAGGCATAGCTTCAATCAGAGAAAGGCTGAGAAAGGCAAACAAAACGATTGTGGAGTTGGAAAACAAAAATGAGTATTGGAGAGATAGCTATCATGGTGTATGTCAACCTATCCAACAGTTGCATCAAGCAGCCCTTCCACAAAATAGTGGGAGCAATCTGGAAGAGATATTAGCTTGAGAGCAAGAAACTAAAAATTGGATCAGTAATACAATTCAAGAAGGGCGAAAATTCTTGCCTGCCTTTATCTCAACATTCAGGTCATTTGTGTCTCTTAGGGACAAATTCAGAGCATTTGAAAGGGAGTGGAAGGATTTCCTTCCAATCCGTGACTTAGCCATTCCCAGGCTACAGGCGGCCATAAAGTTATCAGAGGGATCTTTGGTGAGGGCCAAGTTGGTCAATGAAGGAGGAAAGAGTATTGTTGAGTCTTGGTATGTTACCTTGACTGCCAGATTGAGGGTACTCGAAGAGATACAGGATGAGATTGCACAATACATTCCAAGCATCGACACTTTCATTTCAAACATGTTGAGCAATGCGAGGATTGCACTTGATTTTTGAAGGAATCAAAGAGGAGAATTTTAATGAGACAGTTTGGATTGAGATTGGATGAGTTGGGGAAGGTTGTCGCCAGGCAGAAACAGCTGGGCATCCTTGCCTCTCTCAGGGCCCTTATCAAGTTTGCAAGGGATGATGAGAAGGAGAGTGAGAGGACACTGCAAGCAGCAAAGAACATGATGAACACAGCTGAGCTCAGGATGAGGCATACACCTTGCCCTCCCATGGAGAAAGTCAACAACATGTTAGCCAAATTTATTGCTTATGCTAAAAAGATGAAAGAAAAGGATAGAATTGTATTAGAAGATCATTTGATGTAAGCCCAAGTGGCAAATTCTCCTTTCTTCTTGGGTAGGATAGGTGTCTGATTCTAATTGGCTACCATTTTGGTGCTTTCTCATTGGTTGCCATTTTTCCTTTTTTTCATTGGTCCATTGATGAGGTGGCGTCTTCTCATTGGCCAATGGGGTGGCAACCCTAATTAGGGTTTCTAGGATTTAATCTGGATCGTTGATTTTGCCTCTTAATCTCTACCGTTGGTTGTAATTTTGAGCCTCTATATAAGGCCAAGTACTCTAATTCGTAAAGGGTTGAAGAAAATTGTTGCTAATATAATACCAAAATTGCTTCTCTTGTCATTGTTGTCTTGCATGGTGATTAAGAACACTTGGTGTTATTGCATGGTTTCTACTTCCAATTGTTAAAGTTAGATTTCATTGAGTTGTTAAAGTAGATTTCATTTCAAGAAAGAGTTAAAGTAAGAATAGAAGTAGATGGCTAGTTGAATGGCAATATTGGTAAATGTTTGATAGGGATCTATATACTAGGCCACTAGCATCCTAGCGGCTTGTTAGGAAGTCTTGTGTGGTAATCTAGTCTCATCCCCCTTGAATCATTGCATCTATGGAGGTAGCGCCACTGGCAAGCTTTCATTAGGTTGATCCCCGTCCATTTGCCAATCTTTCCATTCTATAGGAGTACTAGTGAAGCAGTGAATAGTTTAGTAGTTGAAGTTTGAAGAGCAAAGTTGGAAGTGATATAAATTTGAGTATACATTGCAAAGCTAGATCCTATCATCATCATAACAAGAATTTGACATCCCTGAAATGAACAATGTAAGCCCGCCTACGTGATTAACCAGCAAATCACATTAATATAATTGAGTTAGTATCCACAGGTGTAAGGAACCTTGGAGTTTTTCTCATGTTCTACATGATTATATACTTTTCAAGAGAGGGTTGAGTGTTTGGTATGCTATATCAAGTATTCAATTGCTATATGTTATGTAGTGGTACAAAACTAACATCAACAAACATCAAGCCAGATTTGTCGCCAGGGGTTTTTCTCAAAAGGCCGGAATTGACTATGAAGAAGCCTTTGCTCCGGTTGCTCGATATACTTTTGTAAGGACTATTATTTGCCATTGCAGCATCCAAAGGGTGGAAGATACATCAAATGGATGTAAAGACAACATTTCTAAATGGTGTTATTAAAGAAGAAGTATACATAGAACAACCAGAAGGCTTCACCACTCTTAACAGTAATAGTTATGTTTGCAAATTGAAGAAAGCCCTCTATGGCCTTAAGCAAGCTCTCAGGGCTTGGCATGAACGCATAGACAGTTATCTCTCCAAGTTAGGGTACTCCAAAAACGAAGCTGATCCTAATATATACTTCAAAATATTCAAAGGTGAAATGGTAATTGTAGTTCTTTATGTGCATGATTTATTAATAACAGGAGAAGATCATCTTATTGTTAAATGCAAACAAGATCTCAAATGAAATTGATATGAAGGATCTAGGTTTGTTACACTACTTCTTAGGCTTAGAAGTATTACGGAAAGAAAACTATATTTTCCTAAATCAAGGAAAATACACCATGGACATTTTAACCAAATTTGGCATGATGGATTGTAAACCATTAACCACTCCAATGGAAACAAATCTTCATAAACTCAAAGACGAAGCCGCAAATTCAGAACCTACATATTGTAGACAGCTAATTGGATCTCTTTTGTACTTGGTAAACACTTGTCCTGATATCTTCTATGCTACAAATGTTTTAAGTCATTTCATGTGTGAACCAAAGAAGATCCACCTAACAGCTGCTAAACATATTCTAAGATACCTACGTGGTACAATTGGAATGGGCCTAAAATACAAGAATGTTGAAATACAACTTCAAGGGTTCTCTGACTCTGACTGGGCTAGAAATTCAGTCGATCATAAAAGCACTACAGGATGTTGCTTTAGTCTTGGATCAGCAATGATTTCTTGGTTCAATAGGAAACAATCAACGGTCGCTCAAAGTTCTACTGAAGCAAAATATATGGCTGCTTCGATGGGAGCTCGGGAAGCAATATGGTTAAGGAAGTTACTATTTGGATTGTTTGGCAAGCCCCTAAAGTCTACAGTAATTCATTGTGGCAATCAAAGCTGCATTAAACTTTCAGTAAATCCAGTTTTTCACAATCGTTCCAAGCACATAGAAATTCCTTACCACTACATAAGAGACATGGTAGACAGAGATATTATCAAATTGATCTACATTAATACTGAAGAACAAAATACTGACATCTTTACCTAGCCTCTTGCAAAGTTGAAAATCGAGTACTTCAAAAAGAAACTTGGTATGATTAAGTTGTGATTAAATTTCTAAGATTAAATCTCTCTATTATGTAAATTGATGTATTCATGAATAAAATAAATAAAATATTGCAATATTGTGTGTTTTGAAAGGTGACGATCTTTCATGTGTGTGGAGTCACTATTGTGAGGTGACGACCTACAATAGTTGACTCATTTAAGTTATCGTTTAATCCAGTTCCGAATAAAGTCGGGGATTATGATAACTTGTGCCTCGGGTTTCTTTTTGATCCGAAATGCGCCGGATATCTGGGCCCCTATACTTATCATTAAATCCAGTTTCGAATTGAGTCGGGCATTGTGATAAAAAAATTCTATCAAGTTTGAGTACATTAAACTTGTGTTCCAGACAATGCCGGTTACCCTGATATGAAGTGATTAAGTGTTATTTCAAAATAAAAAATCCAGTTCCAAATTGAGTCGGGGATTTCAATAACACTCACATCATGAGATCATGATTCTGGTCAATCCTCTCTTGCTAAGAGGGAGTGTAAAATTATAGCTTCGATCTGATTGACTTAACAAAATACATAATTAATATATATATATATATATATATATATATATATATATATATATTCGAATGAATTATATTAATCAGATTCGTATGCTAGAATGAATCATCTTTAGTCGATTACGTTTAATATATATTTAACATGTATTGGATCGGATTTTAACATGGTTAATAACATATATGTTATGTTAACTATCCTTGATACGTAACTCGACACAGTCGATACCGATTTTGTGATGGTAGTGTTACGATAACTATCATACGATAGTTATACGTAACACAGATATTATATATGTGTGTTACAATAACTATCATATGATAATTATACGTAACGTTGTTGCGGTTTATTTAACACCGTCTATACTATATTCAACAGCAGTTACGAAAGGACATGAATATGTAAGACATGACCTTACGTGGCTTAAGCCACGTACGGTCATGACTCTTATATTATGTATATAAACATAATCGTATGTGATGTGGAAAAACATCAATTACAGTGTGCATGTCATTACCTCAGCAACATACGAAATACATATCTCTGCAATTATAATTCAGTAAAATATAAACACATTTCTATTTACTCACATTAATATTTTGTGAATAGTACAGAAAGAATATTGAATCCTCTCTACAAAAGATCTCCATTCCTAACACCAAGATCATAGATGAATGCTTTTGCACAATGCAAAAAGGTAATGATTTTTCATTTTTTCCCTCCATTTTTTATTTTACAAACATGAAACAAACTATTTGCTTTGTTTTCTAAGCTTCTTTCATTCTCCTATGAATGTATCAAAAGAGCTAGGTTTTATATATCTATTTTTTAATTGATTTTGAATGCATTGTTTATAAAATTTCTTGCAATAGGAATCACAATGGAAGCTAGTTCTAGCTCCATAGCCTGGCCTAAATTTGAAATAGATCTAGGTTCTCCTCTATGAAAGTATGTTGATATGATAAAAACCAATCCTTGATGGGCACACACTTATACTGAGAGGGGGGGTAAATCAATATAAGGGAAACTTTTACTTATTTAAAATTAAACCACAATAATAGCAAGCACACAAGATCTATGCAATTAAAAACACGAGATTTACATGAAAACCCTTTTGGGTAAAAACCAAAGAGGACTGCTCAAATCTATTGTCCAAATCCAACCACAACAAAAATAAAATGATCTTACAATATTCACAAGCACCAACCCATAGGAGACACCAATCCCCGCTTACAAATTTGCAAGCACCAACCTATTGAAAACACCAATCCCCATAAATGAGCACCAACTCAGCAAGATACACCAATCTCTTCTTTTAGAAGGCACCAACCTCTTTTGCAAAAACATCACCTTCTGGATGTTGCTTCCTCAACAGATGATGAACATATTTTTCTGCACTTTCACACTTCACAAAATCTGATTTGTATTAAATTTTCTCCACAATCAAATCAACTCTTCTTTGTATTCCAACGATAAAACATTTTTTCACACATACTTACAAACACATTTCACCTTTTCATACCCCTTTGGACACCAAAATTTATTACATAAAATACATAGGTCAGCCCTATAAAATTAATACATAAGAATAGAATTTTGTGAGTCGGCCTCTAGTTAAAGCCAATATAAGAAACAATCTCTCAACCTTTGACATCAACAACCAATGTCATCAATGAATATATTTCCAACAATCTCACTCTGACATCAATTACCACATTTACAGCAATCTCCCTTCTTGAACAAAACACACTCAAAAATCAATGACAAAATTTTGAACAATCGCATGTGGTAGGGGGTATATTTGGATTTGTCAAGAATGTGATGCTAGATACCCAGGTTCATATAGTCAAGTGAAAGCCCATTTGTGTGGAATACATAGAGAAGGCATCAAAGCAAGTGATAGTGTAATGCCCCACCAAGTAAGCTCAGAACATAGGGTAATAAATGCACTGATAAAAAAAAATTTAAACAATTACATAAACAATAACCATAAGTGCATAAGCCTACATACGTTGCGTAGACAAGAACGAAACAAAACAACAATTGTCACTCGATCGTGCACAAGCGGAAGTCTTCAAACACTTCCAATGGTTCCATGACAACCCCAAGACGTTCCACAAAAAAAAATACACATGTTCCCCACAATGCCTTGTTGTGCTCAAACAACGTACAACGAGCTACACAAGACCAAGTGGGACGATAGTTCACAACTCGCAATTGAGGAGACTAGATCCATCCTCAAAATCTAACTAGATAGGGTTAATTTAATGCACCAAACAAAATGTGAATCTAACAAGCTCAATTATGGATTGTGAATAAATCAAAATCATCACAAGAATAAAGGGTATCCAAAACCCTAACTGTTTTGCACCCATACCCAAGGCATCAACAAACTGCCATAAATGTGCAGGAGAAATGGATGAATGCGCAAAAGCGCAAGAAATTTGCACAGGAACTTAGAAAACATGAGAATTTGCTAAAAATGAAGTGCTAACACCAACGTACGGCCAAATACAAACAACCTCCACACTAGGGAGTATCGAATACCCAACATCGACACCAAATTCACTCGATATGAACAATATAAACAAAAATGCCCTAACATGCTAAGTAAGATAACATAAAAATGTTAAACATTGAAAGTAAGAGCATAAAGATAGAAAAGAGCACATCATGCTCAGTACTACACCACTAGATCTAGTCCACCACTTGTACATTGGTACAGTGACATGTCACGCAACCCGACCATGTAGACCCTCAAGCCTACCCCCACTGTGCTCATGGAAATAGTCACACGGCCCAAACAACATAACGCACACAGAGAGTAGGCTTACACACATGTCATACAAGTGCAATAATCAGGGGATTGCATAACAATCTCAATGCAATCACTCAGGCTAAAGATACCAAGATACAATATCTCCAAGGTCACTACTCACACCTAAACAATGGTTTGGTTAAGAGACTCAAGAATGGAGTGTCATCACACGACACATGGTGGCCCGTGCAGCATCAAGCAACCCTTATCTCATCAAGGGGCTCTACTATGCTCTATCAACGTCTGCAGAGGACAAGGCTAAATCCATACTATATCAACATCATCAATGACGACAAGGTATTGTACCATATCAACATCTGCAAATGTCAAGGTACTATGCCATATCAACATCCTCAAGTGACAGCAAGGCAAGGACATACCATATCAACATCCACAGATGGAAAAGTAGTCACATGTATTCTTGTTATTATGTTTAACCCCATTCATTACTACTTTTTATCAAGAACTATCCAAGTGTTACCCTAGTGACCCCTTTGTGTCCTAGCCCGCCTTGGAGAGCCACTCCACTACTCACACACCAAATGGCCACCCCATTACAACAACAAGGTACAGTGCAAATTACGACTCAAAGTCCAAAAGTCATGAAGAGGTAAGATAAAGTAAGCTCGATTGGTCTCAGAACAAGAGCATGGGTCTCTTGAGATCCCGTCACATAGACACAACTCACTATGTTCAAGGATGCAATCTCAACACCATACATCCACATACCAAAGGTGATCTCGACACAAGGATATGATGGATCAATAAACAAGGCCAATGCAAGGGGCTAAAAACACAAAACCACAAAAGACTCAAAGGTCTTAGCTTCCTTTGTGAAACAAGGAGCATTCAATTGGTCCCGAACTAAGAGTACGAGTGTCTTGAGATCCTGTCAAGTAGGCATAATTCTCTATGCTAGGGGTGCAATCTCAACATCGCCACCCAACAATTCATGGTTGCAAACTCAACGGTGCAAAAGAAAGTCATAGAACAAAGGTAAAACCTGTGCATGAGAGCATACTTATATGGCTCAAATTATGAGATCTCGAATCCTCTCACAAATAAATTCCATATACTAAATCCATTATTCCACATTACAAAATCACATTCAAACCACAAAATTCCAACCTTTTACAAAATACACATTGATCCAAAAACCAGTCCCAAGCCATTTCCGCCATTGAAGGCCATGGAAAAAGCTTCAAAATTCAAAAAAGTAAAAAACCCTTTGGTTCTAAATATGCCCAATACCACAAAAACACGTTCAAATCTGAATTTTATCCATTCTATGAAAATTTGGACAGCATAACATTAATTTTCACATTCATTTCAAATTTAAATTCACATAAGCCCAACCAAGCACTAAATTTAATCAAACTTGTGGCGAAAAAGAAGAGATTCATCCCACTAAACAAACATGACAAATATGAAACAATTCCATGGAGAAACAAAGAGATTATTCGAATTCCTAACTCACAATGGAAAAAAACCAAAATTGGAAAAAGAAAATCAGAACATCACGAAATCAACTAAGATCTTTGGCAATACGGAGCAATCACAACGTCAATCCAACAAGCCGCTACCCACAAAAATCTAATGGAGTAGTCACTCCCAACGAGAAAAAGATTGAATTCTCACAAAGAGGGTTTTTGCAAATTTGGAGCTTAAAATTGAGTAAGTGTTGAAATGAACTCTATTTTTCCATTATAAACTCACTTTTTCCACTCAAAGTGAAAAGGCTAAAATAAAAGCCACTTAATCAATAAATTAAACCCAAATAAAATAACCCAAACTCATCATGGCTTAAACTAAATTGATTCCAAAGAAATGGAATAGAACTACAGTGAAATTGTTGGTAAACATAAATTAACAATAATAATTAAAATTAGCATATTAAAATCCAACTCAACCACGACAACTGCGAACACCCTATGATGCACAAACAGATACTGGTTCAATACATTTATGCAAGAAGTCCAAACTTTACCCACACGGTAACTGGAGGTGTAATATAGCAAATACGGATACATTGTCCATACAGAGACAATATTGGCTAAAATTCTGAATGATCAATGTACCTATCTCCTATGCCACTGTTGGGAATAAGACACGCTCAAACCTATGGAACCAGGTGGAGTTGATGTTTGGTACCTATTCACTAAAACATGCACACATCAAGTGTAGCTTCTCATAGTATAAATAGCTGAAACACATATATAATAATCCAAAATGCAACTAATGAAAGGGTGTTTTAGCAACATAATCATTCTTATGTATTCGAATCTAAGTTGCAAGGTTCGTACCCACAAGCCCCGAATCGGGTACGAGTGCGTCCGTGGATACCTATTGGGTGCGCACACAGCACTGTGGGTGCACCAGGGTGTGCACACCTACACACCCGTGCGCACCCACAGTGTTGGGCGCACACCCTCTACACACGTGTGCAAACCCACGGGCCAGCCTTTAAAAAGTGGGCCCAAAAAAAATTTTCTTCCTAAGCCTAAAATTGCCCAATATGTGGCCTTCAAACACACATACATTTCATTTTTACCTCTCATTTTGCTCTCACAATATTTTCTCTCCATCTTGGCATTTTGAAGGGAGGTGATTGTATTCGAAGATCGATTGGCATTTACCTCAATGGATGATGCAACCAGTTAAAGGTGACAATATTCTATTTAGAGAGAGCTCAATGCAGCATTCACTCGTGTGAATCTAAGTTAACAATATAGCAATACAGTGTTTCCATGCAGATATGCAATTACCCCACAATGGAGAGAGAATTAATGTGAGTTGTTTAACATCCCCGATTGGAATATTGAATAATATCTAATTAAATTGCTTACTTCAAAAATTTCAATACTTAGTAATTAGATTTCAACATAGCAGCCCTCTCAAAATCTAGTATTTTTTTCAATTCAAGGATTACATATATGTCTGAAACAGCAAATTCAACTATCAATTGGCATTTAATATTTATCTTTGGCATTTGGCATTGATCAATGATCAAGTATCATGCTATGAAATGATTTAGTTTTACAATTTTGTATATTTCTCTTATTTTTTTGTATATATAATGCATACACACACACACACACACACATACTCATACACACCCAAATCCCTAAAAAAAATTCACACACCCATGTACCAGGTTTGCATACACGCACCCATCCCCGAACCCAAACCAGTAACTTAGATTCAAATATTACGAAACCTTTCCTTTCATATTTAATCCTCAATAACATCACAGTTAAACATTCATCAAATATAAAGCATTAAATAGCATTTTATGACATTTAGATCATATATCAATTAAAACCCTGAGTTAGATAGCAACTAAACATAGTAAAGCACAACACCATAGTAGCCACAAGCACATACATTAGTGAATCAGTAATATCATCAAGATAGCATAATCAAATATCCTCGGATAAAAAATGAACAAGATATCATCATATAGCATCATGTGACATCACAGTAGGACCATCATGCATAAATGATCATCACTGAAAGCACAAGCATAATCTATCATCTACGTCAACAATGATATCGGTAATAGAAAAAGAATGTACTATAACCACATGCATCTCATAATGCCAATACAAGATCATAGCATACGAAGTCACGGAAACACATATAAGGGCCTAGCTCGGATCAAAATAAGACAAGGCAAAATGCAACCACGAGAGGCACTACAAATAGGATTTATTATAGAGCAAGAGCAAGGAAATGTACTAGCAACTCGTAAACCAAATCATCCCTTGGCAAAAACAACATCAAAGGGAATGCAGCCCCCAATGCATGTAATGTCCCTTTTCTAAAATAAGATTTAATAATAATTTATAAATAATAATAATAAAATTAAAATATAAAAAATAAATAAATAATATAATATAATATAATCACAAGTTAAAGGATACCCCATTTAGAGAAGCACTTAAAACACTTCATTGGTGAGGTTGCCACCAAGGTTCAAATCCCTATTGGGTCGTTGTGCTCGCAAACTTGTGCCTATGTTGGACCGTTATGCTCGTGGATTTGAATGACTCGAGTGTTTGGCAGTCTTAAATATGACTGCCTCTTACTGACCAAAAAATAATATATAATCACGAGTTAATTAAGTTTAATGAGTATGTAATGAAGAGTTGTGACTCCCTCAACATAAGATATAAAAGGGAGGAGAGTTCATTTGAAACGGGATATGAAAGAAGGAAGAGAGAGGGGACTATATGAATTAAAGAAGAATAAACGGAAGAAGAAAATAATGAGAAGCAAATAAGGAAGTGACTCTCTCAAAGGGCAGCAATGATGAAAGGTTGTAACTCTTTCAAAGGGTTGTAATTATGAAAGGTTGTGACTCTTTCGGAGGGTGGTAATAGTGAAAAGTTGTGACAATTGTAAAGGGGCAGATATGATGAAGGGATGTGACTCTCCTTCACAATGGAAGATATAAAGGGGAGAAGGTTTCATTTGAAAAGGAGATATAAGAGAGATCAACTTGGGGAATAATAAATTATTTTGAAAGGCAACAATGAAAAGTAGTGACTAAACTCTTATGAAAGGTGGTGACCCTTTCAATAATGAAGTATAAGGGGGATTTCATTCCAAGCATGGAAAAAGGACAATCATAAGCATTGAGAAGAACCTTAGATTCAGATATAAATATATTAACCAGCACCATAGATAACGGTCACAAGAGAAGTGTAAGAGAATCTGTCATACCAACCTATTTTTGGCATATTCTCTTACACACACCAACCACTTCTTCTTGGGCGCCCAAATAAGCCCAAGTCATAAGATGCTCTTACACCTGTCATAGCACTTTCCTTAAATAGTTCTTACGCATCATAGGAATCCGTCATGACCATTTCAATCATGATCTCCTTACGCACAAGATGCCGACACATCAAGTGGAGTGACACATCAACATGCCAACTAGACATGTACACTCACACTTAATTACATTATTTGCAAAAAATACATTTACAAAACAAATAATAAGAATAGGAATTATCCAAGGTTGAGACACCTTATTCCTAACAATAATATATTAAAATGTAAATATTATAATTAAACTACCAAACAGTAAACATAGAAGTCTCTAATAATATATAACTGTCCATAATAAATAGATGGTAGATCTAAGAGTCTAAATCAATTAGAATTGACCTTCTCTTGCTGCTCTTCTCCTTTGCGAATGTGAAAATGAATTTCTTTTTCTTCTTTTTGGTTATTTTATGCTTAGAATAGCTTTTGGTATTGTTAAATGTAGTTTAGGTGTCCTTGTGGGCCAGCCAGCCTTTTTTAAAATTTAAAAATGCCTTATTTTTTAACACTAGTAGTCCAAAAATGGATTGGGCCACGGGGACGGCTAGAAATCCCCGAGACAGGTGATGGAGCCCTAATTTGTTGTAGAAATCATGGCCTCCATTTGTAACATATGTGGAAGATTTGATGATATTATTCCTAACAAATAGGCCTGAGGTAGATATGCAAGCAAAACAAAATACTAAAAGGCTTTGGCGTATGAAGATATGATAGAAGGTACATCAACGTATTGAATGTTTGAAAATTGAGGCCCAATCAATAAAGCATCATCACCGAAGAGGGTCAAAGATAGTCACCAGGGTGCTGCTTGGATTCCAGCAGGAGTATGTGCGGTTAAAGATCTAGAGTTTAAAAGTATGAAAACATTGGAGACTATGCCCATCCTGCTAACTATTATCTACAGATGCCTTGTATTGATCGCATAGCCATCTTCTTCCACCAAACTATTCCCAGTATGCTCAAGCATCATATTCAATGAGTGGATGATCACGTCCGGATAGCTTTAGCAATCTCAGACTGGGTATGGAGGAGCCATTCGTGCAAGGAGTCTGAACATCTGGAACCATTTAATCTGTATTGCCACCAACAGAGGAGCACATTGAAACCGTTGTCTTCCATGGCTAAGTATCGGACGCCAAACTCGATCATAGACGACAGCGACTAAATTCCTAGAAGCACCGTAAAGATTTGAAATTGTATCAGACTCTTCATAATATGGACGAATGTTTTAAAATACCAAGTCGTACGCGGTGAAGTGTCTGTATGAAACAGAGAAATATGCATCCAAACAAGGAAGAGGAGTTAATGAAGTCTGTATGCCCAAAGATGTATCGTTGTCGTGTATTGGCCATGGAGAAGCAATCAGAGGTGTCGGAAAATCTATGGCTCCATTACCCTGTAGCGACTCTTTTATCTGTAACAAAGTGTTGCTTTCTTCTTAAAACGCATAAGCAGTGCTAATCGACAACGGTATCCCATACGAACACAAACACAGAGTTGCCAAAGAGAGAAACTTTGTAACTTTGTAGCACGAGAAGATTATTAACGTGGAAAGATTTAAAATAATATTATCAAAGCAGTAATAGATTACGTTGGTCATTAGTTGAAATATAAAAACTTTTGTTTGTTTAAAAGAGACGTGACTTTGATATTTAAAAGACACGTCACTTTATAAAACCAAGTATAAATAAGGATTTTATAATCCGATAGAGAAGGAGACAGATTTGAAAATAGGAAGCATTTTTATATATTTATTTTGTATGGAGGGATAAGGGCTATAATATGATTTTGTAATTATAAATTTATTTTATTTTAATAATAAAATAAAAAGTCTTTTGTTTATTATTAGAGGCATGGAGAATTAAACTGTAAATGATTCGTCCTTTGTAATCATTATTTTTGAATATTGTACAATTTAAATATCGGATAAGTGGATACGGTCAGATAGCATCCTAAATTCAATCGGGATTAATTTAGGATTGCATAAATATTTGATTTGTCGCGTCTTGATTATTGAATTGATTAGCAATATAAATACGTTGAACATTATAAAGTTGTACGTAAACCTTCATTGAAGTTGACTCTATCGCCCGAGTAAGCAGAGGCACTGGTCTTATTATTGTTGAAATATTGGGTTTATATATAAAGTCAAAAAATCTATCAATTCTTTCCTACAAACCTCATTAATCACTACATACATTTTAATTCAAACATTAAGCATTCAACTTTATTTCGATCGAGTTCAAGGATTTTGCCAACCGAGGAACTCGCCAGCTTAAATTCGCTATAGAAGAGCTTCGAACCAGGTGATCAAGTTTGAAGTAAAGGTTTACCCGCCTAGGTGTAGCGAAGCCTAAAGTGCAGGGGAGTTTGAAATATTCCCGTTCGTTGGCCAGAATTGATTTGGAATTCTATTGGAGAGTTGGCAGGCTCTAGGATTTCCAATCTGCGGTTTTGGGAACCAACAACGGGTAGGGGACTTCTAGCCGTCCCCTAGCTGTCCTGCGGAATTCTAGCCATCCCCTATGTCCCCGACCACTTTCAGAGCCATTTTGGGGACCATTTCCGAATTTTGCAAAAAAGGGTACGAGAGGGCGGGGGATAGGAAAATGATGTCCCCACGTCCCCGTACCATACCTAGAACGGGAGCAAGTCAACAAACTCATGGGACACATCCTCGTGGAACATAGCTTCTAACACAAATTTGTTGGTGTAAGTATGATATATCTCTTTATCAACACACTCACATTTTCTCCACACCTTACAAACTATATTTTATATCTTCATGAAGGAGGGCAGCAATATGAAAGGACATTACATTTGCAAAAAGAAGCAACTCTATAATTATATGTGCCCTTTCATTTCATTTGTTAACTAGTACGAGTTGTCATTTTATGGGAGTGCTTAAATAAAGGGGTTGGTCCCATAAACAAACATAAATTGGATATTTTTATTCAACTTGAACTTTCAACGAGGGCACCAAAATGGGTCGGCCAAAAAATAATTTCTAAATGAAATATAATGAAAAATTCATAGTTGGCCATGACAAAATGTTCTTCTAGAGTTGGTCATGAAGGTCTGCATGGTTTTGAAGGCCTTGGCCCCATATGATGAAAAACTCATAGTCGGCCATGACAAAATGTTCTTCTAGAGTTGGTCATGAAGGTCTACGTGGTTTTGAAGGCCTTGGCCCCATACCCCCACAAGGGACACCACCCCTCAACCTTGTTGAGGGTGTTGCCCCCAAACCCCCACCAGTTTATAAGTATAACCAAGTAATAGATCAATGATTATCATGATTATAAAATCTACAAAACATATATCGTTTGTTGTAGATCTTTGTATCTTCATAGTCAAAGTCATAATAAAGGATTATCTTGTTTCATACATAGGACAATTTATTTAGTATACAAGGATTGTCACCAACAAAGTTGGCAAGCTATAGTCATTATATTGTCAAGTACAAGTTAAGTCATTATCAGCAAGAATGATACTTTCATAATGTAAAAAAATAAAATGTATAAATCATGTCTTCCACGGACAAATGATAAAGCAATCCTATCTATAAGTACCCCAATTGAAAGCATAGTGAAACAAAACCAGTTATCTTTTAGTTTTTACTTAATCATTCCTCTTTGTTAATAAGTTCAACAACATAACATGCAATCTTGAAGACTTCAAAAAAAAATCAATAATAAATCTCACCTGAATATACACACCAATCAAGCACATCTTTATCAACTCATGATATTTTCCTTTTCTAGTGGTCATCCCTTGTATAATAACCTAACTAGCAGTTCTTCGGAGAAATATAAAAAATCTCATGGAATTATAATGGAATTATAACAAACTGATTCAAACAGACAAATTATAGGAAAATTCGAACCTTATGCAAATATCTTTGAGTTGCCCTTTATTTGAATTGAACTTGCTTACATTAGACTACTAGAAATGTTTTAGTAGAAATCACCATTTAATTCTGATTGCCAAATTTGGAGTTTAACAAAAAGCATATGAGATCATTGTGCTCATAAAACCTGAATTATTGAGCTTCAAGAATCGTCTGTAGTTACCATGCAGCCGCATGTATATTCATCTTTGCAGGCTGTGATTCCTTTATTAATTCTATGATTACAATGCCAAAGGATGGCATACGGGTTCAGATAAGATGAGCCTTGTGTACTTGCAGATCGCTCCCAAAAACCCTTAACTTCTTTCAGAACAGCTATATTACATGGCTTGTTGCTAGTGTTTCTCAACTTGTTGTGCTGATAAAATAATTATCAATCAATATTTTGTGTTGGGGTTGCGTCCAGAACAGCTGCTGCTTTAGGGGTTTTGTCACATACCAAGCATACAAACTGTAGAGAGAAAAGATAACAAAAAATCATAAACTTGGCATGCATTCTTTTCTCCCATCAAACTCCTTATAAATTATCCTCTTTCTCAAAAAGCTGCAATCCCCTCACAAAATTCTTGATTTTAGGCAACTTGACTTGGGCATTAAGATTACCATTAATTATTCTCAAATATCCTTTCATGAGTATATCACTTAGTAAAATCATTTGCAACTTAAAATGGTCCCATCAATGACTAAAATATAGGAACTTAAATCATAAAGAATAATTAAATATTTTGTAACTCAACTTTAGCTTTTTGGGGCTAATGTTTTAATTATTCACTCATTAATTCCTTGGCCCCAAATTGGGGACATTAAAAGTCTTCCCACCCCAAGATTGCTTGACCTCAAGCAATCCGCACTTGCATGCTGAAATCAAATGTTTGGATCCCATGTCAACCTTGGAAACACTGCTCCACCAAAACGTTGCACTACTCTGATATCAATGCCAGTACACCACAAACCATGAAGCAACACACTGGAATCCATGTTAAACAATACACCCAGTTGATCAATACCGCTGTTGTATCTCAGATCAGCAACAAATAAGATGGCAATGATATCATCATACCAAGGCAAAAGTAGTAAACTCATCTCATGAGGATTTCCCATTAAGTAATCTTGTTCCCAAAAATTCCAATGCATACCCATAGCTGATGTAGACCCAAACAATTCTGAAAATGTAGTGAACAAACATGTAGGACAGTCACTTGTCACTAAACAACCCATGTCATTTGGCTCAAATGCCAACCAATATGCAGCTGTACCGTTAGAAGAATTAGGTGCCAATATCACATTTGCGAAGTGAACAAACATGTAGGACAGTCACTTGTCACTAAACAACCCATGTCATTTGGCTCAAATGCCAACCAATATGCAGCTGTACCGTTAGAAGAATTAGGTGCCAATATCACATTTGCGATATAGATGCCATCACCAACACCCAAAATCAACTCATGAGAGGCTGGTCCACTAATAGTAACTTCCCTAGAATCATTACGTCTACCAATAATAGTAACTTGGCTTGTTGGCGGATCAAATTAGTTTCCTTTTCCTTCTCAATCCAACCCTCAACCATTACCTGGGATTGATTTAGTGTTGTTGTTCCAAGGCGAACAAATTCAGTTCTCTTGGAGGATGCATAATCAACCAACAACTCATGTACATCTTTCAAAACTTGAATGCCAGCAATAGGTGACTCAATCACATTGTCTTCTCCATGATTATGGGTTTCATTTGCATGAGGATGAAGAGAGTTATCACTGTTGTTATAACAGTCGGCACAACTATCAAGCATTTGTATCGTGCCTTCAACTTTTACAAGTGCCTCTTTATTGGAAATTACATTCTCAACACTCGCATTTTGAATGTCATGTTCTGATTTATCTTCATGTGCATTAGTTGTGTCATCATTGGAATCAACTAACACACTAGAAGATGCATTGTGCTCACCCAAAGAATCCATACTCATTATCCATATCAATCTCATGCTTAACCTAAAGAGAATTCATGTTTATTTCTCTTATAGAATCCTCTTGTGAATCTTCTTGCAAAGATGATGAAGCCTCATGTGAGTCACTCCCCAATGCTTTCCTTTTGTCCTCATGAACCAAATTTGCATGTTTATCAAATTCTCCATGTAGATTTTTGCGTACCTCCCTTTTGTCCTCGTCCTCGTGAACCAAATTTGCATGTTTATCAAATTCTTCGTGTAGATTTTTGCGTACCTCCTTTGAATTTTCTTTCCTCTTATGCTGCTGTTTTGAACTTGTAGAAGGTTGTTCTTCGCTTTTTGGTTTGAAAGCAGGTCGAAGTGGTCTATCTGAAACTATTGCAACGGCTCTACTGTTTTTACTATGCCTTCTACTACTCTTACTTCTTGACCTTCTTGATCGAGAATGGTCCAATCCCATCTAACCCATGGTTGTAATCATATAGTCATTTAACTGTTGCAGCATTTGTTGTTGTTGTTGCATCTGTAGCTACTTTTGTTGGGCAAAACCTGTCAGGAAATCATTAAGTTGATTATGTAGTTCCCTTAGCAGTATTCCATCTCTTCTTTCACCCATCTCTATTTCAACTGGTTTAATTTCAGCTCTTTCTTCCTGTTGTCCTGACTTGCTTCTAGTATAATATTTGTGTAGTCCTACCTCTCTATGGTGCATAGAGTCAATTCTAACTGACATGCAATAACCCACTTTCACAAACTAATCAAAAGTGACATGCAACCATCTGGGTATCCACCAAACTGACATGCAACGCAAGTCCACTAACCACGGCCGCTCGGAAATAACATGCAATGGCAACCCTCTTCATAAATTGCTCCTAAACTAACATGTAATCATCTAGGTATTCACCAAATTGTCGTGCAATAATATCTGACACACATGCAACTGCAAAATCTGACATGCAACTAAAACAGCCGACATGCAATTGAAAAATGATAAATCTAACATGCAACTGAAACCCTCACAGGCTGGTAGGATTTGAGGATCTGATACCACTGAAATATCCTAACTAGCAGTTCTTCGGAGATATATAAAAAATTTCATGGAGTTATCACAAACTGATTCAAACAAACAAATTATAGGAAAATTTGAACCTTATGCAAATATCTTTGAGTTTCCCTTTATTCAAATTGAACTTGCTTACATTAGACTACTAGAAATGTTTTAATAGAAATCACCATTTATTTCTGATCGCCGAATTTGGAGTTTAACAAAAATCATATCAGATCACTGTGCTCATAAAACCTGAATTGTTGAGCTTCAAGAATCATCTGTAGTTACCAGGTGGCTGCATGTATATTCATCTTTGCAGGCTGCAATTCCTTTATTAATTCTACAATTACAATGCCAGAGGATGGCATAAGGGTTCAGATAAGATGAGCCTTGTGTACTTGCAGATCACTCCCAAAAACCCTTGACTGCTTTCAGAACAGCTATATTCCATGGCTTGCTGCTAGTGCTTCTCGACTTGCTGTGCTGATAAAATAATTATCAATCAATATTTTGTGCTGGGGTTGTGTCCAGAACAGCTGCTCCTACAGGGGTTTCGTCCCATACCAAGCATACAAATTGTACAGAGAAAAGATAACAAAAAAATCATAAAATTGGCATGCATTCTTTTCTCCCATCAAACTCCTTATAAATTATCCTCTTTCTCCAAAAGCTGTGATCCCCTCACAAAATCCTTGATTTTAGGCAACTTGACTTGGGCATTAAGATTACCATTAATTATTCTGAAATATCCTTTTATTATTGGCAGGACATCCCCCAAATGTCAAGCTCAACCTCTCACTAAAAAAATATAAAGAACACATTAAACTTTGCTATGCACTCCCTCAAACCTGCTGTGGGCTACCCACCTTCAGATCCCCCTCTTGTTTTAAAAACAAAAAAAAAAAATTTTCCTTTGTGCTGCACCCGATGGAAAATAGGTTTTTACCCAAGTATTTTCTGAGTAAATTGAATTCCATTTATACTTTTAGTTTGCCATATCAATTATAACCCAACTAATGCTAATATGATTTAAACAATTTTGATTTATCACCAACATTTATTATTTGACAAATGAAGTTGAATTGTCACTTCTCAGATGTGTTCTCAATTCTGTATTTAATCTTGTGGAAATTTTAGTTATTCTTAAATATTTTATGCATTTTAATATACTTTAAAAAAAATGATTACTATTAGCTGTCCCCCCACTATCACCAAAATCTAGGAAATTTTTTGCTCTGTCCCCCATCCCAGAAACATAGAGAAACGCTGACAAAGAGTAATCCAGCCAGGGCCCTGAACCCCAGTTTTCTGGTGACTATGGTGTCCATGCATGTATGAAATTGTATCAATTGCACATATCTGTGTAAAGAATACCTGGCCTCCAGACAAAAGCACAACTGCGAGCTTGCCCTCACAAATGGCCTTCAGTCCCATTTTCCACCATCTTTCCCTTTCTTCTGGTGTTCTTTCCAGAACTGTGGAGATACTTGCCTCTGGAACTGGTTCTGGATTTGGTATAGGCCGATCTTCACAAAACAAGTTAAAGGTTAGTGTTTACCTAAATTTAAATAAGAATAGGAGTGCAACATAATGTCCTGCAGAAGTAAAATCCATAAAAGTGCAAATCCATATTAAAATAGGACACCAATTCCGAATTCCTCCAACGACATAAAGGTAAAGGTGAAGGTGAAGGTAGATTTTGGGTCATTGTCAAGCAAGAGACAAAGTTGATCTATGACACCTCCACAAGGGGATCATTTTCCATTTACTTTATATATAGTTCAAACTTTGTACTATTAGATTTTGAATTGTAACCAGGCTTAGTAGTAAATCTATGTGAAACGAACTAAACAAAACTCACCTCGCACAAGAAAAGATTGTTTGATAATTCGATCCACTCGGGGAAGATCCAGACTCTGCATAAAACATGACAGCATATGACAATAAGTTTTACATTAATGGTATGGCATAGGAACAGTTGAGACACAACAAACATGAAAGCTAGTTTTCTCCCACTCAATGAGACTCAATAATGCGGCTTATAGAATATTTTTAGATATTAATTTCTAAAGGGGACCAATTGAAAGTATACAAAGGCAAGGCCTATTGCATTGAAAAGCAAAAGCACAAATAGACTGTACCAAACAAACACAAAATAAAGATGCAGCACAATTCATTAATTTCAAAGCTAGGACAAAATTAAGGACAATAAATAGTACGTCAAAATCTGAAGCAAATCAGCTGAATTGAAAAGCAGCTATCAGCAACTCCAGAATTGACAACGATAAGTAGATCATTCATAACGATGTTTTAGTGAAAAGTAACAAAAGTTGTCACTAGATCTACTCTTAGTGATAAAGGTATTGAAATAAACTGTAGAACCGGAAAATATTCAAATCCCGATAAAGAGGGTTAAACATAATCAAACTAAACAAAGACAATCAAACCACCGCTGTAGTCTAAGACGTGCAAATTTAAATAAAAGCCAACATAAAAATCTAGAAAATCGAAAAACCTCAAGGTCATTGATCAAAAGCTGGCGCTCTTGCGGATTGAGTTCCTTCCACAATGCCAGGGTTTGTTCTTGACGAAAATCCTTGAGCCGCTCCACCAAAGCCTGAGGCGGTTCCATTTCCTCATAAGCGGCTTCCCCCATTCTCAATTCTTACAGATTGAAAAATCTCGTGGCCTTTAGGCCCTTCAATTCTTCACTGTAAGAAAGATTTTGGTCCTGCAAAATATTTTGTGAATCGCATCTGTAAATGGCGTCGAATTATTTTCTTCCTCCTGTCACTATTGTGGAGTGAAGTTTGCTGTCCGAGATGTGAAAGCCCGAATAAGTCGATTTGTTCCTTTGTTTTTTCTAAGGGGGCTGAATAAATGTCTAATTACTTAATATTTAAGGGCTGTCTGCTGAGGTTTTTATAGGAAAAATAAGGCTATGAGTTGGCATGGGACCATATTATCCTCCTCGCTATAAATTCAGTCAAGTTGTTTAAGTTTTTTTGGGATTTGAATCATTGAAGTGCAAAGGTGGCCATCATGGTGAGCATAAATGGAGGAGTTATGGTTATTGGTGGGTTGGTTTCTCATGATTTGTTTTCTTTTTATTCAAGTATGAATGAGATTGTTTATGTGGGTAGGTATTTCATGATTTTAGTATTGTTTGTCTATAAAGTTTTCAGTTTTATTGGGTAAGTGCATTTGTCATGATTTTTAGTCTTTCAAGAGAAGATTAAGGAGTGTATGTTTTGTTGGGAGTTATTGGGTCAAGTTCATTTGTCATGAAGTGTGAGAATGCTTGGGTCGGTAATTGCTAAATTTATTGAGTTTTATATTTTCTATTTTTTTATAATGTTTATGTGTTTAATTTATTAATTGACTGTGAGATATAAGTATAATCATTTTTTAAAAATATTTTTAATGTGAGGAATTCTTAATTCATTGGTGAATTTGAATGGTTGGTATAGAATCTATTAAAGATCAATTATTGTTTAGTGTATAAGCTTAACATTATAAGCAATGAGGTTACAATGCTAAAAGTGTTTTAGGATGTTTATCTTCTAAAAGAAAGTAAGAAAATAAAAATACTAGTCTTTTATTCATTTGTGCATGTTACTTTGTGTTTGAAATGTATCTCAATGTGTTGATTTTAAATATTTATTTATCATGTGAATGTTTGGTGAGAGTGGATCATCCCACAAAAATTATCAAGAATAAATAAATACTAGACTTTTATCCATCCATAAAAGCTATTAGGTGTTTTGGAGATAAGTCGTTGTGTCAATTTTAAACAGTTCTTTATTAATGTAAATGGTAAGTAACAATGGATCCTCCTGACAAAATAAGAAAGAGTGTAATAAAGTTTGTATTCCTCCCACACGTGTTAATATGTGGTTTGGATATTTTCCAATATGTTAGTTTTGAATTGTTCTTTACTAATGTAAATACTTAGTAAGTGTGAATCACCTTGAAAGGGTGGAGAGTGTAAATCTTGCATTTTTCCTCTCCATTTTGAACTCATTTTGACCCACTTGCCCATATGTAATGGTTAGTGTTAAGGGGTATTTTGACACACTCATCAACATGTGAGTAGAACACCAAATGCACCACCTCTGCTAAAAGAAAACCAACCTCGAGAGATTGATAATTCTAAGGTCCCTTTGTGTCAGGTTATGAAAATGATGGATAATTCAGTGGTGTATATGTATAAGGGGTTGTTGGTACTCAAGTAAGAAAGTGGTTAAATGCACAAGGAGATAAATGAATAAGAGAACAATGTATGAGTGGGCTACTCCAATCACCTATTTTATAATATTGGACACTTTTAGCACTATATCACCAATAAGACAACTTGCAAAAATGAAAAATCCAATTCTTGTTCTAAAACAAACAAACAAACAAAAGGAAAAAAGATGAGGGTGGTTAACAAGATATTTCAAAGAAATGAAATAACAAACAACACCTAAGGACATCAACCATTCAAATGCTTGGACTTGTATAAAGAAGATTGTATTTGATCTTTTAACTATGAAAATATAAATTAGAAACTTGTGATTCATAAAATCACAGTGAACATATCTTCAAATGGAACAACAATCAATGATTTCTCTAAATTCATCAATTGCAAATCCATACCACCCATGTGCATATGCAAGACAAATTTATCGTTGAAGACACAAATTAAATTGATCAAACCAAGTTATCCATCACAACAAGCTAGAATTTAACAGTTACTACCAACTAATTAAATGGATGAGTAAAATGTCGTGAGCACACATTGGGCTCTTGAGTCTATTTTTTTATTCAAATTTGCAAAGTAAATAGCTAAGCACAATAAGAATACAACACGATATGTTTTGTAGAGTTCAAATGAATATTTTTCAACCCTTACTACATCATAGATTTGGGTTTAAAAAGAGTTTTATAATTATAAATTTACAAACATGTAACTAGGGTTTCTAGGCATTTTTTGGTTGAAATAAATTTAAAATAATAGTTCAACTCTTAAACTATTACATAATGGATACATGATGAGTTTATTAATTTTATAACTCAAAATAACTCTTGTTCATGCAAAGACATGCCCTAAAATCATGGTATGAAGCTCCACTTCAGGCGACTGAAACTCCTCTTGCCCATATCCACTTTTCTTGAGTTTTGCTATCAGCGAATTGAAGCTTCATGTTTGTATGACCATTAAGAAAACTATAGGAATCTAGGAAGAGATCCAAAACTAAAAATTACCATCAAAAACCAAAAACAAACTTGTTTTTTTCCTACGTTCCTCACTTGTTGGCAAATGCAAAACCATCAAAAATGATCCTAAAATTCATCCCCACGGATTTTGAGATGTATTAAAAGCTCTAGGAAGGTAATTCTGAAGATGTTTAGAGCCTCATATATTTTTTTGATGTAGGGGGTCTTCATATCTCCTTCTGCACAACAAATAGGAATCGGTAAACCATTCAAGAGTTTTATTGAACTAGCTAACAAAGAGCGAGAAGCAAACTAACTAAGAATAAAAAGAAAACTAACTATGCACCATCAACCTCATATTCTAAATAAGAGCTCATAGTTTATCCCCCTTAGATCCAACTGAGTGTAGCAATCATCAATTTTAAATCTCCTTTTGTGATCAATCATTTATTTCAAGGTTTCAGGATGACAATATCCCTAAAACGCCCTTTTAGAAGTTAACGAGAGGGACTTGAAAAATCCCTTTTTTTTAATGTCTGGGGTCAAGGATATTGGCATCCTTGAACCTTTCAAGAGTGGAGGGTGTTGAAACCCAAAAAAAAATGAAGGGTCAATGGTGTGATATCCCCAAAACTTTTCCAAGGTCAAGGGTGTTTGCTTCCCTAAAACTTTTTGAGGATTCGGGGTGTTGACATCCCCCAAAAAAATTGAGGGTCAAGAGTGTGGCATCCCTAAAAAATTTTGAGGGTTAGGGGTATGGTATCATTGAAACTTTTTATGGTTGACGATATGGCATCCCTAAAACTTTCAAGGGTCGATATATGGCATCCCTAAAAAACCTTTGAATATTTGATAATAATAATAATAATAAATTCAAGGATCGGGGATTGGGCATGCCTAATAAATCAAACAAAAGGATTCCAACACTTAGTTTTTTTAAGACTTCTAATTTGTGGCTTCAGTGGTCAAAAGGTTGTCAAATCCATTTTTTGAGCTTTTATTTTTGGTGCTAAGGGGACTAGGTCATTTAGCAACAACTTTAATGAGGCAAACATACCTTGTTCATTACATTTTTTTATGCTTATTAAAAATTAAAGTTGTCAACCCTAAACTAAACACAAAAACAAGAACCCTTAACCAAGAACACCAAGGAAAACTAACAACAAAGGAAGCCCTAAAGACACAAAACAAAGAAAACAAAAGGACAAAAAAAGAAACATAAATAAGAGAAAGCAAATAAAAAAGGGGGTCCCCACTTGGTCAACTAATCAAGTAGGGCAAGAGTTGTGAGGCACAACAATTTGTATATAAGAGACATATTTTTGCATATAAGTTTTTAATTAAACACACTCTTGATTACATCTCGAGATTTAAATCTGATCTCTAAATTCATCATTTCTAACTAAAGTCAAATCTATAAGTGTGGTTCTAAACCTAGTCCACCTATAATTTTGACCCTAAATTTTTAAATTTAATTTTCCAAATGAAGCCCCTTCCAACTAGCCAATACTTGTTGACTTGACCATGAGATCTTCAATTTGCCACCAAACTTTTATATTAAATGTAAAACCCTAATTAGTTTAGATATTTAACAATTTCCAATCAATCTATATGTGCATACATCTATTACATAGCCACGGTATCAACTAGCATCAACATCTACATTGACTAGTCTCTAAACTCTTTAAAATTGTTAAATTGATTCTGTGGATTTGAATAAGTTGAAATTCAAACACAAAAAAATCCAAATGTTTATTTATATTCTACCAAGTCTAAATATCAGAAGGCACAAGTTTTTGAAGATAAATTGTGTGCTTAGGTTGAATCCATAAATGATAGTCAAAGTTGTATGTGTAGGGATGAGTTTCATGACCACATATTTGAACTATAATAGAAAATTAACTATTTTGCAATATGTAGGAGTGTTCTAGTTTTAAGTTGATAATAAAATACTAAATTAGATCATAGAGGATAGTCTAGAGAGAGAAACCAATCATCTTCTCACACACAAAGCTAGGTACTCAAATATCATATTTCACTTTCAAGAATCATTATTGTCTCAACTCTTTAATTTAGGGCTATTTTCTTAATAGTGTTGGTTTATTAATTCATTTATTCATCCCAAGATTTTGAATACAAAGATTTTTTTCTCATATATAAATTGATGAGGACAAAATGAATTTTACGCTCCCAAAGGTTTGGCATTTACTATTTTATTCTTCTATTTTTATTTTTAAATTAAAGCATTTTTTAATTTATAACTTAGATTTGAAGCTTATTTCAAGCTCATTTTATTTTAAGATTTGATATATTGTGTGTATGGTAAGGTCTCAATGTTCCCTTCTTTCCTCTAAAAAATACCTTAACTAAATTCTATAATGGTTGTTGAGAACAATACAATTAAAAATGGGTTAACTCACGAAGCTGTGTCCCACTTTTAGGGATGAAGGAAATCGCGAAATCGTCAAACAAAAAAAATTTCCTGCCTTCGTGCGAAGTAAATACTTCGCCCGAAGTCCTCGGGATACTTCACACGAAGACCCTTAAATGGCTTCGTGTGAAGTATATACTTCGCACGAAGCCATTTAGGGCCAGATTTCTTATAAATTTCACTCTAGGGAAATGATAATACTACTATTAATGGGGAAAATAAGTTTGATTGTGAATCCCATATTAACTTAGGTAGGAAATTCATTACGTTAACTACTCATATATGTTTTCTTAAAATCTTGCACATCTTGCTAGTGATGTTAATCTCTCACATTTGGTTGATGTTCTACATAATTTATTTATTGAAAATCAATATGGATTAGAGGTTCTTAAAGGTATAGGCAAATGAATCCATCTTTAGTTCCTTTGAGTGGTGTGTCCCATGTTGCAGGATTGAGAAAAATGAGTTAATGGTTGAGTAAGTTTGGATGTTTGATGAGTTAGGATGGTTGTCATTGATGTCAACACATTATTCTTGGTGGTGGTGAGTGCTCTTTGTATAACAGTGTTGAGAATTTTGGTCTGGATATTTTTCATATTGCAAATATACTGCTGAGGTTTTCACATGTTATTGGATAGTGTTTGAAGACATTGGATTCAATTTTATGTGCTTCGGATTGTAGTGTAGTAGAATTGTTATTCGTTTGAGTGTGACTATGTCTAACAGTGTTCTCTGCATGAAATGTGTACTCCACATTTCTCCATGTGATGGTTTCTAATGTTGTGGTTTTGAAATTGATTTCTTAACGTCCTTAGCTTCATTCATTTTAGTTGGCATAAGATTTTAAGTTTCAAATCTCGATTGTGTTCTTACTCTAGGTTTGGATGACCTTGGGTGTTTACACTTCAATTAATTATCTCAGTAAATGCAAGATACAATGTAACATGTATAATGTTGTTTTTGGTCCTAGAAAGGGTGTTTTTTGGTCTACTTCTCACTCCTTCCCACCATAGGAATGTTTAGTGCCGACCTAAATCAAAATTATGTTCGATTACTTATCTAGCTAATAGTTGGAGACTTTGCAAATGAGAGGACAATATAAATAAAGGATAAATTGTTGATGAATGTCTATGTCATGTGTCAATACTTGTCCAAGTTTGTGAATGTGTGATTTGGATGTATGAAAGAGAATTTGTCTCCCTATATGTATAAAGAGAGTAGTGTGAAGTGTGGTATAGAGCAGTGTGGACTTTCATGTGTAAGCCACTGGAAGCATCGAGCTAAAGGTATCTATAGATCATTAAGTTGTGTTGTGATTGTGCATCAATAGTGGATATATTCTCTATTATCCTTCTTCATCCAAGCAGTGATCCCTCTGATAGTGAGACTACTCTCTTCAAGAAATGAGTCCTCTAGCAGTGAGCCCTTCTTTGTAAAAATCACCTTAACCGATGTAACCCTAATAGGTGTTCATATATTTGATAAATAATATTCTTTGTGGTTTTTTCCTTAATAGGGTTTTCCATGTAAATTTGGTGTTCCTTGTGTATGATGGTTTATGTGTTCTTTCATATTTACATCTTTCTATGATTAAAGATTAAAGTAATTTTGGTGGATTTGAGTAGAGAAATAAATTTTATAAGTTTTATTGACAACTAATTCACCTCTCCCTCTCAGTTTCCATACACATTCAACAACTGGTATCAAAGCTTTGATTCCTTGAAGAGGATCTTAACTGTTTAAAGAGATCTTGATGCCACACTAATTGACATGTCCTATATTTGATGGATCTGACTATGCTTATTAGAAGGTGAAGATGTGAGAATACTTGGTCAAGTTCTTAGTTACAAAACTTGGAAAGCTATGGAAAATCAATATGTGAAACCAAGAAATAAATGGATTAAGTACTCCAGATGAGATCAAAGCATATGAATAAAATGAAAGGGAAAGGTATACAATTTTTAGTGCTCTATCTAAAGTTGAGTTGACAAAAGTTACATCTTTAGAAATTGTTCATGATGTAAAGTAATTATGAAGGAAATGATATATTCAAACAAGCTAAGTTGTGGAATGTTAATGTGAAGTATGAAAGCTTGAAGATGGAAGAAGATGACAGTTATATATGATGAAATCCTACATGTTGGGAGAAAGCTCGGATAACATCATAGGGATGGGTGTCATAAGCAAGGGTGATGACTAAGTACACAGCGTGGTGGGATAGGTGTAGGCTAGTGAGGCCGATAGAGCCAAGAGTAGGAGAAGCTGGAGAGTAGACAAATTTAGAGGAGGCGGACGATGAGGATGGTGGGGAGGGAGATGAGGAGGATGACAGGGACGAGGGAGATGATAGACTAGTAGTAGTGTCAGGATTTAGGTGGGGGACACAAAGATAGGCTACAAAGCAGAGGAGATGGATAGTGCAAAGACCAGTCACAGGTGGCCCTCCTCAGGCTCCAAGAGGAGTGCAGGTGGATAGAGATGAGGTGGTCCATGGACCACTACCAGAGGATGAGGATATGGGGATAGGAGGACCAAGGGGAGATGAAATATGAGGGGACAATGAACAGATAGTCATTATTTAGGCTGAGGTGACATGATTAGAAGCAATGGTGGCAACAGAGAGGGAAAAAAAAGATAGAGTTGAGGCCCAGGAAGAGAGCATGCGATGAGAGCTAGCCATACTGTAGGGATGAGTGGATACAGGAGAGTTCACCATGATAGAGACTAGGACAGGTAAAGAGGGGAGACAAGGGGAGATAGACTGATTATAAGGACATATAGAGGAGATGTAGAGACAGACAAACCATCTCACCCAATAGCTGACAAAGGATAGGGATATATGGTGGAGATGGGCAGAGACATACCGAGGGGAGAAGAAGATAGCGAGATAGGTAGTGACTGTGGCAAGTGTGAGGTAGTTACTGACAACCAGCATGGATTCACAAAGATATGTAGTGAGGATGGGTAGAGAGGTGACCTATTATATGGCCCTTTATCACCAAGCAGTACCTCCAGAGTAGAGACAACCACCTTGTTCAGAGTGAGGGCTATCAAAGAGGACCCAAGGCGAGTCGTCAGGGTAAGTAGCTATGAGGCCATTGAGAGATAGGGATACAAGAGGTGATAGTGCTAGAGGAGGTTAGGACAGTAGGGACATCTTCCCAAGGGCCATTTGACCTAGTTTATTATATAGGATACATATTTTTTTGGATGTTTTGGATGAGATGCATATGTATAGTAACACTCGAGTGCTTGATGTATCATTTTATTGATGTACTATGATGACATAATATATATACATATATTTTTGTGGAGACATTTTATGGTTTATCTAATGGATTATGAGGCTTTATTATGTGCATAGTTCTAGATTATGTTACTGATATGTGTGATGCAAGATTTATGTGAAAGATATACTACATGATGTCCAAATGTTTTTATAATGCAAGTCCTATGTGGAGTATGTAATTTATGATGGGATAAATTGATGAATTATCGTGCATATGCGATGTTTATGGATATGTATTATGCAAATGAATGTTTAATGTGTGATGGTGATTAATGCATGCAATGCATATTTAATGTGTAATGGTTAATTAGATATATTTGACATGCAATGCATATTTAATGATTAATGATTAATTAGATATATTTGACATGTAATGCATATTTAATGATTAATGGTTAATTAGATATATTTAACATGCAATGCATATTTAATGATTAATGATGGTGATGTAATAGTAACTAGGTAGTGGAAGAATGTAAATGAATGTTATTAATGAACTAAACGAATTTAAGAACTAAATGTTGGTAACAAAATTAACTCACCTATATGAGATGGAGTGCAACGGGATGAAACCATTTTTATTTTGTTATTTTTGTGTATCCAACATAACCAGTAGGATCAACTAACCACTAAGGAAGGGGGAGGGGAAGGTGAATAAACAAGACCCTTGTCTCAAACAAGAATGAAAGAAACTATCTTAATATGCAACTTTATTATAATGCAACTTGACTACATGATTTAGTGGGATCACTTGTGTTTAGAACATTGGGGATCCCTTTCAGATGAACACATAGAACATAATGTCATATCCTGGCTATTTGATGATGAAGAAGATAAAATCACACCCTAGTTTGATGTTGCAACAGGAGGTATGCATCATGTGTTAGAAAAACATAGATGACATTGTTCCTTTGCATGGACTAGACTCTCAAACACACGAGATAACTTTAGGAACGTAGATGTGGATTTCCTAGTTATGATGGAACTAATGACATGCTTATTAGAGAGGTCTGGGAACACTAAAGTATTTTGAGGGAGGTGATTGTGCTAACCCATTGCCCCTAGTAAGATATGCATAATCATAACTTAGAAAATAACAAGAATGCTCTTAAAGTATCAACAAACAAATCACATCGTAAATGACGCATGTGTCAAGTTTCACCATTCACAATATACCCAAAAAATTGAGCCAATCATGTGTAGAATCCATTGAAATAAAAGGATAAAAATAAACAAATAAGGCCTCATGACCAATTATTCATTCGGTCCACAGTTCTTGCCATGAATGGGATAGGATTGATGGGTTTGATTTAGTCGACCAAGAAAGGATGCATCCTGCAGGGCAAAGATTAACTGACTAAGAAAGATGAATATTCACTGGCTATAGATGTGAAAGGAACAATAACTCAAAGATTTAATCATGATGTTGATTTTAATAAGAACTTTTGCACTCAATGTGTTTGGGAAAAGCTCAGTGTGATGGGGTCAACTTGCTAGAATGATGTTGAGATCTTTATTGCGACGTGCAGAACAAGGACTACAAACTAGACTAGGACTAAGAATAAGGATGGATATGTACCATGGGCGGGAGAAGACAATGGATCCAAATCTACTACCATAGTGCCTGAAATAGGTTTTCACCATGGTACTTTCCCAGAGTGCTCATTTGCCAATTTTTCACTGCTAGACGAATTTATTTCTCTTGCCTCCATTTTTTTTGTCAAAGTGCCTGTTTACCAAGTTTTCGCCAAGACAATGATTTTTTCAGGAACTTTTTCTGTTGTTTAGTATTTTTTTTCTTTTCTGATTTTTAAGATTTTATATGTATTATTTTTGTAATTTTATAACTTTTTGATGTTTTTGTATTTTCTCAAGACTTTTTTTCTTATTTTTAAGTTTTTTATTGAATAAACCTTGTATAAGAGTTGAATGATGGACTACGCATAGAAGTGCTTTAGATGTAGAATATTTATAGGACCAGGAAGAAAATCTCCCTCGGGTTTTTCTATCTAATATGCCCCATAACCAAACTTGGTAGTAACAATAAATGGACCCAACAAATTGGGTTCAAACTTTCCTTTCTTTTCTCAGCTCTGGAGGTTCTTCATGATATGTTGCAGGACCAAATCACCAACCTCAAACTCGCAAGTTTTGATCTTCTTACTAAATTGTAAGCACAAATAATTTTGATACACGTGGAGGTGGTTGAGGGCATTGAGGCATCTCTCATCGAGGAGTTCCATCTCTTGCAAGTGGGCAACTCAAGATTCTTCTTTGGACATCAAGTTCTTAAGATAAATTCTGAGAGAATGGAGCTCAATTTTGATGGGAAGGATAGCCTCAGAACCGTAGATAAGGGTGAATGGAGTGGCACTAGTGGGAGTATAGATGGAGGTATGGTAGGCCCAAAGGGTAGGGTTGAGTTGCAGGTTTTAATCACGACTAGCGTCATCGATAGTCTTCTAAAGAATTTTTAATATGGTTTTATTTATAGCCTCATCTTGATCATTTCCCTGTGGGAAGTATTTGGATAAGCAATGTTGGGTAATACCAAATTTATTACAGAGGTCTGTGACATCTTTATTCTTGAAGGGCGATCCATTATCAGTATGGAGGTATTTTGGGATGTCATAGCAACAAATGATATAGTTTAGAATAAACTTGGAATTTTTTTTACCGATAGTGTAGATGAGGGGGATTGCTTCGACCCACTTGGTAAAATATTCAATGGTAGCTAGGATATACTTGTGGCCACTAGTAGATTTGGAAAATATTTGGCCCACTAGGTCAAAACCCTAGCGGGAGAAAGGCCAAGGTGTCATGGTGGGTTAGAGGGATTGAGCAGGTGCATGTATCAAATCATCATGTTGCTAACAAGGAATACATTTCTTTACATTGTGATAAGGATCCCGCTCCATTGTTGACTAGTAGTATCCAGTGCATAGCAACTTATTCACTAAGGTAAGGCCATTGGAATGGGCTCCACATATTCTTTGATTTACCTCTTCTAAGCCTACTTGTGCTTCCTCTGAATTTAGACATTGAAGAAGAGTTCCATCAAAGTATTTTTGAAATAGGGTATCTCTAAGGATTGTGTAACAGGATGTACGATGGATGAAGGTTTTATGTTAGTTATGCATAAGACTAAGGGGGTGATCTTATCATGAAGGTAGGAAAGAATTTCTTGGTACCATGGTGATTCAAGACCAACAATTTCACACACCATCTCAGTATCTGGCTAGTCATAGGAAGGGACCATGAGATTCTTGACAAAAAAATTGGCACGTGTACTTGTCTCTAGCATGGATATGAAGGAGCCGATGGTAGCCATGGTTTTTTCTAGTTTATTATTTTCTCTAGGGATTTTCTAGAAAATGATGCATGTAAAATGTTGTTTAAGATCTTCGACCATGCGACGTTAAGGAAGAAACTTATCATCCTTTGTGTGAAACTCAATTACTTGCTTGATAACCAATTGGGAGTCACCAAAAACAAGAAAAATTATGATCTTGCATCTGATAGTTTGGTGAACCCTTGTGACCAAGGCCTTGTATGCTGCTATGTTATTGGTACATGCAAATGTCAATTTATATGATTTAAGGATTAAATCCCCTTGTGGTATAACAAATAGAATACCTACCCCTGATCCTTTCCGAGTAAAAGATCCATCAAAGTAGAGCTTCCACTGAATGCTAGGGGTAACACTCATGATGGTTTCATTAGGAAAATTAGTGAAAATAGGATGATCTCCTGGAGTAGGAGCCTCTGAAAATTGATCTATGATTGCATGTCCTTTGATTGCCTTGCATTCTATGTAAACAATATCAAACTCACTAAGTATCATGACCTATTTTGTCATGCGGCCTATCAGAGCAGCTTTAGATAACAAATACTTGAGTGGATCAATATTTACTATCAATAGTACCTTATGATTGAGCATGTAATGACATAGCTTCTATGTGCAAAATACTACAGTCAGACAAACTCTCTCAATAGTGGTCTAGTTGATCTCATAACCCACTAAAGTTCTATTAGGATAGTATATGGCACACTCTTTTCCGTTATCATCTAGTTGTGTTAGGAGAGCACACAATGATATTGTAGTTGCTAAAATGTATAGGATTAAAGGTCAACCTAGAACATGCGGGACTAACAATGGTGGAGTAGCTAGATATTCCTTGAGTTTTTCAAAGGCCTTTTGACACAAGAAATCCCAAATAAATTTAATATCCTTTCTTAGCAGGTGGGAGAAAGGATGAACTTTGTCTTCCAATTGTGACATAAATCTTTGGATGGACTGAAGTCATCCTTGCAAGATCCACACTTACAAGGTCTTAGGAGGTGGCATTTCCAAGATGGCTTTCACCTTCTTAGGATCCACCTATATTCCTCTATGAGAGACAATGTAGCCTAACAACTTGCTTGATTATACACCAAAGACATATCTCTTAGGATTCAACTAAACCTTGTACTTCTCCTATCTATCAAATATTGTGGTAAGAAAAGCAATATGGGATTCATGTGTCTTCGACTTTCCTATAATATCATCCACATTGTCTTTCATAATTACATGAAGGAGATCATGGAAAATAGTTGACATGGTGCTCAGATGTGGCACATGCACTTTTGAGACTGAAGGGCGTGACCTGGTAATAGAACATACCCCAAGGTATGGTGAATGCAATTTTGTGCTAGTTCTCTACCACTATAGAAATATAATTGTATCCAAAAAATCCATCCATGAGGGACATCATCTCATTCCCAGCTATCAAATCCACTATGATGTCAATATCAGGAAGTGGAAAATCATCCTTAGGACAAGCGATATTAAGGTCTCTAAAATTAGTACAAATCTTGATGCCTCTAGAGGGTTTATGTATTGGTACAATGTTGGAGACCCACTCAAGATAATCTCTTGGTCTGATGAATTCTGCTTCGAGCATCTTTTGTAGTTCATCTTTGACCAAGAGTGCCACTTATGGATTCATTTTATGCAATTTTTACTTTACAAGTTTGATTTTTGGATCTACAACAAGATGATGTACAACTAGATCAATATCTAGCCTAGGCATATCCTTATAAGTCCATGCAAAGTTGATTTATGCATTCTTTTAAAATGCAGTCATGGCTTCTTTTTCTATCTCATTGAGGGAAGCTACAATGTATATGATCTTTGGATCCTCTTCAGTACCAAGATTAATTTTTATACTATCTTTTATGAGAATATAATATTTTTCCAACGGTAATGACATAAAAGGAAAGTCAACTTTCCCCTCCTCTATTGCCTCGAAAAGGTTTTAACTAGAGGACATGTTCTTTATTTTATCTTTTTCTCCATCTAGGAGTGCCTTAGAAAGGTTTTCACCCAGAGATGTTTTATCATTTTTTGGATTTTTAACTTCTTCACTTTTGCGACTAAGGGAGTTGACTTGGCTACCAAAGTAGGCTTCCTCATTGTAGTCGATGATGTTCATTGTCTTGGAGATTCCTTAGTACAAAAAGTGCTAAAACTATCTCATCTGAATCACATATATCTAAGGCAGGTGGTGAATCTTGTTGGTCTCAATCAATTAACTTAGGGTTGGTAAGAGGAAGATCAGGTGAGGAAAGGTCTAATTGGGTGATATGAAGGATAAGGGTGTCGAGATCATCTTCAATGTATTGGAAAGGGACTTTGAAGAACTCTTCATCGGTGTCCAAATCAGATTCATTCATAAAATAGTTCTCGGCAAAGGTTCTCTTAGTCTCTATGGAACCCAATCCTTTTCTGCGAGGATACCTAATTTCTTTGATGAGATTTTTCCCTCCAGTTTCTTTTGCTCCAAGGATAGTTCCATGATATCCCATGCTTTTGATAATGGGAGTGGCCTTAACATACTTCCCCTTGGGGATATCCACAGGTTATCAATTAGTGGAGGTTGATGGTGGCTAAACTAAAGGCTAAGTTCATACCTGCCAACTATGAACTTGAGTTGTTTAAGAAGTTGCAGAATTTGAAGTAGAAAGAGATGACTATTGAAGACTATACCGAGGAGTTCTATAATTTGACTATTCGATCTGTACAAAGAGAACTCGGTATGTAAAAAGTAGCTCGGTATGTGAATGGCTTGAGATTCAATATTTAGGATGAGATTGGTAAGTTGAAGATTGAGTCAGTTGAGGATGCTTATCAGTATGCCCTGAAGGCAAAAGATAATTTGAAGAGGAGACAACATGGTAATTCCCGAGGGAAGGAGAATCTTGATCACTCAGTGAAGGATAAGCTAACTGCTAAAGATGAACTGAAACTTGTTGAGCCGAGGAAGAGGAAAGGGAAGGTTGCCTTTAAGGGTACTTTTTTCATTGTGGTGAAGAAGGACATGGAGCTTATGAATGTTCCTAGAAGGTTGGTGATCGAAGAACTACTATGGTGAATGAGAACATATTGAATGAACCTAAGGTAGAGTTAGAAAACTTGCTAGTTCAAAGAACATTACTGAGTACTAAGGTGGAACATTGTCAGAGGAGTAACTTGTTAAGAACTTGGTGCAAGTTAGGAGGTAAAATTTTTAATGTGATTGTGGATAGTTGTAGTACTAATAAATGTGTAGCTGAGGAGATGGTTCAAAAACTTGGTTTGAAAATAGTGAGACATCCTTGTCCTTATAGGATTGGTTGGTTGCAAGATGTACATGCTTTGGAAGCGAGGGATCAATGTCTTGTTGATTTTTAGATTGGCCAGTATAAGGATCAAGTGTTGTGTGATATTGTGGATGTGAGTAGTTGTCACATATTTCTCGATAAACCTTGACAGTATGATTGCAGGGTTGTGCATGATTGTGTCAAGAATGTGTTTACTGTTGAGAAGGGTGGCAAGAAGTTTTCATTGATTCCTTTGTAGAATGAAGAGCTCAGTAGGAGGAACCTGAGATTTGGGAACCGAGTTGAGTTGAAGGATCCTGGAAGGGTTACAGATTAGTATGGAGAACAAACCTATGGATTTTTGAGAAAAGACTTGAAAAGGAAAATAAAGCAGAAGTGGAAGAGTGTGCAAGTTGAAGACTTGAAGGACATGTATGTGAAGAACTAGTTCAGGATTTACGTGTTGAATCCTGAAAGATGTTTATTGAGCTACTAAGAATATCTTTTTGCACCTAGGGTGTCTGATGCAGGAGCATCCTGGGGTAGTTAGCAATCCTGTATCAACCAAAAATATGTTTATGTTTGGTTTTGGATTTCTATGGTATCTCAGTTGGAGACCTGAGATTCTCAGACTCTTTGTGTTAGTTCTCCATTATAAGCTTGTTTGGCTTCATTGATGGAGCTTGGTGGCTGGTGATCACTCAGTGGTGGTTCTCAATTGGGAGTCTACTTGGCTTCACTGACGGACTCAGTGACTCAGTGTATTTGTTGCTTGAGTGTGGATTTCGGTGCTCAATTACTCAATGGGTCTCAGTGTTTTATTACTGGCGCTCAGTATTCTTGTTGACCAATTTATTTGTTTGGATGAATCGAATTGGTTGACTAGTGCATTTAATTTAGGTTGTGCTCCTCGAGTTATGGATTGGTCATTGGGTGTGTGGGGACCTAAATCTGGTGTGTTGAATTATTTTATGTGGATCCAATGACTGTTTGAAGGCCGACATGAAGAAATAAATATTGTTGAGAGCTGACTAATGTTTTGTAATTAATTATTATTGTAAAGCCAACTTGTGGCTGAGTAGTATATAAGGAAGGTATGGGTAGTGTTTAGAGAGATAGAAGTAGGGGGTTAGAAGTTCCCAAGGGATAGTAGATCAGATAGTATTTATGCTATTGGTAGTAGCAGAGCTAGTAATTTTTTGGAACAAGGAGATTTCTTGGAGGCTTGCGATCTCAAGTTTAGATTTGCCTTTGTAGTCCAACCAATTATTGTTGTTATTAAAAATCTGGGCTAGCTAGGAAAATATTGGATCCTTTTTTATCTTGTTGTAATCTCTAATGTAATTGACCATAATCGGGAAGGCCTTACAACTTGACTTGTTTCTTGTAAGCTCAGTTATTGATGAATAAAGATGATTTTTATTCACATATCTGTGTTGTGTTATTCCGTTGTGTTGGTGTTTGGCTGTAAGGTTGGACTATCCTTAATTAGATCTACCATCCTTGACTATGTTAAAAGGTACACCACTTGATGAAGGTTTTGCACATAGGGTTGCCAGAAAAGTGGGATTAACCATGGAGGAAACTTTTTAATTAAGTGCACTTGAGTTGGAGTAGTACTAACATGGGTGACCTCCTAGGAAGTCTTGATGTTTCACCTCTGTGAGAATCACCTAGATGCATTGAGTGCTAAGTGTTCCATTTATTTTCATGAGATATGGATTCTTATGAACCACTACTCATAAAACATGGTTCAATGAGTTTGACTAAAAAACTACACAATTGAATCTTGATAGTAATATCATAATTTGACTTGTTGTGGAAAATATCTCCTAATTATTAATTGACAAGCTTAAGGGGCTTTCTAATTAATAGTTCATAAAGCACAACACATGACCTCCTAGTAAGTCTTGGTGCTTCACCTATGTGAGCATCACCTAGATGCAATGAGTGCTAAGTGTCCATTTATTTTCATGAGTTATGGGTTCCTGTGAACCACTACTCATCAAACATGGGTCAATGAGTTTGACTCAAAAAATACATAGTTGAATCCTGATAGTAATATCATAATTTGACTTGTGGAAAATATCTCCTACTTATCAATCGACAAGATTAAGGGGATTTCTAATTAATGGTTCATAAAGTACAACACTTGCTAAAGGTTTTGCAAATGAGGTTGCAATCAAATTGGGCTTAACCACAAAGGAAAATTCATAGTTAAGCGCGCTTGAGGTGGAGCAGTACTAGGATGACTGACCTCCTAGGAAGTATTGGTGCTTCACCTTTGTCAACATCACCTAGATGAAATGAGTGCCAAGTATTTCATTCATTTCCATGAGAGATGGGTTCCTGTGAAACAGTACGCATGAAACATGGGTCAATGAGTTTGACTAAAAAACTACATAGTTGAATCCTCATAGCAATATCACAATTTGACTTGTTATAAAATGTATCTCCTACTTATCAATTTATGAGCTTAAGGGGCTTTATTATTAATGGTTCATAAGGCACACCACTTGTTGAAGATTTTGCAAATGGGTTTGCAAACAAAGTGGGCTTAACCATAGAGTAAACTTTATAGCTAAGCACGCTTGAGCTGGAGTAGTACTAGGATGGGTGACCTCTTGGGAAGTCTTAGTGCTTCACCTCTTTGAGAGTCACCTAAATGTAATGAATGTTAAGTGTTCCATTCATTTTAATGAGAGATGGGTTCATGTGAACCACTACTCATGAAATATAGGTCAATGCATTTGACTCAAAAACTACACGATTGTTGTGGAAAATATCTCCTACTTATTAATTAACGAGCTTAAGGGGCTTTCTAATGAATGGTCCATAAGCCACAACACTTGTTGAAGGTTTTTCAAATGGGGTTACAAGAAAAGTGGGCTTCACCATGGAGGAAACTTTGTAGTTAAGCGTGCTTGAGATGGAGTATTAATAGGATAGGTGACCTCTTAGGAAGTCTCGGTGTTTCACCTCTACGAGCATCACCTAGATGAAATGAGTGCTAAGTGTTCCATTCATTGCCACAAGAGATGGATTATTGTGAACCACTACTCATGAAACATGGGTCAATGAGTTTAAATCAAAAAATACATAGTTGAATCTTGACATCAATATCATAATTTGACTTGTTGTGGAAAATATCTCCTGCTTATCAAGACCACAACTATATACATGTATACCTTGTGAATATCATCACTAAGTAATCTTTATTACTACAAGACATCAATGACCAATGTACATCACTGACATTTCATCAAAGAACTATAATCGATAATGAATATGCATCAAAACTAGCATAAATACCAATTTCTTGTCATCAAGAAATGAACTGAAATGTAATGGTCAATAATGATCAAAGGGTATTAGCAGTGATACTAAATAATGAACTAAAATGTTGTGAATAACAAAATTGAATGCTATCAATAATAGATCGACATCAAGATTACATCTAAGAATAGGTGTATCAAGTATCAAACAACAGGTAATCCCCAAGTCTTTTGTCATCAAGGACAACATCTAAATGGGAAAAAGAACAAAAAAATCCCCCTTTGTCCTCGCTGAAAAAAACTCAATCTTCTCCCCCTTTAGGTAGTAAAGACAAATGAACTAGGTGAGAAAGATGTAAGCATTTAATAAATATCTACTGCTCATATAAAGGATAAGTGTCACTGGGCCTTCATGAAAACTATTGCCATGAATGACTATGAACATAAACAATCATAAAAAATCACTGTGAAAAGAAAGACCACCATAAAAAATCACTATGCAAATCTAAAATGAGTTCGTAGTAAAAAATATTGAAGAACAATCGATAATGCTAACACTTTGTCCTAAAAAATATGTTATGTTATAACTTGTATTATCAAAAAATTAGACCAACAAGAATCAAATATTGGGTAGCATCATGAAAGAGGAAATCAATTATGCATAGAATGTCAACTATCACTGGCTAAAAATATCAAACAAATATCACTATCTAAATAGAGGTGAAATCACGAGTCATACCATGAGGAACAAAGAATAATAAATGGTAGGGGTAAATTGTAAACTTGCAAAACTCTCTTGTTAAAGAAAATGACATCCAATCCATTAAGTCAAAAACCTCAACCAATCTTACTCCAATTTTTTTTTCCTAAGTCCGTTGGGTAAAAATTGAGGGTTTAAATATGAGAAAATTATATGTTATGTTTCACTTAAATGTCGATTCCTTCAATTTCCTCCTAACTGTGTCAATCCAAGATTTGTAAACTTGTGAAGAATATTATGGTTGTTTTCCTGAGGGACAAAGATAATGAACTAAGTGGGGATAAAAATCATCTAAGAATTGAAGCACACTTTATAATCTAAGAATTGAATTACAATGCACTTTTAATTAAATCAAAACACTCTTTAATCTAAGGTTCACTTGAATTATTCTTCCTAATTGAATCAAAACACACTCTCTAAGGAACACTCTCTAGCCTAAGGATTACACATGCTTTCTATGAGTTTAAATACACTTTAAATAACAAATAAAATACCATTCTATCTTTCAAATATATCTACCTTAATTAAATTAATTGATGCACACTCAATTCCTTAGGATATGTAGATATTAACAATACATTAGAAATAATGTAATGGATAAAGATGTCTTGAAATGATATAAGTTAATTAGGTGATAGGAGGTGGAATGTGCAACATGAAGTTGGATGTGTGATAGGAAGTTATAGAATAAAATAGGGTATTGAATCCAAATTCAAAGCTTTATATGCAAGGACAATTGTTCAATTTGTGATTGCATTCCTTAGGAATTTAACTGTGTTCATTAATGCATTCAATGCCAGATTGATCTCATACACACAATTATAACTGATTCTTAACTATTCATAAAAATGATTCTAGATCATGACTCACATAAATCACAGAATATATAAATTAATATAGATCATGATATTTTTAAAAATAGATTGAAATACACCTCAGTTAGCAACAAGAAGGTAATTATAGCAAACCAATTCTATGCTAATGAAAACATAAAACTATCTCACCAAGTTTTCCAAGAGGGGCCCCTTCCTCTGGTCCATAGGGTGAGCAAACAAAGTCGAAGAAGATAGCTTACACCATAGTCAATGCATTTTATTAACAAAAGATTCAATTACCAATTCTGTAGTCTTCTATAGATTTTAAATCACTGTATATACATATATATAGAGATGTCTAGTTTACCAAATACCACAAAATAAACTAGAGAAGCTATGCCTTCTTGTCTAACAATAGCCTATGATAACAAGTTATGGTTTGGTCATAGGTCATAACCCTTAACATTCTCAAAATAAAAAAGATAATAATAGTTCATAGTTTGGTCATAGGCCATAGCTTCAAAACAACATTTGTTTGAAAATGCAAAAATAGAAGCAACAAATGCCTCCACGTCTTCAGTCCATGCTATGTCATTCCTCCATAATCTTCAAGATTAATTTTCTACTTGGTTGATTTCTTTACCACATTTTGTTCATGTAGAAAGTAATTCAAATTCTATTATTAATTCAAGGATTTCAATATATTGAGAAAATTCTTTCATCTCTTATAAACGTATTAAATATTATTCAATTTCCTAACAATTAATGGAAAAAAAGGACTTAGGAAAAAGGTAAGGAATTGTATGGAATGGAAAAAAAAGAGTATAGAAATAAGACACATTTCACACCCATCAAAGTCCAAGTTGATTTTTTCGCAACATTTACTGGAATAGGTAGTTAAATTTGAAGGAACAACCAAGTAAGCCAAGAGAAGAATAAAATTCATTGTATAGATGTAGTGTTATCAAGACTATACTCTTCCACAAAAAACCAAAATTTTTACACCAAATGCAACACTAGGAAGAGATAACAAACAAGAATATTTGTGACTCTTTCCTATAGAATTATGATGTACTAGACCATGATCATCATAATTGCATGATAATTGTTAAGAGATTTATACAACTACTTCAAGCAAGAAGTAAAAAGATCAAAAAGATGCAACCCCTTGAAGCATATTAGAATTCCTTCAATTATGATAATTTTTGGGCGTATGAAGGTCAAAGCTCCCCCTAAAGTTGAGCCATCTTTGTGTAGTTTTAAGAAAAATAAGAGAATGTGATAATTCCCAATATATGTCTTGGATCTACCACCTTTTCTTGTATGCTTAGAACAACATCACTTTGTTCAACCTTTTTAGCATGAATTTCATTATTTTCCTTGTCAAGAATCAAATTACAATGCTTGACTTTATTAACAATATGGCAGTTGTAGAATTTGAGAATATTCATTAAGTTATGTGAATGACTTTCAATAAACTTTGATCTTTCCTTCAAAGAGAAACTACACTCATTGACATTATGATTATATTGATTATAAGAAATACAATAGTTAGAAGAACAATGGATTCACCTTTTTGGAAATCTTCTATCAGAAGTAGTAAAAAACCTCCTAAACATATTGTCACTACTTTCTCCATCGGATCCTATGACTACATCCTTATATTTTCTTGAAAGATCTTCTAACTTGCAGGTATTTTCATAACTTTCTAGCTTATTTCTTAGCAAGTCAAAATCTACTTTTAGTTTTTGACACTCTTTTTCCTTAGATGCTAATTCTTTCTAAATAATTTCTTTAATTTCCTTCTTCTCTTTATGTTTTCTTCTTAGCTCAATAACCATCTCAACTGCATTTTTAATTTGATTAATCAAACTTGCATTCCCTTCAAAAAATTGATTTCTAATTTGTAAACTTTTTTTCTTGGTCTTTTTATCTCCTTAAGAGCACAAATCAACTCACCCTTAAAGTAAATATAATCTTTCAAGTCATTGTTTATCTCTTGTTCCTCTTTTGGTTCAACATTCTCCACAAATTGTCCCACAAGACAAATATCACCATGTTTGTCACCATCTAAGATACTTTTCAAGTTTTACACATTAATTTTAGTCCTTGTACCTATTGCAATATTTTTTCTAGATTTCTTACTGATTTGATATTTGAGAGTAGTAAAGGTGACTATGAAACCATTGCTAAAGATCTAACTTAAATTGAGAATATTGTGAGTTAGACCTTCTACATAGTAAACATCATGCAAAGGAGTATTATTATCCAAAATTATTGTGCCCTTTCATTTTATCATAATACAAATATTATTCCCAAATCTGACTGAACCATCAAAGTAATCTTCATATTTAACAAACTTCTTCTTATCACCAATCATGTGATGAGAGAACCCACTATCTACAACCCATAGATCTTCCTTTTTGGCATATTGGACTATTTAGATAGTGATTTCTTTAGCCTTTGTATCAGTTTGCTTTGGTTTCCTTTATAACTTTGTTTTTTAGTTTTAGAACAAGTTTGGTTAGTCTTGTTTTTCTTTATTGCAAAGGTAGGCTTGCAAAAAACTTCTATATGCCCAAAATTCCCATGGTTACAACAGTTTAATTTTTTCAAGAAATTAAATAGACTTCCATTTACAAAAATAGACCCTCTCTTAAATATAATCCTACATTCATTTTTCGTGTGTCCATATTGACTGCAATGAAAACAAGGACCAACAAAATTCAAATCATGTTTAAAAAAGTTACCTTTTCTATAATGGTTTTCTCCTTCATTCTCTTTACCTTTTAACTGTTCTTGAGTTCCTTCAAGAATCTTCTTGTTTTTTTAAATTTGAAGTTTTAGACCTAAAACTTGGTTTTATAATTCACTAATTTTATGAATTAGATTATCAATATCTTTTTGAGTTTAATTTTTCTACAATATGGATTCCTTTTTAAGTTTTTTTATTTCACCAAGGGCATATTTTAGTTCACCGTCAAGATCAAAATCTGTTTCATTATTTGAATTAACAACTTGGTTAAAAATTTCAATAGCCATAAATAAATTTTCTCCTTCTTCAAAAGAATCTTTTGAGTAACTATCTGTTACATCTATAAACAAACTTTTGTTCTTCTTAAAAGAATTCTTCTTCTTAAAATTATGCGATTTTTCTTTCCTTGTTTTCTACTATCTTTGTCATCACTATGAAGATATTTACTAGGACATTGAGAAACATAATGCTCAATCTTGTCACAAATAAAACACTTACAGGGTGTTTTACCTTTATATGTCTTTGCCCTCTCCTCATTTTTCTCACAAGTATAGACTCATTCTCATCCAATTTCTCTGAATCATAGTTTATATATTTTTTCACAAATTTAAAAGTAGATTCTTTGCTAGTAGGGTTATCACTACTAATTCTCATTTCATAGGTTGTAAATATACTATGTAGTGCATCTAAAGTGACTTTGTTTATATATATTTCTTCTATAGCAGAGATTTTGAAATCATATTTAGGTGTCAGTGACCTTAACACCTTTTCAACAACAATTGTTTCCTCTAATTCTTCACCAAGACCATGAATTGAATTTACAATCTCTTGGACTCTTAAAAATTAATCAGATATCTTTTATTCTTTTGTCATTTTTAGACTTTCAAACCTATCTCTAAAGGTTTGTAATTTATCCTCTTTTACTTTTTCATCAACCTCATAAATATTAGAGAGTTTATCCCAAATAGATTTTGCATCTTTGCAATCCATGATTTTAACAAGCACATCATTTGTCAAACCATAAAAATAGCATGTGTATCCCTAGCATCACATTCATATGACTTTCAAAACTATCTCTAAAGGTTTTTAATTTATCCTCTTTTACTTTTTCATCACCCTCATAAATATTAGAGATTTTATCCCAAATAGATTTTGCATCTTTGCAATCCATGATTTTAACAAGCACATCATTTATCAAACCATAAAAAATAACACTTGTATCCCTAGCATCACATTCATATGCCTTTTTTAAATCTAGAGTAGAGGGAGGTGCAATGGTAGTGTATGCATTTTCAATTGCTAACCAAACCTCATAGCCTAGAGCAATTATATGACACTTCATCATAAATTTCCAAAAGGCATAGTGACACAAGGGGCAGGGAAGGTAAAGGCAGAATCAGGGTTAATGGACTCCACTTAAACCCATAACAAGACATGCAAAGAGTTACACACAGAAGCAATATGAAAACATGCAAGAAAGCAGTAAAACATAGTGGATATGAGACAAGCAACTGGCAGCAACACTGGAACAAATATTATATTAACAACAACATGCCCAGCTGTGAGGCCTTCCGGGTTTTAGCCTTATACAATGAATTTATGAAATCAAAATCTTAATTCTCATCCTTCTACTTGTTCTTCTATTGTCTTACTTCTAATCTAACCCAGATATCCTCTACAACAACCCAAGCTTCAAATATATAGCTCGCAAAGCCATAGGTCGGCCAGTCAAGCATTTAATTACATTATAGGTCCAATTTCCCCTCATAGAACTGCGCAAGGCAAAATACCACACATTTCATATGAAACTAGCAGTAAATCGATACTCGAGGGAAATGGCAATAACTTCCAAGTTCGAATGAATCAGGATGTGCACTCTTAGGAGAAGGTCCAACAATAATTCCAAGGCATAACATTAACTTCACAAGGCATGAAACCAATGGAAACATCAACGCTAAAACAAACACCAGACAGGTACAGGAAACATAAACTATTTTTGGTGATGCAAGATTGTTCAAGACCCAAGATGCTCCTACATCAGAGACCTGGGGTTATAAAAGAACTGATGTCCACATCATGTACTGCTCATACTCTGACTTGAACCATAAAGATCCAATTCAGCTTGTGTAATCCATGAGTTGTCTTCAATCGACTTATCTTTCCATTGAACTAGGTATTCCATGTAGTCCTTTCCTCTAGTACTCTTGCTTATTCTACTATTCATAATCTTCACAATGTTGTCTTTGTATTTCTTAGGAAAATCCATGTTATCTTCAATCTCATCAGGTGATACAAAATTCTCAAAGATGTCCTCAATGTTGAATATAGGTGATATATCCATGTCTTCAGGCAATTCTACTTCATATGCATTTCTGCTGTCAAACTTCTTTAGAATCCTACAAGGTCCAAATTTCTTCATCTTTAATTTTTTGTAGGTACCAACTGGAAATATTTTTTTCTTCAAATGAATCATGACTTCATCTCCAACTTCAAAAGATTTATGTCTCCTTCTCTTATCTTCTCTCTGCTTTTAGTTTAAATTATTGTCCTCCAAATTCCTCTTAACTTCATCATGAAAATTTCTCATGTATTCTACAAAATGATCAACTTCAACACTTCTTCTGGTCTCAGTAGGTAATTCTCTCAACTATGTAATTCCTTTATGGTGAAATCTAGTAACAATCTCAAATGGTGTCTTTTTAGTACTTCTGTTCATAGAATTGTTATATGCAAATTCAGCTTGTGCCAAAACCAAATCCCAAACAATAGGATTATCTCCAACTAAACATCTCAACAAGTTTCCCAAACTTTTGTTCACAACTTCAGTCTGTCCATCTATCTGAGGGTGAAATGTAGAACTAAATTTCAACTCAGTATTCATCTTTTTCCAAAGTGTTCCCCCAAAATAACCAATAAACTTAGTATCTCTATCTGAAATAATAGACTCAGGCAAACCATGCAATCTTACCACTTCTTTGAAAAATAATTCAGCTATATGCAAGGCATCAAATGTCTTCTTACAAGGTATGAAATGTGTTATCTTTTAAAATATCTCAACTACTACCAAAATAGAATCATTACTTCTCTGAGTTCTAGGTAATTCAAGAACAAAGTCCATACTCACATCTTCCCATGGTCTATCAGGTATAGGCAAAGATGTATACAATCCCACATTTTGACTAGTTCCTTTTGCTACTTGACAAAATCTACAACTTCTCACTATTCTCTGTACATCTCTATAAATCTGCGGCCAAAAGTATCTCTCAAAAATCAATTTCATTGTCTTATCAATCCAAAAATGTCTAGAAAGTCCACCACTATGCTTCTCATTTATGATGTTTTCTCTCATAGATCCTCTCGGTATACATAACTGAATTCCTTTGAACAACATGTCTTCCTGAATGAAATAATCAATCCACTTGTCATTCCCTATTTGCTCCTTACAAGACTTCCAATATTCTACAAAATCAATGTTAGTCTCATACAAATATTTCAAATCATCAAAACCAAGTATCTCAACTTTCATCTCAGTCAACAAACTTCTTCTTCGGCTCAAGGCATCAGGAACCTTATTCAATTGTCCACTCTTACGTTTCAATGAAAATGAGAAATTCTGCAAGAACTCAACCCATTTCATATGTCTCTAATTCAACTTATTCTGACTTCCCAAAAACTGTAAAGCTTCATGGTCAGTATACAACACAAAATCTTTAGGCATTAAATAGTGTCTCCACTTCTTCAAAGCTTGAACAATAGCATATAATTCCTGATCATAAACTGAATATTTTATCTTAGCATCATTCAACTTTTCACTAAAGAAAGCTATAGGTCTTCCTTCTTGACTCAAAACAGATCCAATTTCACTTCCACTAGCATCACATTCAACTTGAAAAACTTTACTGAAATCAGGCAAAGCAAGTGTAGGCAATTCTGCAATCTTTTGTTTGAATGTTTCAAAACTCCTATGTGCACTCCATGTGTCCATTTGAAATCCTTTTTATCTCCTCTCATGTTTTTAGTCATAGCATTACAAATAGAACTGAAATTTTTGATAAACTTCCTATAGAAACTTTCCAATCCATGAAATGATCTTACCTCTCTAACATTCTCTGGTGTAGGCCAATCAAGTATAGCTGTTACTTTCTCAGGGTCCATCCTCAAGCCACTAGTTGAAATTGCAAAACCAAGATATACAATCTCTTCTTTCATAAATGAACATTTCTTCAAGTTAATCAACAACTTTTCTTCCTTCAATCTCTGCAATACTTGTCTAATATGCTCAAGGTGTTCTTCCTTAGTCTTACCTAATATAAAAATGTCATCAAGATATACAATAACAAACATACCCAAGAATCTTTTTAGAACTTCATTCATTAGCCTCATGAAAGTACTAGGTGCATTAGTCAAACCAAAAGGAAAAACCAACCATTCATACAAACCTTCATTAGTTTTAAAAGTAGTTTTCCATTCATCCCCTTCTTTGATCCTAATCTGATGATATCCACTTTTCAAATCAATCTTTGTGAAATACTTTTCTCCACTCAAGCTATCCATTATGTCATCCATCCTAAGAAAGGGAAATATATACTTCACTGTGATCTTATTTATAGCTCTAGAATCAGTACACATTCTCCATTCTCCATTCTTCTTAGGTGCTAACACAATAGGTATTGCACAAGGACTCAAACTTTCCCCAATCAATTCTTTTTCAAGTAATTCTTGCACTTGTCTATTCAATTCAGTCTTTTCATTCGGTGTCAACCTATGTGGTGCTTTATTAGGCAAACTAGCTCTAGGTATCAAATCCATATGATGACTTATACTTCTCATAGGTGGTAAACCATCAAGTACATTATTAGAAATGATATCGCTAAATTTAGTCAATAAAGATTCAATCTCAGGTGCATGTTCTAATTCATCTTGTTTTCCAATTTTCCTTGGTATTAAAGCAAAGAAAATATTTTGTTCCTTCATGTCTCTTGCAAATGTTTTACCATCAACCAAACATACTCTAACTATGGTACAATGACTTTCATCAAACTTCTCTATTAAAGGAAACAATACTTGTTTCTTTCCATCCATCCAAAAAGTATATTGATTAAATCTACCATCATGCAAATATTTCCTATCATACTGCCAAGGTCTACCCAAAAGAATATGACAACAATCCATAGGCATAATATCACACAAGACTTCATCACGATAATTCCCAAATTTGAACTTAACAAGGCATTGTTCACTTACAGTTTATGCTCCTTCTGGATCCAAGAAATGTGATAAGGTTTAGGATGTTTCAATCTCTACAACTGCAATTTGTTAACCATCTCTTCAGATGCCAAATTATCAGAACTTCCATGATCAATAATTACTTTGCAACATTTATCAGCGATCTTACATCTAGTTTTGAACAAGATTTTCCTCAAGATAGGTTCTTCATCAACTTCTTTATTACACAAGATCCTTCTCAGCATCAAGTCCTCACCATGTTCAAGTTCATTAGCCAATTTCTCAACTTCTTCACAAGCCAAGTTACTTCTTCTATTACCTCCAATCTTCTTTCCAAAGTTAGTACATTCAAAATCTCTATGTCCTTCTTCACCACATTTGTAACAAGTACCTTTAAACCAAGACTTTTCTTCTCTCTTTCCATTATTGTTATTCCTAGAGTAACTAGTATAGCTACCTCTAGAGTAGTTACCTCTTTTACTAGAAGGGTCATCTTTCCATCCTTTATCTTGTACTGCATTGTCAGATTTGCTACTTTCTCCATAAGATCTACCTCTACTTCTTTGAAATCTGCCACCTCTTCCTCTTTGTCTTTGATCATGTCTTTTTGTCAATATTTCCTCTTCCTTCAAATAAAATTGGTATGCTTCTTCCACACTATCTATCTTCACATAATTGATCTCATCTTGAATTGATGTCCTCAAACCATTCATGTATCTAGCCACCTTCTCAACTTCATCATCCACATGTCCAGATCTGATATCCAATTTGTAGTATTCCTTAGTATATTCTTTTACACTCATGTCCTTTTGTCTCAAATTTTGCATTTTTCTCATCAAACTAACTTGGTAGTCAGCTGGAAGAAATTTCTTCTTCATCTTTCCAAACGTCTTCATCTATGTCTTGATCTTTTCTTTTCCTCTCTTATGTCTCTCAATTTGCAAATGATCCCACCAAAGAGATGCATGACCTTTCAACTTTGTGACTGCTATCTTAACCTTCTTGTTATCAGGAGTACCTTCATACTCAAAGTACTTATCCATCTCAGAGATCCAATCCAAAAGTGCATTGGTCTCAAGTCTTCCATCATAGCAAGCAACTTCAACTGTAGGTCTGGAGTTAGTCTTAGACAAAACTCTCAAGAGTATTTTCTCATCCTGTTCAACTTCAGGTTCAAGGTTAGGTGCTACTTCTTCCTCATCACTAACATCTTCAAGATGTGTGCCTCTTCTTGGGGCCATCTCTATATCTTAAAGCCTAGTTGCAATCTACCTCAACATATCCATGATAGCATTATCATTTCCTTTACCACAAACCATCTTGACAATCAGGTTCCAACAAGACCGTATCCTTCTACAAATTATAAGTCAGATCTCAGATCCACCACCCTACAACCAATCTTTAAGGTTCTCCATGATCCAATCTACAAGAAAGAACTTGGCTCTGATACCACTTGATGCAAGGGGTAGGGAAGGTAAAGGAAGAATCATGGTTAATTGACTCCACTTAAACCCATCACAAACCCTACGAAGAGTTACACATAGAAGAAATATGAAAACATGCAAGAAAGCAGTAAAACATAGTGGATATGAGACATGCAACTAGCAACAACATTGGAACAAATATTATATTAACAACAACATGCCCAACTATGAGGTCTTCTAGGTTTCGGCCTTATACAATGAATTTATGAAATCAGAATCTTAATTCGCATCCTTCTTCTTGTTCTTCTATTGTATCACTTCTAATTTAACCCAACTATCCTCTACAACAACCCAAGCTTCAAATATATAGCTTGCAAAGCCACAGGTCATCCAGTCAAGCATTTAATTACATTATAGGTCCACTTAGGAGGAGAAACCAAAACTAAAGCTACAAACAAAAAAACACAATGTGCCTTTACATTTAGGTCCACACATGATCCAAGAACATATCCTCTATCGTGCAAGATCCAATTTCCCCACATGAAACCACGCGAGGCAAAATACCACACATTTCATGAGAAACTGGCTGTAAATTGATACCCGAGGGAAATGGAAATAACTTCCAAGTCTGAATGAATCAAGATGTACGATCTTAGGAGAAGGTCCAAGAATAGGTCCAAGGCATAACATTAACTTTGCAAGTCATGAAACCAACGAAAACATCGGTGCTAAAACAAACACCAAACAGGTATAGGAAACATAAACTATTTTTGGTGATGCAAGATTGCTCAAGACCCAAGATGCTCTTGCATCACATAGTCAATACCATCAAATAATGGTTCTCTAGAAGCAAAAAGAACTTCCTAATTTTCCATGACAAGTAATCCACTAGGAATCCCCTAATTTTGTTAGAATTTTGTTCAAGGGTCTACCTCTAATACCACTTGTTGGATTATGGTGAACACTAGGGGGGTGAATCAATGTTATAGAATTCAATTCCAAAATAACTATTTTCTAACAACAATTGAGTTTTCAGATTAATCCATATATATCTTCAAATCAAATGAAGTAGATAAATGAAATTAATGAAAACCATGAAAATAAATAAAACTCCTAAAATAATTGTAACACAATATTTTTTCATCAGTTGAAAACCCTCATAGGGATGAAAAACCACACGTAAAATCATGCCTCACTAGCTTAATCAAAGAATTCACTATTTATAGAGCCTCATTGGCTAACTTATCTCACTGAAAAATGAATATGCTTCACTGGAAAATAAAAGTGCATCACTGGCAACTAAAAGTGCAGTACTAGAAAAACAACATCATTGTTCTAAAAAAAATAGACAGAGTATCATATCTATTTTAATATGCATCATTTCTTGAGTATCTCATTTCCCTTGAGATTCAGGAGCTCATGTAATAAAAAAATGTATACAATATTATATGGTTCTTCATATAATGATGTATACAGTTCATGCCCACATATATGACCAAATACTTACAACATTATATAGTACTTTACAAAAATGATATATATAGTTATACCCATAAATTTAAGAAATTTCTTTCTACAACTTAAACCTACTCTATCACTTATTATTAAATGAAAACCCTTTCTCAAAAAATGTTCTTCAAAATTGAGCTTTATTACACATAGACTTAATAAGCTTAAAATAATGAGAAACATTTTTCAACTCCTGTAAAGAAAAACCATATTTCCAATGAATTTCCAAAACTACAATGATAATTGAAAAAATAGAGTATCCAACCAAGATTTCATAACTACTAAAGTATCCCATCGAAATCTTTAAGCAACTGAAATAATCGATTAACTTCTAAATCTATTTGAGTAAAATAATTAAGATAATCAAAGAATTAAGGTTAGAAAACAAATACCAAAACTTCCATTTCATCTAAAAACAAACAACACTTTGCACTTGTTGTTCTTGCAACCACCACAACCCTAGTAATGAAATCTTGTTGTTGAAATAGTCGTACCCTAGCATATCAACTAGAGTTTGAAGACAATAGAATGAAAATAAAAACACTTTTTGTATATGCCTTCGAAACAAAACTTTTAACAAAGACAATAATCCTCAAAAGATAACATCTTCAGCTCCTTAAGTCAAAATCTTAATGCCTTTGATGAGTATAATCCAATCAATACCGAATATACTTTCCCAATAAAAATGTTATCTTTCGATACCCTCAATATTATGGTTTGCGCTCAAAATCAAAAGACATCCTTATTATCACAGATCATGCCATAATGTTTCTTATATATACGATGGTTATAGACTTATACCAAACTATTTTCACATATTATGCCAAGATCAAATTGTCTTGTCTTTTGCAAAGACCAAATAGTCTTATGCCATTACTTTCACAACTAGGTTGTTGATAAATTAAGCATCCTTGTGTAACATAAGTTATCGATTACATATCAAACTTCCATAAATAAGCTATTGATAGCTTATCAATAAAATATCGATAAGCTATCAATTCCTTACTAGTGACAGGGATGTATAAGGTGTCAATGCCTTCGAATGAAAAGAATGCTTAATGTACCATATGACAAAAAATGTAAAGTACCCAATTGAAAATCAATGATATACAATGTATAAAGCATGTATGCAGCCATATGATAGGTGAAATATGAAATACCATCTTGTGTACCTATCCACTGAAGTATACCATTTGTCAATTATGTATCAATGTGTCATAAACTGGAAAGTATCAACACCAATATGAAATAATGATACTAGTATCAATAAAAGCCAAAAAAATATATCACTAAGTATCAATTCCAAACAAGACTGCAATTTTATACCCGTATACCTTGTCAATGTCATCACTGAGAAATGTTTATTATTGTAATACATCAATGTACATCACTAGTGTACCATCAAAGAACTATAATCCATAATGAATATGCATCAAAACTAGAACTAACATTAATACCAATTCATTGTCATCAATAAATGAATTGAAAAGTAATGTGCAATAATGATCAAAGGGTTTCAATATGAAGAATGAATAATGAATAAAAATGGTGTGACTAACAAAACTGAATGCTATTAATAACGAATCAACATCAATATCATATCTAAGAATAGGTGTATCAAGTATCAAACATCAGACAATCACCAAGTCTTTTGTCATAAAGGACAAAATCCAAAGGTAGAAAAGAACAACACTATTCTCTTTGATCCTTCTTCATCTAAGGAATGACCCCTCCAATAGTGAGTCTTCTCTCTTTGGGAAGTGAGACCTCTAATGGTGAGCCTTTGTTTGTAAAAATTACCTTAATAGGTGTCACCCTAACAAGTCTTCATATATTTGAGAATTAATATTCTTGATAGTCTTTCCCTTAACAAGGTTTTCCATGTAAATATGGTGTCCGTTGTGAATGATGGTTTTTGTGCTCTTTCGTATTTATATATTTTTGTGATTAAGGATTAAATGAAGTTTGGTGGGACTGGTTAAAGGAATAAAGTTTATAAGTTTTATTGACAACTGATTCACCCCACCTCCCTCTCAGTTTTCATGCACATTCAACATAATCCTCCTTCCTAGGCCTTTTCTTCTTGTGTTCCTCCACCTCATTTCTCTCCTCTTAATGATATTTTTTATGTTCATCCTCTCCTCACTTCTCTAGATATTTAACTTATTCTTCCCTCATGTCAATTATTTTTCCTACCAAATTATTTTTAGCAATTCCTTTGCTTCTTCTCATGGTCATCTCATTAGGTATATTCCTACCTTTCATCCCACTAGTTTTATGAAAACTTTCTTCCTTCAAGTATTGTCCATACACATCATATTAATCCTAATAATTTTATATCCACTTCTCACATTAATTTAAGCACACTATCTTCCATTAATTGATAACATATTTATACTAGATACATTTATCTCCTAATATTTTGCCCCTTTCATGTTGTAGTTACAAAGAAAGTTGATTCCAAAACTAGTATGCTTAGAAGTTGACTATTTTAGCCTTTTGGCCAAAATAATAAAATACTCAAATTAACAAAAAATGGTTATTTTTTGTCATTATTATAGGAAAGATGTTTCTAAAACTATAACTCTTACATAAAATTGGTTATATTACCTATTTGCACAAAATAATAAATTGATTCAATTTAATATAAATGGTTATTATTTTCTCATTAATCATTCAAGTGATACATAAAAAAAAATACATACATAAAAATTCTTTAAAATATATGAGTTGAAGTGAAACATCTCTAAGAGGGTATGAATAAGCGTTAATCAAGATGAAATGATTCAACCAAGTAAAGATAGTGGTGGCACTTAGTGAGGTTGATGAATAGTTTAGTTTCCATGAATCAAAAACTACTGAGCCAAAGTAAGTACTTGATTACCTATAGTCAAGGATTATGTATGTACTTATTAACTACCTATAAGATAAATATATATGTTTCATAAAAAAATTGGATTCCTTCTTTTTGATACTTAGGTTGATATTTCTATTTGTAGTGAATATTATTTTAATTGCTTCAATATTTCTACTCAATTGTATGTTAAATTCACATTTGACTCAATGAGATTTAAAATACATATTTTTTCTTCCTAAAACCTCCAAAGATTAATTGTTTCAAAAAATGCCTCACCGAAGTCTCCAAGTATCCTTGCGTGTATTCAAATAATTAATCCATGCTAAGATACAAATGCAACATTGGATTCTCATGAAGATCCTAGGAAATTGACCAATGTACTTAATACAAAGAGAAATATCCATATCATTTTTAAAGCTCCAACCATAAAATTAAGAACACATTATAACATCATGATCTAAGAGTATCGTACCAACAAAATAATGTGTAATCAAGAGTCCACCATGTGGCATAACACACAAACATCCTCTCAACTAAGGATCACCTATCAAAACTGACAAGTCATAAGTTGGCACTTTAACAAAAGAATCAAGAGTTCTCCATGGCTAACCAAGATGTCAACATATCTAATCAATAATGAAACTAGAAATATCAATGAACCCTCACTAAAAAATATAGGATCCAAGAGCTCCTCCATGACACCAATAACCACTACAAAGACTATCCATGTTCAAGCAATGAATCAACATCATTGCTAAAGATCTCATTGAATCGTGACATTAAGCTCTCCATGATATTATGGCAACTATCTTCTAAATAGAGATCACCCATGGTTCACACACACTCAAATATAATCCTAACAACTCTAAAGAATATAGTAGAACCAATCTCTCTAATTAAGAAGATGCAAGCATCACAAAAGTATTGATATCAAAAGCTCTAATTAAATATGTAATAACTCTATCCTTGACATCATATTAGGAAAAATTCTACAAGTCCCTATAATAGATTATCTAGACACTCTACACATTCATCCTCCCATGTAATATATTAATGTACAAATGATCACAGACAAGCCCAACTAAGTAAAAATACAAACATAAAATATTTATGGATACAAATAATTCACATATAATTCATCTCAATACAACCAAATAGGTGGCCAACCTTCAAAACTATATAACTCAAAGATCCTCAATTAATGAAATATACAAACTCACCATCATATTATTACCTTTTAAACTAATATAACCTAAAGATCTCAAGCCGCAAACACTAGATCATCTATAAATTTTATTTTTCAAGAAAATCAACAACCAAGTAGCATACTTAAGCAGCTAAACAAGTATCCAAGAGATCAAGACAACCTCCTAAAATTGATTCACACCACCACTTGTCAATTACATACATTATCTCTATCAATGCTCAAATATGTATGAACATCCATGACACCATAATCATCACCATTTAATTATACCTATATTAAACTCCATTGAAACAAGGTGCCAAGTCTTCGCATGATGTATCAATCCATGTTCTCAATTTTTAATAGAAGGAAACTTGTTTACTTGTCTTCATCAAATCCTATACTCTAAAAAACACCTCTATACCTATATAAAAAAGCATTAAATTTTTTACTCTATTGAATCATGATTTGTTACTAAAAAAACATGAAGTTCATTAAGTTTTTACCTCCTAATCCATCTATACGCTACATAATCATACTTGAAATCTCAAAATCCTTTAAGTATCTAAAAAATTACATGCATCTCTCCACTTATCAGAGGGAACAATCACCTAAACAATTATGAATTACTGTATAAAATATCTCCAACACCTATTCAATATAAAAAAATTTGGTTCCTCACGTGAAATGTGTGACCAAGTATATGTTCCAAAGTAATCTAGCTTCAAGGCACTAAAATCTAACAACTAAACCAATATTTTATGTAGTACTTAAAGATTCTTTTTGATAACTATTAGAAGTCAAAAAATATAACATCATGCATGAAAGTATGTCAGGCACTATGAGAAATATACTATATTAGAGTTTCATAGAGGTCTAGTGTAGTTATACCACTAATCTCAACATGATTCCAACTCAAATTGGCCATGTGCATGAATGGTGTGATGGTGGAAGTGCTAAGTGGACAACGTGTGGGCATTTGATTGATGATGAAACTTGAATATGTTTACAATGGTTTTTATTTTTCATTTTAAAATAAGATGGAAGCATGTGATGGGGATATTTGTAGCCAAATTGTGACTCTATTTATTATTTAGTAATGAAAATATTATAATACACTTATAGAGCTTCCATGATACTTTAAAACATAAAGATCCTCCAAATCATACTCTATATGTGCAACTATGTGTCCACACTGAAGGAACACAAGTGGACCACTAAGATGGGGGTCAATCAATGGTCTTAAAAAAATAATCTTTTAAAATCTATACAACACAAATTGATATGAATGAGAAGCAATCACAAAGAATGATGTCAAGTTAAGCACACACAAGACATTCACAAGTAGCCACCATATATATGAGGAAAACCCACTGTGGAGAAAAAACTTGGTGAGAATAGTTGCTAAAGGCTACTACTCTTATCCAACCTCACAATGTAAAAACAATTCGAATTACATTCATTTATGGGTATAGACCCAGAGGAGCACCAACCCTTAGATTAAGAGCATCAACCCTTGTCTTAATGGACACCTATCCAAGGGAGCAGCTACCCCTATTCAGAGCACCCACTTTGATTATTAAAATATAATGAAAGAATTTAAAATAATGTGAATACCTTGTTACAAATTTATTTTGTAACCCTTTGCCCTCGTATGAACTTTGACAACACTCTTGCTCTTTGCACTTGGTTGTTGCACAACCTTCCTTTAACATCGCTCTAATAACTATTCTAACTTCCAAGATTTTTATTTGTTGCTACATAACCTTTTTCCAATACTGCACTTATAGCTACTTGCATTTGTTGCTACAAAGTCTTTCTCTTCATTTGTACTTATTGGCTACAACAACTTCTAAGTTGACTATTTGTTTCTAGAGTGCCTTGTTTCAATATTTCTCTTACAACCGTAAGAACATCTATGCTTTTTTCACTTTGTTGCTATAGGACCTCTTCTTTAAATCTGCATTATCCTCTTCTCACTTAGTTGCAACTAATTCTCTATCATTCTCTTTTTCATGTTGTTTCAGAAGGATTTTTATATCTACATAATCTTCTTCCTACTAACTAAAAAATAATATATCTCCTTTTTACTTACTACTATCATTGTTGCATTTGTATTCACTCTCCCTCTTTCTCTTCTTTAGATCAACATTCACATATATCCCCTTACTCATATCAACTCTTATTCAAATCTTTTGTATATTTATACTCTATACATGCATTTTATCAATCTTTTGTTTTTCTTTTAGATACAATTTTTTTAAGCACATATGCCTCTTCACTCACATATCTCTACACACCTGCACTCATTCATCTCTTTTGAATTACATGCACATAATCTCCCTAACCTTTCCTCAAAGATAGATTCATTTTTAATTATTATTATTATTTTTGGCTAGAGTGTGCATACTCATGAGATCTATGTTTCACATCTGCTTTTGACCAATCAAATTCCACATAGCTATAATGTTATTATATCATTATCTACGTAGCTCCAATTCTTATTTTTAAAATCTACATAGCATGTTACAATTGTCCTTTTTGTTTTTTCTCTATCAAACATCAACACAAGTCCTTGTTCTATCACAGTCCTGTCAGCCTATGCATACACGTCCATATCTATACTTTTATTTCATTGAATATATATATTTCTAAAACAACTTGCTGGCAAAACTAATTGGATTACATATCTCTACCCTTCTATTATTATTTTTATTTCCTTCATCTAGCCTCTAACTGATTTGATTTTTCACTTGTAAAATTTTTTTTTGGAGCCTTACCAATCCATTTTTCACACAAAGCTTTTTCAAAGGTCAAAACTATCAAACCCTAAAATAGAAAAGCTTCTTCAGTTATACGTGATTTTTAGATTTTTTCCATGAATCCAAGTACGTAATTTATTATTATTTGTAATCTACAAAATTTGGATATGGTCATCTCTATTAAATGCAATAATGCCTATTTCAATATCTAGATTTTGTGTTAATCTTATGTCCAGATATTCAATTACCAAATTTGGTATTTTCTGATAACCTACAATTGATTGAATATCTTGATGGAATAAAGTGGACAAGTAAGAGACAATGATTGAAGGTCACCGAGCTACTAAAGTGATATGTAAGGCAATTAAATTAGTCAATGTATTGTCATTGATGTCAACTAGTTTTGACTGTACTTATCATGATGGTTACAAACATCTGAAGAAGAAAAATGGTAAAGGAATGAGAGATCTACATGAAGAATGAGATGGATATGAAAGATATGGCTATGGTATACATTGGGTAACTTATTGACGAGTCTATGGAATCATGTTGTTGACTTGATTGTATTACATGATTTTGTTATAAATTGAAGATCAGAATTGAACAAGTTTATGTGGTCGATAATTGAAGATTTATGTATACATCGAGCTAGTGTAGTGTATATTGAGTATAGTATTAACCGAGCTAGTTATCACCAACACATTCTATATTAACCGAGTGAAAGAAACAAATAAAGTTTATAACAATCAACTAAATTGATGAGCTGGACAATTGCTTATGATTCCGAGGTAGAAGATAAAGTTTGTTATGATGATCTAACAATTGACAAAATTTAGGATTGATCAGATAGAGAAGAATGAAACGTGTTTTGAACACAACTGTCGAGGAAGCTTGAAGTGGCAAAATGAACGATGGAGATTAAGAGGTAAAATCTAACAAATGGGAAGAAAATGGTTTATGTTATCTATTTAAAGAGACATGAGATTCATTATTGAGTCTGGGGGAATTATTGACATTGTAGGAGAATTCACGTGAAAGGAATTTTTCATGCACTTCTGATCAAACAGGTTACAAACAGAACCAAGTTGAATTGTAGACATTACCGAGCGTCGAAGAATTATTCACCGAGTGGAATAAGCTGGAGGATATGAAGGATTGAATTGATCATTAATTGGGAGAGGTATTTTGAGCTTAGCATAGATCTAAAAATCTAAAAATCTTAGTTGTATTTGAATCAAATCATTACTGTATCAGTTTAACCATTGTTACAACAAAATCTCTTAACTGAGTGGACTTAACAGTCTTTTGTATTTCAATATGACATTCAATGAATGTTGATTATTTTCTTATTGACCCCATAGTGAATGTTGGTCAAGGGAAAGATGTTAGTGATAAATCCTCTAACCAGGTCACACCTTACAATATGTTTTTTAACCTTTGACAGGGTTGGCTCCTAACCGAGCTCACTTCAAAAGAGTGAATTATTTTGGGTTACTGGTCCTAGGTGGTTTTTCCCTTAACAGGGTTTCCACAATAAAATCCTTGTGTTATGTGTGTTTGATGTGATTGAATTATTATTTTACTTTACACATTTCATAACTAGTCAGATTGGTAAATATAGTATTGAATTGACTATCAATCGGTAGATGAAGAGAGAGTTATTGTTGATAGCTTACCAAGTTGATAATTTGTTTGAAAAAATATTGAATATATACATCTGGGAGATTTGGGACTGTAGGATAACTAGAATTAACTGATTCACCCCCCCCTCTCAGTTATCTAACATTTTCATATACCAATGGGAGGTTTTGATGACAATACATAGTTTTCAAATTCCATCAAGTGACTAGTCGAACTGAACACCCTTTGAATAATTAGCATGATCTTCCACCTCAATTTAATAATGATAAATCAATTCCAAATGCCTATGTTTCTCAACTAGTTTGATATTTTTAACACAAAAAAAATTATATAATATTCAAACACTTTCCATTAAAGATTGAAACATTAACTTTGACCATGACATTTGAAAAAGGGTAATCACAATATATGATGGTCATAATTTATATAATGCACTTGATCATCATTTAATAATGTATTGTTATGTGCTACTAGTATCTGTTTATTATATGTACACACTCTGGACTATTGTATTAGTGTAACATCACCCTTATTTTGCTTTGTTACTTTTATTATAAATTTATTTACTAATTATCATTGTCATGCATACACACATTATGGTCTTTGCATTAATGATACTTCTATCTTGCAAGATTTGTCTTACAATCATCATTCCAAATATGATTAGTTTCACAATCACAGTTAACCACTTCATTTAGACACACCTGAGCAACATATAGACAAAATTAACATCAATAAGAATTTAGTGCCAGCACTCTCCCCCTTTGGCATTGATGTCAATACTTTCTTCTCATCTCCCCCTTTGATAACAATGGAAAAAATCGAACAACCATTCTTCTCATAGTCACAAAGACATATCACTCCCCTTGTCATAGTGCACTGATCAGTTAGTTAGAGCATCATGATCAACCTTCAGTTGGACGAACAATAAAATTTTCACTTAATAGTCATATGTTGAGAAGAAAATGAATGCATTAGTTGCAACAAAAAAATCTGAACCAAATAATCACATATAACCTACATAAACATTTTCATAATAAAAGATATGTTCCCTTAGAATTTAAAATGCAAAATACACACAATTTAGGACATCTTTTATGCCTTTATCATTTATTGTTATAGACTTCTACATATTAGGTTGAATTGAACAAGAAAATTCAATCATTTTTGCAAGAATCTTCCCTGTGTGTTCCAAACACTACATCACATACCATATGGACAAAAAAATAGTTTGGTGGTGTTTGGATAAATCAATGTGCTCCCCTTGAACCAATGGATCCTAATTACATCTAAGTACTAGATGAAAGAGGGACTACACCCAACCTTAATCTTAGGTATTTAAAGGTGTCCTTAACTAATGGTTTTGTGAAGATATCAATTACTTGTTTAGTAGTGCTCACATATTCAACCTTGACTTCCTTTTCATCTACCTTTTCCCTTGAGAAATGATACTTTATATCTATGTGTTTGGTTCTTGAGTGCATGATAGGGTTTTTGGAAATATTAATAGAACTAGAACTATCATATTTCATGGAAATAAGATCAACATATTCTACCCAAATTTTGTTGAGTATTTTCTTCATCCATAGAACTTGGGTGCAACATGTAGTGGCTCAACAAGTATGTACCCAACTTCAATAGTAGATAAGAAGATACATTATTTCTTCTTTCTATGTTATGAGACCAATATACCACCAATAAATAAGGCACCACCACTAGTGCTCTTCTTATCATCACTACAACCTGCCTAATTAGCATCTATGTAAGCTTCTAGGATGACATCATCATTCTTTGGATACCATAAACCATGGTCAATTGTACCTTGCAGATATCTAAATATTCTTATTACAACATTTACATGAGATTTATTTGGGGAAACTTGAAATCTAGCTACCATGCACACTACTTGAACAATATCAAGCCTTGAAGCAATTAAATATATAATACTTCCAATCATGGATCTATACAAGCTCTAATCAACACTAGGTGACTCATCATTTTTTCTCAACTTGCATTCAGTCATCATGGGTGTAATAATAGGCTTGCAATCATCCATCTAAAACCTCTTCAACATATCCTTTTCATACTTTATTTTAGAGATGAATATAGATTTGTTTTGTTGTGATATTTGCAAACCAAGAAAGTATGGAAACTCTCCTAGCATTGACATCTCAAATTTTGATTGCATTTGGTTAGAAAACTCTTTGCACATGTTATACTTATTTCCAACAAATATAATGTCATCTACATAGACAAAAAAAATCATTACCTTCACATTTAATGTATTGTTATTTGTCCACACACCCTTACTTGAATCCTTGTTGATGTAGATACTTGTTAAGACTAGAGTACCATGCTCTAGGTGCTTGCTTTAAACCATATAATGTCTTCCTTAATCTGCATAAAAAATCTTCATTTTCATGCAATTGGAATCCTTCAAGCTACTCAATGTACACCTCTTCTTTAAGGTTTCCATTTAGGAATGTTGACTTAACATATATTTAATAGACTTTGTATTCCTTATAGGCTGAGAATGAAAGAAACATTCTTATGGATTCAAGTCTTACAACTAGAGAAAATGTTTCTTCAAGTCCTATGCCCTCTACCTGTGAGTAACCTTTGCACATCATCCTTTCTTTTCTTTTTATCACCTTTCCATCTTCATTTACTTTATGTTTGTAGACCCATATTTGTACCAATAACATTCTTGTTTGTTGTCTAGAACACTAAATCCCAAATGTTGTTCTTTTCTATGTGTTGCAACTCTTCTTCCATAGCCTTGATCCAATCATCACTCTTGTTGGTTTCATCATAATTCTTTGGTTATATTTCACTCAAGAGACAAAAATTATCTTTCTCACTATTTATTGTATGCATTCTTCTTGTTTGTACACCTCCATCCTTTCTTTCAATAATCTAATCTCCACAATGATATTTTTGCACATACTTTGTTGGGGGCTTTTTAGGTACCTTTTATTCATTTTTAGATTCTTCTTCCTCCTTGTGGCATGATTTTTTAATCTTATTTTATACACTTAGCCTCGAGCTTCTCATCTCTTCATTTTATCTAACATTGACACTCTCAATCACCTTCTTGAGGTGCTTGTTGTAACATTTGTAAACCTTGCTATGTGTTGAGTATCCCAAGAAGATGCCCTCATAATATATTTCATCAAAATTATTAAGCCCATCATTATGCCTTTTGATGAAGCATTTGTTGCCAAAGACTTTGAAGTGCTTAACTGAAGGTTTCTTGTTATACTATAATTCATAAGGTGTCCTCTTATTATTTAATCTAAGTTGATCCTTGTTTAATATGTACATTGTTGTATGAACTACCTCTTTCCAAAACATAGTTGGCATATTTACTTCATTTAGCATGGCTTGTGCCATCTCTTTGACTGTCTGGTTCTTTCTTTCCACAATCCCATTTTTTAAAGGATTTCTTGGGGTTGAGTTTTGCATAATTAATTCCCTACCTCTCATAGTAATATTCAAACTCATTTGAAGTGAACCCTCCTCCTCGATCTGATCTCAAACACTTCAACCTATATCCACTTTCTCTCTCAACCATTTTTCTAAATATTCTAAACCTTTCAAAAGACTATGACTTGTCATGTAGGAAGGTTACCCATGTCATTCTTGAGAAGTCATCAATCAATACCATGAAGTATCTTTCATCATTTAATGTTCTTGTTCTTTTGGGACCACACAAGTCCGTGTAAACTAAATCTAGAGGTCTTGTTGTTGAATATTGTTTTGTCTTGAAACTTACCTTAGTTCATTTACCCCTTTGACATTAATCACAAATGGTGTTTGTTGGATTAGTGATCTTATGCATATGTCTTACATATCCTTTTGATCTTACCTTGACAATATTATCAAATTTTATGTCCTTCTATGCCATAGCCAAATCTCATCTACCTATCCCATCATGCATTGACATTCAAAACATTCTTTTAAATTGTATGCATTTCCATATGTTCTCTCCTTCATAAATTAGTCTTCTACTACTCTCTTTCCTTACTTCACAACCTTTGGAGTCAAAACTAATATTATATTTGTTTTCACACATTTGACTTACACTAATAAAATTGTATTTTAATCCCTCAACATAATAAACATTGTGAGATTTCAAATTTATATCAATACTTATTGTTCCTTCACCTTTTATCTTGATTGATGAACAATCTCCAAATTTGATTGAACCACCATTCCAATCCTCAAGTTTTGTAAAATTTCTCTTGTCCCCTATCATGTGGTTGGAGTACCCATTGTCAACAACCCAAAGGGTTTTTTTTTTCAGCATGTAATGTTGTTTGCAAAACTAGACTTTATTCATTTTTAATGTCTTTTTTCTCAACCCAAACTTCCTTAATTTTTTTCTTCTCTTTTTCTGCACTTTTAATTTATGATTCACTTTTGAATGATGTAACTGTTATGTTTTTGTTTTGTTGTCCATGTCTTCCAATAATTTTCTATATGCCTTTTTTATAACAACTATAGCATGTTATTTCTTCTTTAAATATAGACATAGAAAATTTCTTGCTTGTGATTGATTTGCATTGGTTCTACATTCAAATATTCAATGTCCAGTTCTATTATAATTATAGTAAGCAACATTTAAGTCTCTTAGGGAAGCAAATGGACTGTTACTCATAAAGTCTGGAGTAAGTCTATTCGTAAGCCTACACTCTGAAATTGTATGTCCATAAGCATAGCATTTATAATAATAACCATAGAATTATGAGACATACTAGTTTCTATCATATGAATGACTCCATGTTGGATTTCTTGGAGTAGCATACCTTGATCTCCTAACATTTCTCCTTACGTCTTTTACATTCACATATCCATCATCTATCTGATCTATCTTTTTTTTTTTGTAACAATAGGATCTTCCTTTGTAGCAACAACATTTCTTTTTGTTGTAGCAGCAAAATCTTCATTCTTTGGGGAAACACTGTGAGTCTTTAAACTCTTAGTAGTAGCATTCAAGTCTATTGTTTTTCTTGGAGTGATACTCACTTTAAATGTTTTCCCTTTTCCATTTCTTGAGGAGACAAAATGTATATCTTGTGTAGATGAAACCTTACTATCTAAACATTGTCCAACATCATAACCAACACCCATGGGATGTTTTGAGTGTCTTTGCTTCTTCAACATATCATCCAAGGCATTTGTGTTTCTCTCATGTTTTAACTTTAGCAATAGATCTTCTCAAAATTTCATAACTTTGTTCCTTAAGGTAACCACTTCTTGTTCCAACTCTTGACACCTCTTTTATTTTGCATATAAATATGATTTCATTACTTCTCTCAATCTTTTGGTTTCCTCTAACTGCACTTTTAGATTCATGATTCTTTCAAGACTTTTATTTAATTGATCATGTTACTTTTAGTTGTACTCATATACCATGTTCTCTCTTTCCTTAAATATGATTTTTTTCAAGAGAACACACTAGCTCTCCTTCCAAGTAAACCTGAACCTCAAACTCATCTTCTTCATCACTGCTAAACAAGTTAAAACTTTCAGATTGATTACTATTATCAATAATTTGGCTTTGTTTCTTCATTTAATTCTTCTTGAGATATGAATACATTTACTTCTTTTTCCTCTTCACTATTTTCAACATTTGATTCACATTCATTATCAGATGCATCACTCTCTATGGTATAGAGACTTCTCTTCCTCCTAAAATATCTTCTCTTTGGTTTGAAGAATTTTTTCCATTTATCTTGTGTCTTTTCTTCTTTGTCATAATTTTTTCATGTGAGTATTTGGCAGTGAAGTGTCATATCTTCTTGTAATTAAAGTGTTTGAAGGGAAGCTTTCCTCTATACTTAACTGATCCTTTCTTTAATTTTCTCACAAATTTTTCTTCAACTGCATCATATTCTTCATCATCAACACTGTTGGAAACATCCTTTATTTTATTTTTAGTGGTGAATGAAACTTCTCTTAGAAGTCTCAACCTTAATGGTTCTCATCTCATATGTTGAAAGTGAACCAAATATTTTGTCCATGGAGAAGCTACTGAGGTCCTTTGCTTCTTCAATAGTTAAAACTTGTGTGTCATACTTTTTTGTCAATGATCTTAAAATATTTTTAACAATCACATCATTAGGGACATTTTCACTAAGTCCTCTTACAACACTAATTATTTCATCCACTCTTAACAAGTAATCAAAAATTTTCTCATCCTCTCTCATTTTCTAACCTTCAAATTGATCTCTGAGACTTTGTATCTTTGCCTCTTTAACTTTGACATCACCCTCATTGATTCTTTGAATCTTATCTCAAGTTTCTTTTGCAAATTTTTAATGCATGACTTTGACAAAATCTATATCAATTAATCCGCTAAGAATGGTATGCTTGTATTTTTATTTTCTCTCTCATATTCTTTCTTAGCATCTTGATCAGTAAGAGGAGTTGAGATAATATTGTAACCATTCACTACAACCATCAAAACTATTAGAATTTTTGTCATTAATGTCAACATATATTTAGTTATAGAGACCATGAATTGTTGGATAGTACAAACAGGTAGATTGTAGAGAGTGGTACAGATGTTGTATGATTCATTAGCTCTTACAGGCTTAGAGATATGTTCCAGGATGTATCTAAAGATTATTCCTATGACCACAAATATTTATATGATCACTGGAGAGTAAAGACTGGTTGTAGGAACAAAGACTGGGAGTTTTCACAAACCTAGTTGTAGTGTTTGGAATAGAACTATTGTGCGACGATGAATTTTAGTATGTGCACTGGGAAATTTTAGAAGACATCATGAAGAAGATACATTGTGATCAAAGCATGTTCATGTGATTTCTGACATCATCTATGGTGTGTTTGCTAGCATCAAATTATTTGGGAACCAACTAGGAAGAGTAACATGTAGATGATTGATTTATGATTAAATTATTGATGGAGCCGACCTTGGGTGAGTTATAACTATTGTAACATGATCAAAGATGACTTGTGTGTTGTCTCCTTGGATAATGTAATTGTTTTTTATGTAATGAGGTCCTATAATGGCTGACCTCTAGATGAATTATTATTTATTACTTGTATATAAAGGAGGGTTTCTTCATTGAGATGAAGTGTGGATTGTGATGGTAATATGCAAGCTAGAAGGATGTGAGATATGATTCTAATAGAGTAGAAGGTTTTTCATCTAGACACAAGGATTTGATTTACCTAATAGGAAATTCATGTATGATAAAGTATATTCAATAAAGAATTAAAGGTGGATGTAACCTTATGATTGTATTTGGGCCTGTGGCTAGTTGTAATACCCCTAACAGGGTTTGAGACTCCTAAAATGGTTTGTCCTTTAATAGGGACCTACCTATTGTATTGATCATCTCCTAACAGGGCTAGAACTCCTAACATGGCTTCATTCATATAGTGCAGATATTTGTGGGTGTCATCTACACTGGGTTTTTTCTCTTAACAAGGTTTTCCTTGAGAAAAAATCATGGTGTCACTTGTGTTCAATGATGTGATGTGGTTTTACATTATGTTTTGCATAAGAATATATTTGGTGTTGATTTTGGTAAAATTGTTAAAAATAGATTCATCCCCCCTCTCAGTTGCTTGAGACATTGTTATCCTAACAATTGGTATCAGAGTTATTGGTCCTCAGAGAGAAAGCTTGACTGCTTGAGGAAAAGATCTAGGATGTCTTACTTCAAGAAAGAAAGTCCCAAGTTTGATGCAAAAAATTTTGATGCATGGAAGGACAAAATGAAGAATCATTTGTCTTGTTTGGGCTTGGATTATTGGATGGTAACCAAGAAAGATGCAACACTCAAGACTGAAGATGAGTTGGAAGACCCTACCACAAATGATGAGGAAAAGAAGATGTTGCACTACAACATGATACCCAGAGAAGCATTGATAAGTTCATTATTTGATGGTGAATTCTTTGAGATCAAAGATTGATACAAAGCACATGATATATTAGAAAGGCTGACAACACTATATGAAGGAGATACATACACTAAAAGAGCCAAACTTCAAAATTGGAGAGCAAGGATAGAGACACTTCAGATGAAAGAAGATGAAATAGTAAGGATGTTTTTTCAAAGGGTTACAAAATGTGTAACAAGAATCAAGAATAATAAAGGAACCTACATTGAGGATGAGGTCATTGCAAAGATTTTGAGATCTTTGACACCAACGTACAAAACTAAAGTGCATGCCATAGAGGAGATCAAACGATTGACCAAATATTTCACAAGGGAAATGTTAGTATCCAAACTAACTAAATTTGAGACTGTAGAGCTTAAAGATACATTACCTAAGGTGGAGACAACTTTCAAGGCAACTGCGCACAAAAATAGATATGTAGGAAAAAATCTTGCAAGTACTAGCAAATCAAGTAGGTACAACGAAGAGTTGGGAGATTATATGATCAATGGGAAGAGATTGAAAAGCTTGAAAATAATGTTGATGATAAGGTCTTAGCATTGATTGCAAGAAGAGAAAGAAAGGGCCAAGGTAAGTTTGAAGGAAAGTTACCCATAAAATGCTTTAATTGTAGTAAGGTTGGTCATTTTGCTTCTAATTTCTAACTAGAGTTCCTAAGCATAGGCCTAAATATGGGAAATACATCAAGGGTAAAGAATGTTATTATGCTAACGATGATGCATTTGATGATGATGATGATGAGATAAATGAGTTACTTGGATTTGTAGAAATTAAAGAAGATAAACCTATCAGAGAAGAAAAAATATTATTGTCTTATGTTAACAAAAAGGTTGATTGGATCATAGAAAGTGGTTGTTCACAACACATGACAAGAGATAAAAATAGATTTGTAAAGTTGAATATGTATAATGGTGGAGTTGTCAGACTAGGTGATAATACTCCTAGAGCTATTGTTGGGATTGGATTCATTACTTTGGATGGTACAACTAATATTGATGATGTATGCCTTATTGATGGTTTAACACATAATTTGTTGAGTGTTGGTTAATTTTTGAAAAAGAGCTACTAGTTGGAATTCAATGATGGAAAGTGCTCAATCAGAAGTGCTAAAGGAGATTTGATTGCTACTGGAATTCAAACAGGAGGTAATGTGTTTCATCTGAACTCGAGTGAAGTAATTTATTTTGTTTGAAAGGTTGATGATAGCTGGCTATGAAATAGGAGATTTTTTCATTTCAGCTTTGATTTGACATTGTAAGGGAAAGTAACACTAATGCCATTGAAGACCTGTGTGTGTGAATTTTGTACCTAGCTATAGACACAACACTTCAGTAAAACATTAGAGGTTAGCATAAACCAAAATCTGTCAAATAAATGAAACTAAGCTAACTAGGTGATTTACTGCCTTCTAGTAGGTGCGAGTATGATGTTCTTAGATTGGAATCAAGATCAGTGACAATGTAATACCTAAACAAAGGGTTTGAATGCAAAATGTGAAAGACTATATGAATGCAGATTATTCTAGATTTTTATATTTTCTATGCAGTAAGAATGAAAACTGTATGAATCTAAGCTATATGGATGAAATTGAATGTAGATTTAAGCTAAGAATGCTATGAATCAATATGAAAAGTATGATATGAAACTATGAATGCTCAAAACAATAAATGAAAATCTCACAATAGCCTTGATTCGCAAAAGATTGATTCTTTAGTCACAAATTTGCCAGAGTGAGGATGCAATTTTCAAGGTCCCTATTATGAAGAGCTGAACCTTGGTTTTATAGAAATGCAGGGCTTTGAGGATGCAGGAGAAAAGCCATAAATCACTCTTAATAAACTCAGGTTGATTTTTGAGTTATCAGGAAATCAAAGATAATTAACTCACAAAAATCATGCAAAAGCAATATTTAATTCAAAATAGAATTTTAGATAAAATTTCAACTCATCATCAGATGTTGAGTTTCAATTTTAAAATTGATTGTTAATTTCTAGTTGCCTTCTTTTTTGGTTGTGCATGATTTAATTATAAATTAATTTAATAAATAAAGTGATTTATTCTCAACTTAACTATTTTTTTGAATTAAAACAATTGATTTATGGGTTAATCAATTATTAAATCAAACTTTATTCAAAAACTATATTATTAAATATTGACAACTGACATTAATTAATTAAATAAGAATTTAATCAATTAGTCATGAGATTTTAGATTTATTGTCAAAATTAAATAATACAATTAAGGAATAATTTAATTAAATTCAATTAAATAATTAAGTGGCAATATTAAATCTAATTAATTAAATATTCAGAATATTCAATTAATCAAACTTTAAGATAAATAGGATTTATCGCCAAATAATCATGAAATTAAAGATAATTAGGATAAATAGGAATATTGCTAGGAATATTCCCCAATGCAGAATTTAGGATAAAATTTATTAAAATTCGATAATGTGTAGATGTTTCTTAGGTTTCTGACTTAGATGTCAATTTCATTTGAATTGAAGATGTAGGAGGTTAATGAACCTATAACCCATTTTTGGGGTATTACATTTTGCCCCTTTTTGAATCATTGTGCAAAGCGTAGTGGTTCAAAGAATAGTCTGTGTTTGATATATGTATGAAACTGATTTGAAAGATTAACCGATTCTGAGACAGAAACCGATTGAAAGATTTGAAGATGCAAGATTTAGGTCCTGAATGACCAAAGATAATGTCAACTATAGCAACAATGAACTAGTGATTACAAAAAAGTATCAAAACACTTGATTCCGAACCTTATGATTGTGAAGAAGTGAGTGACCAATTCTAGACCTGAATGTCCTCAAAGATGAATCATATTGGTATCACATCCTGAACCCATCAGTTATAAAGAACCAAGGAAATAATGCTAATGAACCAATAGTTACAAAAGCTGATATAGTTTACAAGATAGATTTAGGATACCAGATTGATATGGATCTCTGTGAATCTGATATGCCCCAAGAATTAATAGATTTTCCCCAAGTGATGAGGACTTTAGATGAATCAACAACTAGACATGGTTGTTGTTTTGATCATTGAGAGAAATATTTGATTGATAGAATTGAGTTACATACTTTGAATGATGTGCAATACCATGCCCCCTTCGGGACTAAATGGAAATCTGACAAGAAAAGTCAATGTTATAGAGTTTAGAAGCATGTTAATTGATTTGAAAAGTGGTTATACATGTTCGAGAATGCATTCTACATCGTTTAGAGGTCCAGGAGACCAAGTTTGACTAGGTTTGAAGTTTGAATAGTTTGATGTAATATAATCAGTTAAGTTGAAAAATGGATTTATGTGATGATTGAAGGTTGATTATGCAAGTAGTGAATAATACGAATGATCTCAGATTTTGATTTTGATCCCGAAAAAGGATTCTACTTGTTGTTTCATTGGAGGAACCTTCGTATGAGATTCAACTCTTTGTGCCATGTTTAGCATTTTTTTGAAGAATCAGCTTAATCATTTTAAGTGCATTCAACGATTTGTGAGATCATGCAGAGTGCAAAATGAAATGCAAACCTAGGACCTAGGACCTAGTCACTGATCATGTGTCGATTTGTTATCATTATTAAACTTTTTTAGGTAACCGGATAAATCAATACAATGCCCACGAATCATGAAACTATAGACATATGAATATTGATTTGTATGCACAGGAATCAATACAACGCCCACTGGTGAGACAACCATGGACATATGAATATTGATTTTATTTTCAAAATATTGGATTAGATATAAGCACCAAGGCACAAACACCAGGATGACCTAAATATCATGTCCATTTTAATATAGCAATTTGTATAAGCATCAAAACATAAACGTCATGATGACCTGAATACGCCTTGCATAACAAACACATCAAGCAGTCAAGAGATCATTCTAAATCCAATGTGAATTACCTGTAGTGACCCTTTATCGTTCACATCCTTAGGTAAGATCACATTTCATGGTAGGAGAACTCACTCACTCAAAAAGACAATAGTTAGATCAAACTTCCTTCAATTTTCTAGGTATCAATGGTTGAGGTACTCATGGCCATCCAATTCGAGATAGAGGCTCTTACACACGGACACCATTTCAATCCAGAATTTCCAAATTTGTTAGATTTTCACATACAAACAGAAGACAATGAAAAGATTATGCCCCCAGTCATCACTCTCTAAATCCTGTAAAGGACATCATCGAAGAGCTCAAAAGGACACAATATGCAAAAATCTCAATGCGAATCAGTAAGCACACAAGGAGATAAAAGCATGTAAAAAGCATAGATTGTTTTCAATTTATGTTTGATGTTCGTTTGATTGCATTATTGTAGATGCAAAATCCTTTCTAGAGAGGAGACAGACTGACTAACTCGGATGAAGCTTCAAAGGACTTTGACTAGATATGACATGTCTAAGATGTACTGGAGGCCATAGGATATGACATTGATTGCCCCCAAGTGTTAAGCATTAATAGGATACAGATGCTTGTACCAACTGGTGTACAGATTGACTTTATTGAAACAAGGATATGCGGAAACAAACCGGGAGATATGTACAAACTAAAGCAAGACTGAAAGCTAGGAAATACCAAGATTGTGCTGATAGATGGAGCATTTTGAAACAAGTGGCACTTGTTTGCCGAGTTTTCACCATCTTGGTAGAGATTCTATTTTTGCTACCAAGGCACCTGTTTCTAGGTTTTCACCAAGGCACTTTTTCCTTTTTTTTCTCTTTTTTTTTGTATTTTTTTTTTTTTCAATTTTTTTGTACTTTTGATATTTTTTTATTTTTTTTGTGAATCATCAAGGCGCCTATTGCTAGGTTTTCACCAAGATGTTCATTTTTTCAGGACTTTTTCAAAATTTTAAGCTTTTTTTAGGACATTTTACCATAGACTGAATGCCTTAGGCATAGAATTTCTTCAGATGGAGAACGTTGATTGGTTCTTGGAGCTATTCTCCTTCAGTCGTTGAGAGTTGATAGGCACTAGAGCCAAAAGTAGCAATGATTACAAAAGGACCTAGCTAGTTGGGTTCAAACTTCCCCTTGCATTCTCTATGTGATTGATTTTTAGGATTCTCTCTCAAGACTAGATCGCCAACCTGAAATTCTTTGTGTCTAACTTTCTTATTGCAGCCTCTAGACATTCTTTTCTGATATAATCTGAGATGATCATACTCTACTTGTCTATGCTCATATAGTAGTTCAAGTTCTTGCAACCTAGACACTCTGTAGTCATCATTAGTTACTAGACCATGTATTCTGATTCTTAGTGATGGGATTTCAACCTCAATAGGTAGTACCGCTTCAGACCCATAAACTAAAGCAAAAGGTGTAGCCCTAGTAGGCATTCTGATACTTGTTTTGTAGGCCCAAAGAGCTGGATTGATCATGAGATGCCAGTCTTTTCCTATCTTATTAATTGTACGGTGCAAGATTTTCAATAGATTATTGTTAGAAGCCTCTGCTTGTCCATTCCCTTGAGGATAGTAGATAGATGACCAATGTTGTGTAATCTTGAATTTGGCACATAGATTATCTAAGTCTTTGTTCTTGAATTGTCCACCATTATTTGTGACTATAGAGTGTGGAATACCATACTGGCATATGATGTAGTTCAAGATGAACATAGAGATTTGCTTACTAGTTGCTTGTGTTAAAGGGACTTCTTCTACCCATTTTGTGAAATAATATGTAGCTGTAATAATGTGGGTATGCCAATTAGAAGAATGAGGATGTATGGATCCTATAAGATCAAATGCCTATTGGTGAAAATGCCATTGAGTAGTGAAGGGAATTAGATCTCTCCCTGGAGCATGAATTAAGTTGCCATGCACTTGGCACTTTTGACAGTTCTTAGCAAACTTGATAGACTTTTTCTCCATTTTTTACCAATAGTACCCAGCCCTAATAAGTTTTTGGGCTAGTGTTAAACCATTTGAGTGTGACCCAAAAATGCCATCATGGACTTCCTCTAATGTGTGTTGAGATCTTCCCACTCGAAACATCTAAGTAGCATACCATCTAGACCTCGTTTGTACAGATCGTGACCAATGATAACATATCGGGAGGCATTGTGAATAAGTTATCTCTTTTCATGACGGTTAAAGGTATCGGGAATAATTTGGTCTTTGAGATAGGAGAATAGGTTTTTATAGCGGGATGAATCATGACCTACAACAATGCAAATCATGTGGGTATCAAGAGAATCATATGCAAGATAAGATAGTGCTTCCACCGGGAACTCGTAGCATAGCTCATGTTCAGGCTATTGTAATAAAGTAGATAATATTGCCATTACATCGGCAACCTTATTCTTTGTTCTAGGTATTTGCTGAAAGGTGATAGATATGAAATATTTCTTTAGATCATCTACCATTCTCTTGTATGGAATGAGCTTTTCATCTTTCATTTGATACACATCATTGACTTGATGGATTACAAGTTGCGAGTCTCCATGAATGTGTAGTTCTGTTACTCTCCACTCAATTGCTATTTTCATACCATTTAAAAGGGCTTCATATTCAGAAATATTGTTTGTAGAAGGAAATTTAATTCTAAATTCCTTAGGAATGGAGTATCATTGAGGAGTGATAAACAAGATGCTTGCTCCAGATCCATTATGTGTATAGGAGCCATCAAAGAACAATTTCCATTCTCTAGAAGAAAGATTCATGATAGAGGAATTTGGAAATTCCATTTGCATTGGTGTGTCATCAAACAAAGGTGAATATGCTAACTGATCAACAATAACTTGGCCTTTAATAGCTTTTATTTCAACACATTCAATGTCAAATTCACTTAAGAGCATGACCCATTTGGCTAATCTATCGGTGAGGGCAACTTTACTTAGTAGGTACTTTAGTGGATTAATCTTAGCTACTAAATGTGTGGTATGAGCCAACATATAATGTCTCAATTTCTGTGATGCAAATATCACAGCTAGACAAGCCTTTTCAATCATAGAATAGTTCTTTTCATATGCCACCAATGTTCTACTGATATAGTATATAGCTCTTTCCTTCTTGTTCTCATCATGTTGTGCAAGCAATGCCCCCAGTGATGTATCTATAGTAGAGACATATAAGATCAACTCCTCAAAAGTTTTGATATTTGGAGGCATTCTAGAGAACTAATGAATGGCTCCTCCTCCCAAAGATCAAGGGAAAAGATGCATTAAGTAGGTTGGTTCGTGCATGAACTCCATAGATTGACTACAAAATTCTCTTACATGATCTTGAGGATTAGAGTTTCCATCATACTTATCATATTTAGGCATCTCCACTCTTTTAGGGAATGGTGGCATGTACAAGTCTTTATCAAATGGAAAAGGGCATAGGGCCTCCATGGAGAACTCCTTAGGTTCCTTTTCTTTCTCTAGTTTGTTAAGCTTGACTTGCATGGCATGCATCTGTTTCATCATAGCTATGATTGGAGTTTCTTCCTCATGCATAATGATATCTTCAACATTAAAATTTGGAGGAAGTTTAGCTCCTTGATGAGATAACTCTAGAAAGTATGCTTCTCTATCTTCTTTCAAGAAATGCCTCATCATTTTCTTGAATTCATCATCATTTTAATATTTAGCAATTTCAGAAGGTGTAGGTTCTTGATCCACACCATGTTGAGAATGAGGTCCTTGAGACCCGTGATGTGTTCCTTTGTGAGACATGTTAGGAGTTTTAGGACTCCTTGGGATAGATTTAGGAGTTTGTTGATTACCTTTGTGAGTTGATGGAGGGGGTATGTAACCAGTTTTCAAATGAAAGTTGTCAAGACCGTCATCTTCGTAAAGACCAGAATTGTAGAGTTGTTCAAGAGTTGGACCCTTGTGAATAGTCAAAGGTACAGTATCAAGTGCTTCTCTAGATTTCTTGTGCGAGGAAGCTCTAGCTTCCACCATTAACCTTGGGTGAAGCAAAAGGAAAGATGAAGACAACTGAAGAAAGATCTGATTCAAGAAGATTGAATGACGCAACCTTGTCAAGATTCAAGTGATTAAAGATTAGATTGGATGTAAGTGAAGGATACTACACCACAGTAGTGTGGGCAGACACCCAACAGATGGCAAGCATGAGCTCACAACACTTAGCCGTTTAGTAAAAAGATTGAATTTTGAAGATAGTTTTGACAAGGTTTTGACACAAGATGAAAAAGACTCAAATTGATAAATCAGAAGGCTAAATCAAACTCAAGAGACCACTTTAGGAAAATGAATGGATTCATTATAGTTCTGCTCTATTTTATACACAATGATTTGTTTGACAGATTCCAGGATTTGTTTCTCAACTCTAGACATGTAGTTTCAGACAGTGTGCAACAAGAAAATAGGCATACGGACCCCATAAAAAAATCAGATCTGACAAAAATTTGACCAACTAGTAGTATTAAGCTCTTTGTTTTGAAAATTTTAGGACAGGCTCGTGTGAGACAATGTTGTTTCACGCAAGGAAGTACCAGGCTGTGTGCGAGAATATGTTGTCTCATGCGAGGAAATGCTTAGAAACTGAAATCTCGTGTGATGAAAGGACACAATTTGATAGTTTTGCATAGATTTTGAGGTACATATTTCAAGACATAGATTTTGAGACACACCGCTGGCTGTTCTCTGATAGAATATTTAGTTTTGACACCATAAAAGGATTTTTGCTCAGATTTTGCAATTTTTTAGTATTTCAGTATCAGATTGTCATGCAAATTTTGAAGATCCATGTAACAGTTCATTTCAAGTAACCAAGAAGATATCAAGCATGCAAAATAGCAAGCAAGGGAAGCAAGAAATCATCTGAAAACAATGAACAAGGGCAAAAGCAACCTTGCGCATGAACAAGCAATAGTGACTTATTTTTCTTATCCCTAGAAATACTACTTGTCTATGTTCCAAATAGTTTTTCAATAATGCACATATTCCTAGAAAATGAAAAATTTGGCCTCACTAGGGTTTGTAGTAATGGTTTGAATCTACAACTTTTATGATCTCAAGAGGGTGAACTCCAATCTAGGTGCACCGGGGTTTTGACATAGTCTGAGAAATTAATCAATCAAGAGTTGCTAGGGAGATCTAACAGCCCAACAAGAGACCACACCTATGAAGATTTCCTCCACAAGGACATTTATATAGCGGTTGCTGCTACCACGGTGAAAATGGCTATTACCGCTTGAGGTTCCATCCACATGGTTGACCTAATTAAGGGAATGTCCACTATGATTAACCCTCTCTAAAGGCGACTCACAAAAGATACCACATGGGGACTAGTTCCAGATTCAAGGATTTGAGTTTCTGATACTACCCAAAAATGGAGTAGAGTAGAGTCCTCTAGCCTTTTCACTTTTAACCAAAACAAAGTAGATAGATTAATCCGACACGCTAAGACCAAGATTATCTCACAAAGATCTATGATGTCAACCGCTTATGATCTATCAACCTCTCCGGAGAGAGAATGTATCAAACTGTATTATCTTAAAATGGAAGCACTTCCATGGTAAGAGTGTTTATCCCTCCAAGTAAGTGTTTTGGGGTCATGTCGAATGCCTTGAATGGATACTCAACTTGGATCTGGCTTTTTCCCCTGTTCTGCCCCATTTTCCACTTCTTCCTTGCATTTTCCTAACATTTTGGACTGTGAACCTGGGATGCTTGACCTCAAGGTCAAGGTCAACCTTTTAGGTCAAAGTCAACCTTGACCTTGACCTAGTTAGGATCGACCTTGACCTTGACCCTAGGGTCCGGGATCCTTGAGGTTAGCTTCTGGTTTCAAGATTTCATCAAAATCTTGTCTTTTCCCTCTTCAGGGCCATTATTTCTTGGATTAAGTGTCAAATTCTCAAATTAATATTTGAGGTGGACCTTTCTCAATATTTGTAGAGGAATCCTAATTTATTATTGGAGATTATCCTTTCTCTAGTTTTGTGCCTAATGCTCAAATTAACTTTGGGGTTGGCCTTACCTCGAATTTTGTGACAAGGCTCTTAAATAATTATGTTATTTCTATATTAAGGGTGGTCCCCTCCTAGAGTTTTGTGTCAAGACTTTAATTTAATTTCCTCTCCATGTGCACCTCTCTAGATTTTTGTACCATGGGCCCTTAATTATTATTTTCTACGAGGCCCCTCTTGTGCCCTAGATCACTATAAAAGGGAGCCTTCCTCTCTCATTTTCTCAATCAAATTTTGCAATCTCACCTCACAATCTCTCAAGCTCTCAAGTGCAAGAAAGAAAGAAGATCAAGCATTCAAGCCTTCAAGCATTCGAGCATTCAATTCATCAAGGAGATCCATTAGAAGCCATTGAAGGATTCAAGCTCTATGGAGCTCTCTTATTGAAGATTCATCCATTTCCATTCAAGCCTCTTCCAAATTCAAGATCCATTCAAGATTGGTATTGAAGATCTAAAGACAATTGATTGGAGACATCCTATACTTGATTCTACATTCATCCATTCTTGTGAATTCAAGGATTTGAATCCTCCACAAGGGTCTCAACTCAAGCAAGGTGAATTGTTCCATTTACTTTTTTTATTTCAGCAATTTCAATTCAATTTCAAGGTTAATTCCTAAATTGGGGTTTGAATAAGGAAAACCCCTTCCCCCCAATAAACAAAACCATTTTTCTTGTAGGTACAGATGCAGAATTTTAGATCTGAGATCAGATATGGATACCCTTTTCCGTGAACTTCTGAGATCTGCAAACAAAGTCAAAATTCACCTTCAAATAAAAAATGTAGCCTTTGACCTTTTATGAGGGTCAAAGATGACCTCTCTCAAAATTGAAAAAGATTTATGGGTTTTGTAGATCTCGCAATTTCGGTTTAGAATCGCGAAAATCAATAGTTTTTGAGATCGCTTAACAGGGTTTTCAGCCGATTCTTTTTTGGAGGTAAGTACCTTTATTTCTTCATTTCAATACTAATCATCTATATTTACTTTCTGTATCAATACAATTTCATATAAGTGTAAAATATTGGTTTTGGGGTCTCTTTTATGTGCAAACCATTGTTCTAGGACCCCATCCACATTTTTTCACTATTCACAATCAAAAGTTGAAGATGCACAAATCTAGTAGAACATGAGACACTCTCAGTACCTTCCCTACCTACAAGGGGATCCTTCATCAAGAGGAGCTTCACATGAATAAACAAGTGAAAGAATCTTAGTCTCTCAAGATCATCTGCAAATAGTGTTCATAGGGCCTATTTACTATGTGTAATAGATATGCAGAAAGCAAATCTATGTTCGTTTTATAGCCCAAAATGAAGTCTGTGATATGAAAGCAAGAAAAGTCACACAAGCTTGACATGTGAGAGTTTATTTTAATCCAAATCAAAATATTATTAGCTTGAGAAGAATATCTTAGGTCCAATGCTCTGTAATCCAGAATTTAGTACACATCTGAAAGTACAAAATCAAGACAAATCAACAAGCAAACCGTAAGCATCAGAAATCAATAATCTAAAAGTACAAATCTAAAAATTATGTGTCTCTGAAGAAAAATCTCACGTGAGTTAGGATGCAGTCTCGCGCGAATCAGGATGTGGTCCCGCCGAGAAAATGCCAGACCAGCAAAATGTCGTGCGAGTCAGGATGTGGTCTCGGGTGAGAAAAGGCTAAAACCAATGAAATGTCACATGGTACAGTGATAAATCTTGCATGAGAATCTGTATAGAGATGTATGGAAGTACAGAAAAAATTTTAAAAATCATAGTTTTGATAGAAAAATGTGTATCAGAGCTCCTAGGCTCTCTGAGCGCAATGGTGGCGTCCGTTTTTTCTCAAAAAGTGCTAAAAAAATTTCTTCTTTTTTTGCAGGCAAAAAAGAAACAAAAAATAACGTCCTGCAGAGAATACTAGATCTAAAAAAACTTGAAAATGATAGAAGATTGATAGAATAGAAGGGAAACCCGTTTCAGGGCCCCACGGTGGGCGCCATAAATGTGTGTGTGAATTTTGTACCTAGCTGTAGACACAACACTTCAGTAAAACATTAGAGGTAAGCAGAAACTAAAATCTGACAAATAAATGAAACTAAGCTAACCAGGCAATTTAATGCCTTCTAGTAGGTGTGAGTATGATGTTCTCAGATTGGAATCGAGATCGGTGATAATGCAACACCTAAATGAAGGGTTTGAATGCAAAATGTGAAAGAGTATATGAATGCAGATTATTCTAGATTTTTGTATTTTCCATGCAGTAAGAATGAAAACTGTATGAATCTAAGCTATATGGATGAAATTGAATGTAGATTTAAGCTAAGAATGCTATGAATCAATATGAAAAGTATGATATGAAACTATGAATGCTCAAAACAATAAATGAAAATCTCACAATAGCCTTGATTCGCAAAAGATTGATTCTTCAGTCACAAATTCGCCAGAGTGAGGATGCAATTTTCAAGGTCCCTATTATGAAGAGTTGAACCTTGGTTTTATAGAAATGCAGGGCTTTGAGGATGCAGGAGAAAAGGCATAAATCACTCTTGATAAACTCAGGTTGATTTTTGAGTTATCAAGAAATCAGAGATAATTAACTCACAAAAATATGCAAAAGCAGTGTTTAACTCAAAATAGAATTTTAGATAAAATTTCAACTCATCATCAGATGTTGAGTTTCAATTTTAAAATTGATTGTTAATTTCTAGTTGCCTTCTTTTCTGGTTGTGCATGATTTAATTATAAATTAATTTAATAAATAAAGTGATTTATTCTCAACTTAACTATTTTTTTGAATTAAAACAATTGATTTATGGGTTAATCAATTATCAAATCAAACTTTATTCAAAAACTATATTATTAAATATTGACAACTGACATTAATTAATTAAATAAGAATTTAATCAATTAGTCATGAGATTTTAGATTTATTATCAAAATTAAATAATACAATTTAGGAATAATTTAATTAAATTCAATTAAATAATTAAGTGGCAATATTAAATCTAATTAATTAAATATTCAAAATATTTAATTAATCAAACTTTAGGATAAATAGGATTTATCGCCAAATAATCATGAAATTAAAGATAATTGGGATAAATAGAAATATTGCTAGGAATATTCTCCGATGCAGAATTTAGGATAAAATCAATTAAACTTCGATAATGTGCATATGTGCCTTAGGTTAGGACTTAGATGTCGATTTCATTCTAATTGAAGATGTAGGAGGTTAATGAACCTATAGCCCATTTTTGGGGTATTACAAGACCTACCTAGAATTTTGAAGCCTGCTAACACTACATGCAGAGAATGTGTGATGGGAAAGAAAATGAGAAGCTTTTAGAGCAGAGAATTTTCAGCAAGGAACAAGTTGGATTTTTTTCATACAGATCTTGGTGGACCTACTTAGGCCAGGTCTTACTTTGGAGATAGGAACTTTATACTTTTCATTTATGATACTCTAAAATGATGTGGGTTGGCTTTCTTAGAGAAAAATCAGAAGATTTTGAGAAATTTAGATACTTTAGGAAAAACTAGAGAATGAAACCAGATTGAAGATAAAGTTCTTGAGATCAGACAAAGGTGGTGGGTTCACATAAGGTGAATTCAATACTTTATGTGGTGAACATGAAATTTTGAGACAAACATCTGCACCTAGAACACCACACCAAAATGGTGTTGTTGAAAGAAGAAACAAATTAATCCTTGAGGCTACAAGGACAATGTTGATTGAAGGGAAAGTAACACACATCCATTGGAGAGAAGTAATGAACACTAAACTATACATAATGAACATAGTACATGTCGAAGAAGGAACAAACAAGACACCCTATGAGTTAGGGTATAGTGAAACTCAAACTGTTAGTTATTTCAAAATTTTTGGTAGAAAGTGTTTTATCAAAATAGGTGATGGCATAAAGAAATTTGATGCTAGAATTGATGAAGGAATCTTCCTTGGGCATTCCACTAAAATAAAAACATATAGATGTTACAATTTGAGAACTAAGAAAATGATTGAGAGTGTGAATGTCAGAATTGATGAAAGGTTTTAGGTACAAGAAAGAACATGTGAATTCAATCCTTATAATCCAGATTGGGAAAGGTTTGAAAAGGAGATATTTCAGAGCAATCAAAATCAACTTCAAATAGGGCAAGGTCAGGAAGAAGTACAGGAACAATCGCAAGAGGGTTTATTATTAGGATGTGACATAGATATAAATCTAGGTGAACCATAAGTATTCAAGACACTTAAGTATGTTGAAAAAAATCATCCACATGATCATATCATTAGAGAAAAAAGTATAGGTACTAGGACAAGGTCGTAGTTCAAAAATACATTATGTTTGATCTCACAGGTTGAGCCAAGGAAACCTGATGAGGCTTGCAATGATGACTATTGGATAAAAGGCAATGAGAGAATAATTGGATCAAATTGAGAAAAAAAACACTTGGAAATTTTTCCCAAGACCTAAAGACAAGAATATCATTGGGAAAAAGTGGGTTTTCAGAAAAAAAAACAAGAATGAAGATGGGATTGTGATTAGGAATAAAGCCATATTAGTGTGTAAGGGATATTCACAACAATAAGGAATTGATTTTGAGGAGACCTTTGTATTAGTTGCGAGGATAGAGGCAGTTAGGTTATTCCTGGCCTATGTTGCACACAAAGATTTTAAGGTGTATTAGATGGATGAAAAGTCCACATTCCTAAATGGTGATTTGGAAGAAGAAGTTTACATTGAGCAGCCATATGGTTTTCCTTTGACAAACAATAGAGATATGGTTTGTAGATTGAAGAAAACATTGTATGGATTGAAGTAATCTCCAAGGGCTTGTTATGAAAGGTTGGACAAGTATTTACTACATATTAGTTTCAAGAAGGGTAATGCAAATAGTAACTTGTATCTAAGATGTAATAATGAAGGTACTATGATAATAAAATCATTTGTTGATGACATTATCTTTGGGGGTAATGATGCAGAAGAAATGAAAGATGAGATAAAGATGTCAATGATAGGGGAGATGAAATTCTTCCTAGGATTACAAATAAATAAAAATAAAGATGTGATTTTTTTATATCACAAACTAAGTATCTAAAATAGTTGTTGAAAAGATTTGACATGGATGAGAGTAAACCAGTTGGAAATCCTATTGTAATAGAGATTAAGTTATCCATTTTAGATGAGGTGAAGAATGTACCTTATACATAGTATAAATCAATGATTGGAGGGCTTCAATATCTAACACATACTAGGCTTGATATTGCTAATGCAGTCAGAATTGTTGCTAGATTCCAAGCAGATCCAAAGGAGACACACTTTGCAACAGTAAAAAGGATATTCAAATACCTCAAGGGAATAATTGACTTAGGATTGTGGTATGATAGGTCATATAACTTTGCATTGAATGTTTACACTGATGAAAATTGGGCAGGATGTGTAGATGACAAGAAAAGCACTAGTGAAGGAGCCTTTTTCCTTGGGAAGAGATTGATTTCTTATCTTAGCAAGAAGCAGGACTGTGTATCACAGTCAACAACTAAATCAAAGTATGTTGTGGAAACAATAAATTATACTCAAGTCATTGGGATGAAGAAAATGTTGAAGGGCATAGGTGTGAATTTAGGAGAAATTGTTATCATATATTGTGATAACACAAATGCAGTAAACATGTCAAAAAACCTAGTGATGCATTCAAAGAGTAAGCATATTGCAATCAAGTATCATTTTCTGAGAGACAAAGTGATAGATAAAGTGGTGAAGCTTGAGTACATCAGTACAAAGGAGAAGATATCAGACATATTCACCAAACCATTGAGCAAAGATACCTTTGAATATCTCAAAGGTAAGCTAGGGGTCAGATCACCACCAATAGGTAACTAAGGAAGTACAAAAGTGCACAAGTCCATCAACTATCAGAACATTTTCATTTATGGACTTTTTGCAGAAGTCTACTCCTCAGGGGGAGTAGTTGGTAGAGCATAACCAATCAGATCAGGGTGATTTTGCACATGCTAGTTGAAGGTTTATAGGAAGAAGGAAAGATATTATTTTGGCACCCTTTGCCATTGATGTCAAAGGGGGAGAGATATTAGTGAAAAATACTATTGGTTTAGGAGGAGCTTTGAAGAGGATGGTAAAAGCACAATAATATGTTGCCTTTTAGGCTAACTTATCAACACAACTAAATTTTAGTATTTCTAATTAAACATTAATTTTGGTCAAACATATGGTCTAGCTAGATTCATTTTAGCTAAGTTAGATAAGTGATTTAACTTTTCCAATTGGAAATGTCTATTAAATGCATATTTTATACCACTTTGGGTTCAATTACCATAGAAATAAAATTATTTCAGAAAAGTGATGTTTTAATAACTCCTAATCTTTTTAATGATAATTAAAAAAAAAACCTTTTGTAGAGATCAAAGTCAAGAATATCCTCATATACATCATAGTCTATTATAATTAAAAAATATTGCAAGTAGGTATTTTAATAGTCAAGGAGATGTTGATTCGAAGAAAGAAAAAAATAGTAAATCATATTAAAAAAATTTGAAAAATATATGGTGCACTAGAGAAGAGAGTCCTCTTGAAGAATATATATTTCTTTTTTTGATTGGGATAGATTTGTTATGAAAAATATGGTGGGAGATGAAAAATGTCGATTTCGGGTGAGTTGGAATTTGAATTGTTATAGAAGATAAAATATAGGTCAAAAACCAATTTTTATTTCTTCATGCACTAGCTATATATGTCATCTATAACATATTTGAAATTAGGGGAAAAAATGTTTATTTATATATAATTTTTTGGTGGGAACTAGACCCCTAATTTTTAACATTTTTCAACAACTGAAAAATTGTCTTTAAAAATTAAAAAAACATATCAATTCTTATTCAAAAAAAATATTAAAAATATTAATCATAAAATTCATCCATTTTAACACATTTAATTAGTTTACATCATCTTCAAATTCCAAACATAAATGTCATTTTTATACTATTGAAGTTGAACATCTTTGATTTTGTTAGCCTTTTCCTTTATAAAAGGGTGACTGATTATCAAGAAGGGTACTCTTGGATTGATGGCTTTTCACATATGTTTCCATCAATTCTAAAGGGGGAGATTGTTGGAAATTTTTCCATTCAATAGTTTTGTCATTGATGTCAACATATATTCAATTATGGAGGCTAGGAATTGTTGGACAATATAGAGAGACATATTGTAGAGAGTGGTACAGATGTCATATGATTCATTAGCTCTTGAAGGCTTAGAGATATGTTCCAGGATGTATCTAAAGATTATTCTCATGACTACAGATGTTTATATAATTATTGGATAGAGATATTCTTTTTTTAGTAAAGACTGGTTGCAGGAACAAAGATTACGAGTTTTCACAGACCTAGTTGCAGTGTTTGGAACATAACTATTGTGCAATGATGAATTTTGGTATGCACACTTGCGAAATGTCAGAAGAAATTATGAAGAAGAGACATTGTGATCGTAATGTGTTCATGTGATTTTTGACGTCATCTATGGTGTGTTTTCTAGCATGGAAGTATTTGGGAGCCGACCAGGAAGAGTAACGTGTAGATGATTGATTTATGATTGAATTATTGATGGAGCTGACGTTGGGTGAATTATAATTATTGTAACATGATCAGGGATGACTTGTGTTTTTTTGCCTTGGATAATGTAATTTTTTTTATGTAATGAGTTCCTATAATGGTCGACCTTTAGATGAATTATTATTTGTAACTTGTATATAAGGGAGGGTTACTTCCTTGAGATGAAGTGTGGATTGTGATGGTAGTATGTGAGCTAGAAGGCTGTGAGATATTATTCTAACATAGAAGAAGGTTGTGCATCTGGGCACACAAATTGGATTTCCCTAATAGACAATTCAAGTATGATAAAGTATATTTAGTAAAGGATTGAAGGTGTATGTAGCCTTCTGATTATATTTGGGCCTATGGTCAGTTGTAATACCCCTAATAGGGTTTGAGACTCCTAACAGGGTCTATCCTTTAACATGGACCTTCCTATTGTATTAATAATCTCCTAAAAGGGCTATAACTCCTAACAGGGTTTCATTCATATAGTGCAAATATTTGTGGTTGTCATCCTCACTGGGATTTTCCCTTAATAGGGTTTTCCTCAAGAACAAATCTTGGTGTCACTTGTGTTCAATGATGTAATGTGATTTTACATTCTATTTTGCATAAGATTATATTTGGCGTTGAGTTTGGTAAAACTATGTGTACTAGAAAAAGTACCTTCATAGGGTTAGTATCATCAATAACTCAAATAACAACTAAATTACTACAAATAGCAATCTAATTAAGTAAAGAATTGACAATTAAGCACTCTATGGACCTCTATTTAGGGATGCTAATGCAAATCTCTTAGAAAGCTTCCATTAGTGATAGTCCTAAAACAAGAATGAATGATAAACAATGCTAAAAGATTAATTCCAAATGAAATTATACCTATTTAGCTCTAATATTTACCTTTCTAGCTATAAATTGCAAGAGGTTTGATACTATTCTCAAATTTGTGGATTATTATTGATTGAATTATGCCTTGCTTTTATAGATTTTGGCAAGGGTAGGGGGTGTGGTTGATTTGATCATGATTAGGTGAGGGTTAAGTCCATGGTTCCACCTTTGGAGACAATTTAAATATTTTGTCCTCAAAGCTTGGGACCAAAGGAAAAAATGAGTGGACAAGATGCATTCTCCAAGTGAGTGATTGAGATTCGATTTAGGTTTGATCCATATGAGATCCATCCTCAAATCCTATTGGTTGATGAATTTTCCTCCCATTTGGTGGTTGCGGGAAAATAAGATTTAATTAATTGAATTTAATTAATATCTTTAGCCATGTGTACCCCTTGAATGGGTTGATTTGATTTAAATGAACTATGTAATTAATTAGATTAATTACACAATTGATTGATTTATCATGCTTTATTTGATTTAAGTTGATTTTATGACTTTTGATTTTTAATTAAATTAATATAAGGCTTGATTACAATTTTGCTTTGATAATAGCTTGATTTGATCTTGTCCAATTTTAGGTGATTACAAATGCCCCTCTTTGAGTCGACATGCGAAGCATATCGATTCAAAGAATCTCCTAATTTGTTGATGTAAAGTCCTAATTTTATTGATGGTCAATTTTGATGTTCGGTATAAGATACAGATTCTGACGAAGTTTGCTTGAATTTGATGTCCTGATGGTCGATTTGACGATGAATTATCTGATATGGTACCTGGTTTGAATTGATTTGATGTTTGATGCCCCTTTCGATTGATAAGTGAAGAATTTTTTGATAAAATATTATGCTTTGATTTGATGGTCGTGCCCCTGATTTGATGCTACTGATTCCATTCCTAATTATCTGAGTGTATGACCCCTCAGAAATGAAATGAAATGTGATAGTTGTTTGAAAAATATGTCGGTTTAGGTCATTTTTGTGTTAATTAGTTCAATTTATAATGAATTTTGATTTCATTTCCGATAATGAATTTGTGTTCATTTGATGACAAATGCACCTGATTTGGCTAATTTGATGAAAAATTTGGGTCCTTGGTCATTTTCTTGTCAAAATGGCCTATATATAGGGGTAAAAAATCATTTTTGCTATTCATTTTCACTTTGCCTTTTGACTTTTCCTCTCTGAGTTCTCCGAGTTATTCAGCATGGTTATCTCGATTTGTGAGCACTGATTCGAGCAAGGGCATTGGTACCTATGACCACCAACCTACAAACCTTCGGTATGTACTTGATCAACTCGCTTTGTGAATTTAATGCATTTAATTTGAAAAAAATGATTTTTTCTTAGAAAAACTTTTTTTTTCCAAATTAAATAGTGCTTTTAAACAATTTAATAGCGTGTACACCTCCCTTTTAGCACTTCTGTGATTTTTATTAGCGCTTTTGCATCTTTCAATAGCACGTACACATGTAGAACTTAGGGCTCTTTTTGCTTTTATAAATTTCTCTAGCGTGTACAAATACAAATGCACTTTTGATGTTTTAAATAGCGCGTACAATATTTTTTTTAGTGCGTACAATTTTTTTTAGCGCTTATAGCTTAGAACAACGCTTTCATAAATTTTACTTGCGCTTTCAATATTTTTAGTTGTGATTTTGCCTTTTAGGGCTTTTAATCCTTAAAATAGCACTTTCACCCTATTTGATAAAAATGCAAATGACTTAGTCATTTTTTCGAACCATCCAGTGTCGTCAATCAGTTGATTGGCTTAGTTAACAAACTTGATTTGGTAGCAAGTTGTAGGATGTTAGTTTGAGTCAATTTAGTTTGAATTTATTTTTTTATTGTCAATCTCGATTTAGATGATGGATGATGATAAATTTTCTGTCCTCTCTGAATAGAATCAGGAAAATTGATTGTGGTTTGATAATTTTTAAATGTTTGATTGACTTAGGATGATTCAAAAGATGTTGTTTTCAAAATTGATGTGATTTTAACTTGCTTTTTGCAGGCCGAGCATAAGTCACTCACTGTTTGAGGTTTATATTCCCTACCATTCTAGATGATCGATGATTTGAGCGGTACCGATCGCCAACATATAGGCAGATGTGGTCTATCATTTTTTCCTATCCTACCTCAATTTTGAGTGAATCGAGGACTGATTACAACTATGGTAGAGAGGTGGCACTCTGACCATAACACATTCCACCTGCCCATGGGAGATATGACTATCACTCCTAAGGATGTGTACCACATCCTCTATATCCCTACACAGGGAGAGTTGGTGTTCTACGATCAAGTTTATGATGGTACAACTTTTCGGCGGGTGTTCCAGGACTTGACGATAAATGATGACCATATTTAGTGGGCTCAGTTCCCATCTTTCTCGGTTCTTCCAATAGTTTTGGGTGCTCTGATTAGTGGCTTCCTTATGCCTGATCATTGAGGGCATGGCTTTGCGGTCAGTTGGGGGCACATTCTTGAGGACCCAATGGCTCAGCCCCAATGGTTTTATTGGGGTTCTTGTGTTTTAGCATAGCTATACCATGAGCTGCATTCAGTCATTTATCATCGTTCAATGACTCTATCTGTCAGAGTCATTTTGCTATAGTTATGAACATGGGAGCACATCCTAGTTACTAGGCCTATTGATGTTCGTCATTATGATCCTGGGTGGCCTTTTGCCTAGATGTATGAGGGCATGGTAGTGTAGGCCCATTTGGGCAAGTTGGATTACTGGCGGTGGATGATCAATGATGTAATTAGGTCGTATGGTGACCATACATTGGGTGCGAGGCTTGGCCAGAGGATGCTTCAAAGCTTCCTTTTATGAGTTCACCTCGATGGATGATAGGGTGCACTCTGCATATCATTGAGATATTTTTCTTGCTTTGAATTTTACAATAGTATGGTCGGACATAGGGCATGCCTTAGGGTTTAGCTATGTATGCTCGGGTTTAGGTGGAGCGATCACTATGGGGGCCCCAGATTGATTATAGGATAGCTCGACAAGAGGTAGAGCAACTAGGTCACTTGTCATGGGATATGAGAGACCATATTATAGATGTTGGGATGACTGATGAGTATGCAGATTGGTTCACTCAGAACCCTTTTCTGAGGTTCACAGATCCAACAGAGCGGGTGCCTGGGATCAAGGAGGAGTCAAAGGATGATGGCGGGGATGGGGATGGAGGTGGAGATGGGGATGGAGGTGTGGGTCATCGTAGACAAGGTCATCAAGGACAACAGGGTAGGAGAGTGGTTGTAGGAGGTAGAGTTGTGATTCTAGTGAATGTTGTCCTGCCCATTCCTCTTAGGGGTGGTGCTCAGATGATGGGTGCTGGTGTGGATAGAGTTTTGCATCGAGTTGCTATGGATCCTATAGCTAGATAGGGTCATCATAGGGTTTGACGTCAAAGATAGGTGGATGCTTAGGTAGCTGCTGATATTTATGCTTAGGCCACATAGATTTTGTTAGATCAGGCACAAGGTATTCTAGCACAGGCTCCTCCACAGGTTCCTCCACAAGTTATCCCACAGGCTCCTCCAGTATAGGCTCCTCCTTCTGTGATGCCATCTTCTTCAGTTCTTCCATCTTCTTCTTGTTTCATTCCATCTTTATCCATTCCATCGTCTTCCATGCCATCATCTTCCATTCCATCTTCTTCCATTCTGTCTTCTTCCATGGCTCCTCCACTGACTCCTCCTACCGACACCCCAGTATAGACTCATGTACCAGCTTTAGCATCAGATGTGAGATCCCTTTAGTTTGAGATGTCAAAGATGTGACAACAGGTTACTCAGCTGAGTTTGATGATGCAGGTATTTATGGCTGTTATGAGCCAACATGGTTTATAGGCTAGTTCCAGCAGACCTCATGATAGTGATCATGGTCTCGAAGGTGCTGATGGTGTCAGTGGTTCTGGAAATTGATTATATGTTGAGTTGTTATATATTCTTTATTCATTGATGTACATGATGACCTATTTTTGATCTCGAGACATTAGACTTTGTTGCTATCCTTTTTCCCAGTTGATGGTCTTTATGTTATGATACTTTGATAGACTTTGATCGACTTTGATTTCCCAATGTTTCCTAATGATGATACCATAGAATTTGATACTCAGTTGATAGATTTACTTTATGTGATGTCATAATGTGTTGGAACTTATTTTTCAGGTGTTTTGATATGATATGCAAATCTATATGATTCTATCTCCTATATGCTTTGTTTTATGCTTTTTTTATGCTATATGATAATTCAATGATTTAATGATAATGTGATGTAATGGTACTTATGGATATATGGATTTAAATGATATGGATATGTAATGAATATGTAAATGTAAATGTGATGCAAAAGTGTGATGGACCTATATGATGTAATGATGGAATATGGATATTTAATGATTAGTCATGTATATGATCCTAAATGTCATATGTTATATGGATGATGTTGATGAATGTAGATGTAATGATATATACTGTATGATGGAAATAAATGCCATGAGTTTTTAATGAATGGGTTTAGATGAATGATGCAATGTGCAATGTTTTTAAATGAATTAAATGATATGCAACTAATGATGAACTTATGTCTATTTGAATGAAATTATTTAATGGATGCAATGAACATTAACTAATGAATGCAATGGTAAATTCACTTAATGGATTTAAAAATGATGAATGGTTTCTTAAAAAGAAAGTACACTAAATGAGATGGATCTTTAAAATGAATGCAAACTAATGCAATGTCATCTAATGAACTTTAAATTAAATGATGCAAACTAATGCAATTAACTTTAATGAAAATTGATGCAAGCTAAATGTGGTGAACTTATTTGAACTTAGGGGAAGTCCTAAATGAATGCAAGATAAAATGATTTTGACAAATGCAAGTGACCTAATGCAATGCACCCTTGATTTGATTTTTGATTTCCAACACACTCGATCACATATAGTTTTTGATGTTCCTTTGATTTTTTATTTGATTCCACCCCCTTTCTATTTTCCTCTTGCAAATTTGTTTTTACGCTAAGAAAGGAAAATACTTTAAATGCATTTAATCTAAGATGTATGCAACTAACTGTCACTATTCAAAAATTTGGAGCTTATATGCATCATTGAGTAGTTTGTGATATCTGAATCTAGTACAATCATCACTAGTTCAACTATGATGATATGAATACCCTTTTTCACCTCTTATGTTGCTTTCCCATCCTTTGGTATGACTATCACTAATTGGAGTTAATCATGAGAGTATGAATACCGATTTTGTCAAATTTTATGTTGCAAGTGGATTTTTCTATTATGATATTTAACATCAAAATATCCAAGGTATCCTTTTGCATAAACAAACAAAGATCTTAGTTTCATCATTTGTACAAGTCCTTGATGATTCCTTGATGATCACATCCTTAGACAAATAATACATTCATTAAAACTTTGATCTTATGATAGTCATTCAGAAATCAACAAAATATCATGCTTTCATCCTTGCTTATCTAGTTTAAAAACTTTCATCAACTTGCTAGAAAGACATGATTTCATCAATCAAGTCAGCACTTTAGAGAAAATTTTGCATTGTTTTTCAAATCCATGTTCAAGTATAGTTCTATCCATTTCATACTTTTAATCCTGATAAAAATAGGGTTGTGTGAGATCTTGGATCATTTTTTGCATTGAGTTGAAAATTGGATTAGAATTAGGATTTGATTCAGTGTCACTTGTGCTTTGATGAATTGATTTGGTGTCTGATTGAAATTTACTTTTGATGAATCCTTCCTCCTTTAGAGTAGATTGTCCCTAGTTTGATAATATTATGTTTATGGGACTAAGAACAATTTGCAGATTAGGTGACCAAAATCTTTATGTACTTGGAAATGCAACTGTGGGGTTGTATTATGCAATATATACAAATGCTGGCGAATGCAATATTTACAAGGATGACCACTAGGTATGCGACTGAATTGGCCTTTCAATGGTGCCTATTTACGAGGTTTTCATTGATTGAATGGATTTTGCTTTCTTTTTCTATTTTTAAAGCTTTTTTTTTCTTTTTTTTGTTATCAAGGCGCCTATTTGCTAGGTTTTCACCAAGGCACTTTTTCTCTTTTCCGATTTTTTTTGTATTTTCTCTTTTTTCAATTTTTTTTAAAATTTTTTTTTTCATATCATCAAGGCACCTATTTGATAGGTTTTCACCAAGACAACATCTTTTTGAGGATTATATCTGAATGTTTTTGGCTTTCTTCATGCTCAAATTTTTACTGTTTTTTATCTTTTTTGCATTTCTGATTTGTTTGCTCTTTTCTTCTTTTCAATGTTTTTGGTATTTTCAAGATCTCTTTTGACTATATACAATAAATAGGATGCTTTTCATCTAATTTTATGATACTTTTTTTCTCTATACTCTTTCATCTGCTTTATGTGTAGAACCTTTTTAGGTGAATGCTATTGATAGGTTCTTATAATTCTTCTCCATCACAATCAACTAATTTATAGGTGTTTGTCCCAAAAGATGAAGTGATCACAAAAGGTCCTAACCAGTTTGCTTTGCATTTTCCTTTCTTTTCTCTTTCTACTTGATTCTTGGGATTTTCTCGCAAAACTAAGTCACCTATTTGGAATGTCCTTGATTTGATATGCTTGTTATAGGTCCTTGACATTAGGTTCTGATACACTTTCAAGTGATCAAAGGCTTGTTGTTTTTTCTCATCTAGTATTTCCAGTTCATGTAATCTAGCAACCCTATAATCTTCCTCACTTATTAAACCATGTAGGGATATTCTTAAAGATGGAATTTCTACATCCAAAGGTAAAACTGCTTCTGCTCCAAAGACTAAGGAAAATGGTGTAGCTCTTGTTGGCATTCTGATACTTGTCCTATAAGCCCATAAGGTTGGGTTTATTTTTACATGCCAATCTCTACCTAAATTATCCACCGTTCTCTTCAATAAAGATGTTCTTATTTCTTGCTTTTGCTTGTCCATTACCTTGGGGGTAATATATTAAAGATGAGTGATGTATCATGTGGAATTTTGTACATAACTCTTTTAAATCCTCATTTTTGAAGTGTTTGGCATTGTTAGTTATGATGGCATGAGGTACACCATATCTACAGATTATGTGATTTAGAATGAACAAGGATATTTTCTTTCATGTAGCAGTTGACAAGGGTACAACTTCCACCCATTTGGTAAAGTACTATGTTGCGGTGATGATGCATTTATGACCATTTGAAGATGGTGGATAAATCATCCCTATTAATTCTAAACCCCATTGATAAAATGACCAAGGTGTAGTCACATGATGAAGCTCTTGTGTTGGTACATGGATCAAGTTCCCATGATATTGGCATTTACGACAAGTTTTTGCAAAGTGACAAGCATATTTTTCCATTGAAGGCCAAAAAATCCTATCCTAAGAAGTTTCTTAGCTAGGGTTAAACCATTTGAATGTGACCCACAAATCCCCTCATGAATTTCTTGTAAGCCTACGTTTGATTCCTCTTTCTCTAGACATCTTAGAAGCATTCCATCTAGATTTTTATAATATGATATGTCAGATATTAAGGTATAACGAGAGGCTTCGCATATAAAGCTTTTATTTTGATTCCTGGTTCGGTCCATAGGTAGGATTTGGTCTTTTAAGTAGGTATAAATGGCTCCATACCAAGGTGATTCATGTCTTGTTATCAAACAAATGGTATGAGGATGGGTAGGGTCAAATGTGGGTTGCTCAACTTCTTCTACCAGGAATTCATATATGGCACTTTGATCTGGTATTTGGAGAAGTGATGCCAAAGTAGCCATTGCATTTGCCACTTTATTCTTCTCTCTTGGTAGTTGCTCAAATGTGATGAAAGTGAAATATTTCTTGAGATTCTCAATTATGTTTTTGTAAGGTATCAACTTGTCATCTTTAGTCTAATATTCATCATTAATTTGATTAATAACTAGTTGTGAATCTCCATAAATTTGTAGCTCTGTCACTTTCCATTCTAATGCCAATTTTATACCAATGACTAATGCTTCATACTTAGCTATATTATTTATACATGGAAATAGCAATTTGTATGATTTTGGAATTGTATACCATTGAGGAGTAATCAAAAGTATGCCTACTCTTGATCCATGTTGTGTATAAGAATCATAAAAATATAATTGCCATGTTTTCGCTTCAACATTCACAATTTCATAATCTGGGAATTCCACTTGAATTGGATGTTCATCTTGTAGTGGTGATTCCGCTAATTGGTCAACTATGACTTGGCCCTTGATAGATTTTCAATCCACATATTCTATGTTGAATTCACTTAGCACCATGACCCATTTGGCTAGTCTCCCATTTAATGTTGTATTGCTGAGAAGATATTTCAAGGGATCAATCTTTGCAATGAGTTGTATTTTGTGGGACAACATATAGTGATGTAGTTTTGGGGAAGAAAAAACTACGACCAAACATGATATTTCAATGAAGGTATAGTTCAACTCATATTTCACCAAAGTCATGCTTATGTAGTATATAGCTTTTTCTTTTCCAGATTCATCTTCTTGTGCCAGGAGTGCCCCTGATGAATGTTTGATCATTGAAATGTATAGAATTAAGGGCTTTCCTCTTATAGGTGGCATCAAATTTGGAGGATTCATTAGGTATTTCTTCAACAAGTTGAAGGCTTCTTCACATTTCTCATCCCATTTGAAAATTGTGTCCTTATGAAGGAGTTGGGTGAAATTATGGCACTTTTCTGCTAATTAAGAGATGAACCTTCAAATGGATTGGATCCTACCCTGAAGAGAACTCATTTGAATTATGTTCCTAGGTACTTCTATTTCCATGATGGCTTTGACTTTGGTGGAGTCTACTTCTATTCCTTTTTCTGAAACAATGTACCCTAGTAGCTTTCTTGATTGAACACCAAATGCAAACTTCTTCGGATTCAACCTTACTTTAAATTGCTCCAATCTTACAAATATTTTCTCTAAGATGAGTAGATGTTCTTCCCTTGAGTGGGATTTATCAAGTATATCATCCACATAGTCCTCCATTAACTTGTGCATCATGTCATGAAATATTATTTTCATGGCCCTTTGATAGGTCGCTCTGACGTTCTTTAGACCAAAAGGCATAACATTCCAACAAAATTTCCCCCATGCATATGTGAATGTAGTCTTGTCTTGATCTTTAGGTGCTATCTTTATTTGATTATAACCACTAAACCCATCCATAAGTGAGAACATTGAATGTACTGCTATCAGATCTACGATGGTGTCTATGCTTGGTAACAGAAAGTCATCTTTAGGACATGCAAGATTGAGATCCCTAAAGTCTGTGAAAATTTTGATAGATTTGTCTACTTTTGAAACTGGCACAATGTTTGAAATCCATTGGGCATAATCAATGGCTCTTATAAACCCAACTTTCAACAATTTTTTTAACTCCACTTTTACAAGTAAAGCTATGTGTGGATGCATCTTTCTTAGTTTCTGCTTCACTGGTCTTACTCCTTCTTTTATGTTCAAATGATGCATGATTAAATTTGGATCTAATCCTGGCATATCATCATACGACCATGCAAAATTGATTTGTTTTTCTTTGAAAAATTTGATGAAGTCCTTTCTTTCTTCACTAGATAAAGATGTTGCTAAGTGTATTCCTTGGTTCTGATTCTGGCCCAATATTCACTTTCTCTATCGGTTCAATCAAGATAGGAGATATTTCTTCATAGTGCTCGGGTAAAGTATCCAAACTCCCTTCCTTAGGTGACTCTATTGGGTTTTTACCTTTGGAATCATTATTTATTTCTTTCTCTTTTTGATCTTATGTTGCCACAACGTGGTTTTCAACATTAGATTCTTTCCATTTTTATTTTTTTTCATTTTTTATTGAATTGAGAGTTTGGATACTTTCCTTTGTCACTTCTTCTTGATATTCCATGGTATAAGAAGGCTCAACCACATTTAGGTATTGGGACACCAAGTTATCATTCAAAAATATAGGGAGGATGGTAGGTACAATGGAATCACATTTAATTAATTTCGGATAGATAAGGGTCAAAGGATCAATGCTTTGGTTTAGTTCAAGGGGGTTTAGGGAAATGAATTCATTTGAGGGTTCAAACATTGTATCACTTAAATCTATAATATGTGCTTCTTCAAGATGTTCTAGAGAACTAGGGTCAAAATATTCCTCACTAGAATCCTCTAAGTTTTCCGTTGGGTAAAAATCTCATGGATTAAACCTAGGGTTTGATTCTTCCATAGTAGGTCTCCATGATGGTACGTAGGGTTCTTCTACCCATTGTTTTATCTCAATCCTTTGAATTGGTACATTATCTATGATTCCTTGACTAGAACTTGATGCTTGATTCTGATTTGATTATGAAATTGGTTCTTTTTCCTTGCTAGGAGTGTAGGTATGGATGATATCAACTTCCTTATCTTGACATGACTCACTTGACAATGAGTACCATTCCCAATTTTTCAAGTCTTCATCACTTTGGGAACCTAGTTATAAAATTTGATCATATACCAAGGGATACTTCTTTTGAGTGTACCCTTGTTCTAGGTACCCTAATCCAATCTTTTATTTGCTATCTCTCCATGTCATTTCAATGGGTTCAATGAGTCCTTCATTTCTTGTTCCTAAAGGTCCTTGTCCTTTGTATCCCATTTTCTACATTATTTGAAATCCTTTCCCATAATGTTGTGTGGGAATGCTTACATTTTGGATGCACTTTTCATGTGCACTTGATTCCTCATCCTTATATAGCCAATTTAGGATTTAATTATCTTCTTCATCCATGAATGAAGATGTATTTTCCCTCACAAAGTGATCATTGTATTTATGAGGTAGATTGGATGGCCTTCCATATGATTTTGGAGATAAGGGTAGATCCATCATAGATAAGGAGTATTCACCTACTCCTTTTTGTTTAATTTGACATTGCTTTTCAAAATTTCTCACAATATGGTCCATTTTTTATAATGAGAATCTTTGGTGAAGATTTGAATGGATCTAGCTTGGTCTTCTTTCTGTTTCTCAGGAGCACTCTCCTCACTAACCTTTTCTTTTTGTTTTGTCAATGTAGTTAGGTTAGTAAGACTTTGGTTATTTTCAACAACAATTTTTTTCTCTTCTTTTTCTTTTCCCTTCAAAGATGGAAGATCTTTTGAACTTTTCCCTTGTTCTATTCTTTGAGAAATTGACCCTTCTGCATTATGTGGGACTAAGGAATCATTTATAGGCTTCATGTTATTATATTATTGAAAGGGGTTTGAGTCCCCGCTTATCACGACTTCTTGTCCTAGATAGGGGAACTTGAGACATTGATGGTAGGTTGAGGGTACGACCTACATTTCATGGATCCATGGCCTCCCTAATAGAATATTGTAAGTCAAATTTACATCTAGGACTTGGAAAATGGTCTCTTTTTGCATTGGACCAACTCTAATAGGAAGTATTATGACTCCTTTGGAAGCTCTCTCTTCATCATCATAGACTTTTATGGTTATCTTTTTCTTTAGATCTATAGCCTCCTTAGAAAATCCTAAGGCTTTTACCAAGTTTAGGGTACAAATATTCAAGTTGTCTCCTCCATCAATGAGGACTCTTTTCACTCTATGCTTATGGATTAGGACCTCTATATGCAAGGGAAAATTTTGCGGGTGGTTTAGGGACATATCATCTTATTCTGAAAAGGATAAACAATGGGGTGCAACAAGATGTCCTACCATGTTTTGAAATTTATCCGCATCTAAATTTAGAGGTACATTAGTTTCTACCAAGGATTTCTCTAGAATCTCCTTATGAGTTGGTGAGAGCTTGAGTAATTCTAGAATAGAGATCTGAGCAGGGGTTCTTTGCAATTGGTCTACCAAATTATATTGTTTCAGAGATGAAGATGAAGTTTGATTTGGTAGAACAATTCTTGGGGCATTTCCAGGTAGAGAAATTTTTTATGCTTGCCCCCTAGTTACAACATTAGATGTTGCTTCCCTTGGCTTCTCTTTTACCACAATAACATTTATGGTATTTTCATCACCACTTAAAGCATTAATAGTATTATCATAAGTATAAGCAAAATTGACCTTCTCATTACCTCTTTTGTTATTTTGATTCGTATTTGATGACTCACCCTTTTCATGATTTAGGCAAGGGTTTTTGAAGGTCGTATGATCCTCATTGTTTTGAGGTCCTTCCACCTTTATCATCCCATCATCAATTAAGTCTTGGACAAGATGTTTCAACTTCATGTGTTCATTAGTTTTATGTCCCTTATTACGATGGTATTCACAATGGTGAGAATCATTCCACCAATTCGGCTTAACTTGGGGTTCATACGGTCTTAATTTAGATAAGGTAATGATTTTGTTAGCCACCAAAGTCCTTAAAGCATTTTCCAATGGTTCACCTAAAATGGTGAATTTTTTCTTTTGATATGTGGAAAAGAAAGGCTTAGGCTTGTTAACATTAGAATTATTAAAAGGATTATTGTTAGCATTGTTGTTGTTGTTAGAATTGGTATTATTGAAAGGAGCTTTGTTTGTTTGATTCACATTATATGTCAAATTTTCTCCACTTGATAAATTAAAGGGAGTAGCCTTTAAGTTGTGTGCTTCCACAACTCCATCATTCACAAGATTTTTATTATTTTTCTTCAACCATAGTTTAGGTTTATCATTATGATTGTTAGTTCCTTTATTATTGTTATAATTAGATACATAATGATTATTATTAATGTTGGTATAAGGTTTATTGTCTTTGAACAATTTGATCTCTCCCCTCTTAACCAACACATCTTCAATTTTAGTCCCATTCTCAATAAGTTTTTCAAAAGTAGGGGGACATTGCAGTTGGAGCCTATAGTTCATCTCTACATTTAAGTTGTTCATAAATATTTCCATTTTCTCCTTTTCGGGGATACTTCATGTATATCTTGCAAAAACTATTCTCCACCTTTGAAGGAACCCTAGGAAAGATTCACCATCTCTTTGTTTAGTGTCACATAAGTTGAGCATGGTAATCTCGTGTTCAATGTTATAAGAATAATGGGTTACAAACTTGGAGGCTAATTCCTTGAAAGTCTTTATCCCTTGCGGAAGTTTGGAGAACCATTCCATGGCTTGACCTCCTAAACTTCTTGGAAAACGTCTCATTAAGTATGTGGTATCATGCATAAATTCAATGCTCAGAGCACAAAACTCTCTAAGGTGGTCTTGTGGGTCTGATTTACCCGTGTATTTGTCATACTTAGGAAAGACTACATTGATCAGAAAAGGTGCCATAACCAAGCTTTTGTCAAAAGGGAATGGGCACAAGGCCTCGATAGAGAATGGCTTAGTTTCAATGACCTTTTTCATTAGGTCAATCTATGCTTGGAACATTTTCAATTGTTTAGTCATAGCACTCATCAGGTTTTCATCTTCTTGGTTTTTCTTAAGTTGGTCCACATCATAATCATGTGAAAACTTTACCCCTGCTTGGGTTAAGTTTAGGAAACATTTATCCCTATCTCTATCTATTAGTTTATCCACGACCTTAATAAATTCATTGTCTTGAGCCACTCAATTAGATCTTTCTTCAAGTGTTTCCTTAGGCCCTTGGTTGGCGTTATTGATATTGTCATTATTTCCTCCATGATGGTAATTGTGAAATGTGGAGTTTCTATCCATTGATTCAATTCTCTTCTCAAATAGATTTGGGAGACTATCCTCTTGGTTATGATTGTTGAAAGAGATTTGATATTCAAATTCAGGGACCTCTTTTGAAATGCAAGTGTCATCTTCTTGTAAAGATATTTTGAGTTTATGAGAGCATGTAGAAAATGACATCTAACAAGGTTTGATTTTGAATCATTTTCCCCAATTTGGTAATTGTTTGTGTTTATGAAGAGATTTAAAAATATAAGATGAATTTTCAAGTGGATATCTCTTACTTGTTGTATGTATTTTTCAAACAAAGCAATCACAAATACACTTGTTCTTTTTAACCCTCTACACAAAAAGTGTTTGAATTTGTAAGGACATTATCACGAGTTTTTGCACAAAAAGATACTCCAAGCAATCTACCTAGTTCACAAGTTGGTTCGTAAACATGGCTCTATAAGGTAGGCTTTGCCATTTTAACAAGGTTTTTAATCAAGATTCTGTTCAAAATGGACATTGAGTTTTCATCCTCCAAAATTAGGAGGCTTCCCACCACCGGTATGTCAAAGTTTTGTGCAATCCCGAAGGACTACTCGAGGAAGTTTGAAAAGCTTAATATCCTTTTGTCACACAACCCATTAAGGATGCATGCATTTCATTTTATAGTGGGTTATATTTTCATGACAAAAGCGAATGTATCCTACTTTGGGTTGTCCCTCTCACTGGCCTTATTAAGCCAAATCTCGAGAGACGAGCCCACTATAGATCTAACATGTTCATTTTGAAAGCAATAAAGTGGAATAAAGAGACAGGTTTTGGGAGTTTGATTCACCAAAAGGTGAAGAGCATATCCCTATCTATTTCTCAATTCCCAAACACTTTTAACAAGGTTCAATTACCAAACCCACTAACTAATGGGAATTGAGTATTTCTACTCTTTTCCACAAACAAGGGGTTGTTCAAATTTAGTGCTTGATTTACTTAGCCTTTCTTTTAATCAAGGAGTTTGATATTTTTGGCATTTTGATTCACTTAGAAAGTGAAGAGCATAGGCCTAGTATCAAATCCCTCAAATAATAATAGGTTTCTTTAATTACTATATTTTAAAATTGACAAGGCCGCAATTTAAGCAAAAATTGACCAAGTTTTAGGCTTACCTTGTTTTGAAGCTAGCTAAAGCTAGGGGTATTTTTGATGAATTTTCCATTTTTATGCTCACCTAGTGGTGATCGTTCCTTTCCATTCACTTCTCCTCCAACAAATTAGTCAACACAACCAGCCAAAATGAAGAAAAACTTGAATTTAAGCCTTATTTATCGAATTTTGACAAAAAATGATTAAGGAAAGTAAATCCAATTTAATGATATGAACTTTGATTTATAAGCTTCTACAACTTTTAAGTATTCTTCATATACCTCATTTTCTTGCTGAGAATTCTCCAAAACTAGCTTGATGTGTGCAATGTTCTCCTCCTTAATCTGTTTAGTCAAAGCCTTCCCTTCGCTGTTAAATCTGGTCTCTGGTTTTTTAAAAAAAAATTATGACCAGTCATCCTACAGACACAGAGAAATCATTTTCCACAAGTTAGATTATGTCAATTCTCAATTTAATTGAACACGCAGCAAAATCTATTAAAAGCGCTATTAAACAAATTAAACGTGCTGTAGAAAAATATTAAAAGCGCAGGAACAGAAATTGAAAGCGCTAATGAACTAAGCAAAGGCATTAAAAGAAAGTATTAAACGTGTTGGAGAATTAATTGAAAGCGTTGGAGAGTCAGGGTATAAGCGCCGAAAGAAAGAAGATAGAAACATAAGGATTTAAAAGCACTGAAACTCCACATAAAGGCGTAGAACTTTGTCATAGAAGCATTGTTTCAGACTTTAAAAGTGCTGGAGAAACTGGTGTACGCACTGGAGAATGTATCAAATGCACTGTTAAATCTACAAAACATAGAGTAAAACAAGATTTGCAAGAAATTTTCTACTTCTCCAAATTTAAAAATTTATGAGGCCTAATGCCCCACGATGGGTGCCATTTTGTGTACTAGAAAAAGTACCTTCATAGGGTTAGTATCATCAATAACTCAAATAACAACTAAATTACCACAAATAGCAATCTAATTAAGCAAAGAATTGACAATTAAGCACTCTATGGACCTCTATTTAGGGATGCTAATGCAAAGCTCTCAACAAGCTTCCATTAGTGACAATCCTAAAATGAGAATGAATGATAAACAATGCTAAAAGATTAATTCCAAATGAAATTACACCTATTTAGCTCTAATATTTTCCTTTCTAGCTATAAATTGCAAGAGGTTTGATGCTATTCTCATATTTGTTGATGATTATTGATTGAATTATGCCTTGCTTTTATAGATTTTGGCAAGGGTGGGGGTTGTGGTTGATTTGATCATGAGTAGGTGAGGGTTAAGTCCATGGTTCCACCTTTGGGGACCAATTAAATATTTTGTCCTCAAAGCTTGGGACCAAAGGACAAAATGAGTGGACAAGATGCATTCTCCAAGTGAGTGATTGAGATTCTATTTAGGCTTGATCCATGTGAGCTCCATCCTCAAATCCTATTGGTTGATGAATTTTCCTCCCATTTGGTGGTTTAGGAAAAATAGGATTTAATTAATTAAATTTAATTATTATCTTTAGCCACGTGTACCCCTTGAATGAATTGATTTGATTTAAATGAACTATGTAATTAATTAGATTAATTACACAATTGATTGATTTATCATGCTTTATTTGATTTAAGTTGATTTTATGACTTTTGATTTTTAATTAAATTAATTTAAGGCTTGATTGCAATTTTTCTTTAATAATAGCTTGATTTGATCTTGTCCAATTTTAGGTGATTACAACTATTAACAAATGATTCACCCCCCCTCTTAGTTTCTTGATACATTGTTATCCTGAAAAAGAATCACACCCAATGGAAGATAAATATGTTTCCATTATTCTACTCTAAAAGATATTTGAACATGGGGACTTTAACAGACAAAGACTCTTTCTTAGACATTGTGTTCCTAAACTAAGATATACCCTAGATAGAGAAAGTTAACCAACGGGGAACCTAACTCTTTGATATCAATTGAAGGAACACAAGTGGACCACTGAAAGTGGGGTGAATTAGTGGTCTTAAAAAAAAATCTTTGAAACTCTATGCAACACAAACTAATATGAATGATTAGTAATTGAAAAGAATGATAACAAGTTAAGAACTCATAGGACATTCACAACTAGACACCATATATATGAGGAAAACCCATGGTGGGGAAAAATCTCGATGACAATAGTTGCTAGAGGTTATTTCTCTAATCTAGCCTCACAATGTGAAAATAATTTGATTACAGTCCTTTATGAGCACCCACCCAAAAAATCACCATCTGCTAACTTAAGAGAACCAAACCCTTGTGTTCATGGACCCCTATCCAAAGGAGCACCTACCTCTAATCAGAGCACCCATTTTGATTATTAAAATACAATGAAAATATTTAAGACAATGTGAATACCTTGATACAAATGTAAATTGTAACCCTCTTCCTTTGTATGAACTTCAACAATACTTATACTCTCTACACTTGGTTGTTGCACAACCTTCCTTTAACACCACTTTAACAGTTGTTGTAACTTCTAAGATTTTTTTTTACTTCTATAGAACCATTTTCTAATATTGCACTTACAATTACTTTCATTTGTTGATACAAAGTCTTTTCTTCATTTGCACTTACTTCTGCAACAACTTCTAAGTTAACTGTTTGCTACTAGAGAGCCTTCTTTCAATTTTGCTCTTACAACTATAAGAACATATATGCTTTTTTCACTTTGTGGCTGTAGAAACTTTTCTTTAAATTTGCATTATCCTCTTCTCACTTAGTTGTAGCTAATGCTCTATTGTTCTCTTATTCATGTTGTTGTAGAAGACTTTTTATATCTGCATAATCATCTTCCTACTAACATTAAAAAAAAAAATCTCATTTTTTCTTACTACTAACCTTGTTGCATGTGCATTCACTCTACCTCTTTCTCTTCTTATGATCAACATTATCATATATTCCCCTACTCATATTAACTCTTATTCAAATCTTCTGCATATTCATACTCTATATATGCATTCTATCAATCTTTTGTTTTTCATTTAGATACACTTTTCTTCAGCACATACTCTTCTTCACTCACATATCCCTACGTGCACTTGCACCCATTCATCTCTTTTGAATGTATATGCACATACTCTCCTTAAACTTTCCTCAAAGATAAATTCATTACTAATATTATCATTGTTATTTTTGGCTAAAGTGTGCATACACATGAGATCTACTTTTCAACCCTATTTTTTACTAGTCAAAATCCACACAACTACAATGTTGTTCTATCATTGTCTACATAGATCTGGTTCTTATTTTTATAATCTACATAGCCTTTTACAACCCCTCCTTTTGTTTTCACTCTATCAAACATCAACACAACTCCTTCTTGTTCTATCACAGTCCAGTTAGTCTATGAGTACGCATCCACATCTACACTTTTATTTCATCGAATATAATATATTTTTAAAACAACTTGCTGCCAAGACGGATTGGCTTAGATATCTCTACCCTTCTATCATTTTTTCTATTTCCTTCATTGAGCCTCTAACTAATTTGATTTTTCACTTACAAGAAATCTGTCAGGAGCCTTCCCAGGCCCTTTTTTACACAAAGCTTTGTCAAAGGTCAAAATAGTCAAACCCCAAAATAGAAAAGCTTCTTTAGTCATACATGATTTTTAGATTTTATCCATAAAGCCAAGTATGTAATTTATTATTATTTTTAATCTTTAGAATCTGGATATGGCCACCTTTATTAAATGCAACAATGTCTCTTTCAATATATAGATTATGCATTAATGTTATGACAATATATTCAATTACCACATTTTGTATTTTCATATACCATTGGGAGGTTTTTGATGATAATACATAGTATTTGAACTCCATCATGTGACCGGTCCAACTTAGAACCCTTTGAATAATCAACATGATTTGCCACCTTAATTTAATATTAATAAAAGAATTTCAAAAGCCTATGTTTCTCAACTGGGCGTTTGATTTTTTTTAATACAAAAACAATTTATAATCTTCAAACCCTTTCCCTTAAAGATTGATACACTGACTTTGACCATGACATTTGAAAAAGGGCAATCACAATATATGAGGGTCTTAATTTATATAATGTGCTTGATGATCATTTACTAAGGTGTTGTTAATGTGCTACTACTGTTTGTTTATTTTGTGTACTCCCTCTGGGTTGTTGTATTAGTGGAACAACACCCTTATTTTGTTTTGTTTCTTTTAGTATCAAAATATTCACTATTACCATTGTTATGCATACACACATTATGATCTATGCATTGATGATACTTTTTGCCCTGCAATCTTTGTCTTACATTTATCATTCCACATGTGATCAATTTCACAATCATAGTTAACCACTTCATTTAGACACACTCGGGCAACATATAGACAAAGTTGACATCAATTTCAATTTAATGATAATACACATATCGTATGCCATGCTTCACATACAATCTCTTTTACAATATCTCAATACAATGATAGTCAAACTAAAACAACTAGCAACCAAATAGTCATCCCAACTACTAAGTGCTTGCAATCAAGCTTGTACAAAACAACCAATTCGAAAAGCAAGACCACATGCCTCAAAACCATAAGCACACAAAACTATTGACTCCAAATTTACTCTTTAGCACTAAGTTTATCAATATGTAACATGTTTACCATGTGCAACCCACACATAAAATATGACTAATGTTACATTGAACTTTAGAAGTGGACCTGAATAAATATTTAATGTAGCTAAACACATACTAAACACACATCACAGATAGCTTGTTAATGGGACTTTGAGGGATAAAGCTCCTTTAAAAAAGGTATTGCAAGAATCATGGAATCCTCCCGATTTTGGATGGACCAAAGTAAAGTTTGATGGGGTATCGAAGGGAAATCCAGGCCCTTCTAGAGCAAGTTTTTTAATATGTGATTGGAAATGAAATATTATGCTATTAGGAACTAGAAGTCTAAGGGAGGGGACAAATAATGAGGCTGAAGCACAAGAAGCACTTATAGAAATAAAAAAGAGATTAGAAATAAATGTCTCCAGAATCCATCCGAAAGGGGATTACTTAATTAACATTAAACACATTATCAAAGGTTAATCTAGAGTATGGTATGAAGAGAAGCAATTGAGGTATTTGACACAATGTAACCCATGTACAAAGAGAATAAAATGAGGTAGCCTACACAATGTCTAAGGTTGGAGTCGCTTTGAAGAATCATAATAAAGATGAATTAGTTAAGGACTTCAGATGGGTTGATGAAGGAGATAGGGATCTTCAAGGTATGTTAGATTGAAGTTTTAAACAAAGAAAACAAAGTATGTGTCTACAAGCTTGGTGAATAAATGAATATGTGTTAATGTATATTTGGAGAAAGAATTTTCCATTCAAAATGTCATTTCCTCAATGGCTTTCGATGGGAGAGAAGTACAATAATAATTACAAGTTATGGATAGAAAAGGGAGATGTGGTTTATAAACGTGGAGAAATTAGATTAAATTTGAATTCATCATAATTTGAATTTTTATAGAAGAGATGAATCATTAATTGGCAGTTGATTTGAGTTGGGAGCCTCTCAAATAGGTAAGGTCAAGTATGGAAATTAAAAGGTGCTAACAAATATGATTAAGAGGCACTCAATGGATCCTTTCCAAATAAAAGTTAATTTGCATATCGGAAACAAAGAGGCGTGGATGCTAATTTTTCTTTGGATACCATCAATCAAGTGAAAGCATTTAAGGGAGGAGTGACTCTATGAAGGTTGAGAGGTGTTTTCATCATTGACGACCCAAGATTCTGGAAATGCTTGGATGTTATCCTTGGGGAAGAGTTCATCACAATGGAGTACAAGTTTATAACAAACATAGATATATCTAATGCATTCCTAGCATGGGTATTGCAACTTGGGTTGAGATAAGAGGCCCTAGAAATGATGAGAAAATATGTTAAGCCTCAGTGGTGTGGGGGAATGTTGAAGATAATTAGTTTATCAGAACCAGGAGTGGGGATTAGGATAGGCGAGGGTTTATGGAGAGTGGTGGAAGGCACAACCTAGTCTTTTAAATTGTTTTTGTGTGGATCACAAGTACCCACAAGGAGAAAAGATTTGAAGAGGAGATGAGAGGGTGGGAAATGCTATAAGAATTATTGCCTAAACTAGAGAAGAAGGGTTGTTTGAAGATTGCAAATGAAACCCAAAGAAAAGTGAGGAAGGAAACTGAAGAAGGCACAATTGGACACGAGGGGAGGAGTCTTTATTCTAGTGCAATCCAAGGATGAGATGATCAAAGCAATGCAGAAGTAGGAGAAAGAGTGTCTTGGCTTAGTTTTTTATTGTGGGTCTTTTTATATGGCAAAAGGATTAGTAGTAGTATGTGTTTTTTTGTTTTTGAATTCAGAATTGAGGGAGAAACTATGATGCAATCAACTTTGTATATAATTCCCTCTTTTTGTTCATTCGAGACATGGCTAATCATGCCTGGATTTCTACATGCTTGGTCGTTGAAAGTGTAGGAAGATAATGTTGATCAATAAGCCCAATTTTGGGTTTACGTGGCTATGATATTTTCTCAAACAGTTTCATTGTATGTATCAAATGATAGCAGGGTGGTAGAAGTTAGATGTTTAGTAGTATAGTGTTTTTGGTAGACTTGAACAGAGACATTTTCATATACAGTGATAGTGATGTAATATTTTTAATATATTAATAAAAAATAAATCATTACCGATAAAAAAAGAAAGATGTATCATAGATAAATATTTATTTTGCACAATTAAACTATTTCATTCTCTGCAAGATGTACAATAACCCATTCCTAATATAAGTTATTTTTCAATCATAATCATGAGTAATCTCACTAATTCTTTTTAGATAGAGAATATCATATAAATTTAATAATTCATATATATTGAGAAAAGATTTAAGCATTTTCCTTCTTACATAGATTTTCTTCATAATCATAAAGTTTGGAAGTTATTTGATTTTTTAACATATAAATGTTGGCGGAGTAAAAACTCATAATTAGATCTCATTGAATCACTAATTCATCTATAAACTCTCAATAGAGTTATCATAGAACCTTAAATAAATAATCATCTTTATGTTATCTAGATGGTGTCCAAAGGTAGATTCCTTGCTAGATGTCATTCTATTCTATTTAAAATAAAATTTATTCACACTCTAATCTAGACAACTCAATTCAAATGATTAATCTAAAGATTTCAAAAAATACTTATGCTAAATTAAAAAGATTAACAACATAATGAAATAGATTATACTAAATATAAAGGACTAATTATAGAATAAAATTTATTATGTTAAAAATAAAAAAACTAACTACATATTGAATGAAGAGAAATAAAAGAATAAATGATATTTTAATATTATTTTATAAGTTTTTACATTTATTAGCCCCAATTTTAAATATGGAAAATTTTGAACTTTTGCATCAAAAGCCTTGAAATGGGAACCTTCTAGTTGAAGATATGTAGGATTTCCATTGTTTCAATCAACATCCTGAGAGAAGTCCTCTTATTTGTTGGGATTCACTAAAGCAAATAAATATCAAAATATGTGCAAGCTAGCATAAAGTCCTTTCGAGAGGATGCACCAAGTGCTATTTTGAGCAACATGCCTAGTTTTTGGGATGGCTTAGCTCATGGATCTTGAGAGGTGACAACTTATATTTTTCATAACTTGGTCTTGAAGAGTGTTTCAATCAGGGTTCGATGACTTGCGAGATGCTTACTTTTCTAGGTTTTAATCACAATGCTATTTTCACTATCCCAATCAAATTTCATGGAAAGAGGCTTAATGGCTAAAAAATTATTAGTATTTCATTCCTTTGAGCCTTTGCAATATTGGTCATAGAATATGAAAGCACAAATGCATCATCTATCCTTGTACTTAGTGGTGTCAACAAGGCATGTGAACAATACAACAAAAGATTGTCATCTCAAAGAATGCTATGAGCACATGGTATGCTGGAATGATTGGGCACTTCAACACCATGCCTAAAAGAGAGGTGATTTTATAACATCGTGTTATGTTAATATATGTCAAACATCATGAAAAGGATACTCTCAAACTCTTTACAAATTGAGCTAGGTTGAAGGTGGTCCTATACCAAAAACCTTTATGTGAGTCAAAGTCACATTCTACATGGTAGATCCAAACAATTAAATACTCATTCAAAAGAAAATTAATGCTCATTGATGCTTTCGTTGAAGTCAGCAAGTGATGGTTAAGTATCCAAATACCTAACTTATGAATGAGAAAAGAAAATTACTGAACAAGAGTTTGTTATAAATATTCACTGGCCTTCTCATATGGTTTTCAAATACCATAAAACATCGAAAGTGGATTTTGCAAGACATTAATAGTGGGGATGCTCTCTCATTAAAATGCACGAGTTTCTTAAAAAATTGATAAGGTGTCAATGGGCCTTTGGTCTACTAGTGAAGTTGAATTGCTCCAAATGAGCCCACCGGGGATCAAGTCTTGCTAAGTGCAAGGCTCCAACATCATAAGGGATGAGGCCAGAATCGTGTCCCAGGTGAATTTGATGGAATGGATACCCCTCAATCCTTGGCTCTTAGCGGAAGAGGTCAGCCTGAGGCTCGTTCTCTGTATCGGATAACAAAAATTTCGTGGTGGCCCTCGCTGGATTGGTTTACTCGCAAGCTTTGTACCTCACTGAACAGCTATGCTCGCAGGTCTGTACCTCCATTTTAAAAAAATCTGATAAGGATGTGGGTCAAGAGATTCAGCTGATTCAGAAACTTTCAAAGACAGCCAAAAATCACCAAAATAGAAGAAAAAATAACTCATCGGTGATTTCAGTAAGTTGTCAAAGTTGTTCAATACCCCGACAAATAAATTAGAGATTATGTATTGCTCTCAAAAATGTTGATAAAGGAATCCATGTGGAGGAGTTTTCATCGGAAATTTCAGAACTTTCAAAAGTTTGATAGAAGGTCGACAAATAAAGTCGGAGATTATTTAATGAAGCACTCTGGAACACATCCTAACTTGGATGGTCGAAATGAAATGCAATAATTGTGAGGTGAAAGCAAGGTAGAATTCACAAGAAAAATTATTAAGCTTGTCGTGATGGGGTATCTGGACAATTATTCTTGATGCTTGTCAATCTCATACGCATGAAGTGAATTTACTTCAAAGCAAGTGCAGTTGGCAGGCCTAAATAGATGAACCAAACAGCCTTTGCCAACATCCTCCCTACCTGCCGAATTGGAGATTTGGAATCAGTTATAAGCATCCATCAAAGCCTGAAAAGTTCGTAGACATACATTTCAAAATGTGGAATGATAGATCACACAGTTGAATCATTTTCAAAAACCACCTCAACGTAATGCGGTCTCATGGTAGAGGAACTAAATTTTCGAATGAATGCCTCAAAGTAATGACACTTTATGGAACACCGTTAGCGCAGGAATTGCACAAAATAAATTTGTTGAAAAGGCTCTAAAAGTTTTATCAGAAAATGCTCTTTGGATGGCAGTATCCAAATTTTGTAACCATGGCTACCTTCCTTTCCCTACTCATGCCAAAACAGGACTTTGGAAAAAGATTGCACACTTAATAGGAAGCTTGGAACAGTGTGCGTAGAGAGATATTTTTGTCAAGATTTGCAGAGATTTCATCTCAATGAATGAAATGAAATGAATATAGATGTGCCCAAAATATATTTTGCAAGAAAACTCTGAAAATCTTTGAAGCAATATGCATTTTTGAGCCAAGATATGAGCTGGGTGTGAGTTGTTTGTGGGAGAGTATTTTCTTGGTGACTGTGGATAATATATGAGTATAAGCCATGCATTTCCTACACTACTCTTTAAGTGGGATCTTAAAAATGTTGTAACTTGTTTTTGTTTGAAATTGGCTTGGTAAATGAAGAAATTGGTGAATGAAGACAATAGAGCATTTTCAAATTCAAGACATTTAATTTATGATGTGGGAATAAAGAGAAAGGATCACAAAATTCACCACCGACATGCTGGAAGCAAGTTCCAATAGAATATGTTGTTAATGATGGTGGCTTCCGTCAGATAAATGGAATGTTGATTATATCAATATTATGAATAGTGATTTATTATATATATGTACATATATTAAATGTATATAATAACAAGTGTCACGTAGTGGCCAAGTACTTGTCTTTAATTTTGTAATTAATTATAATTATAATTTATCATTAAAAAAAAATAATAATCATAATTTATTTTTATATGTTGGATACTTAATAATGAAATATATATGATGTACAATATTAAGATTTTATAATAGTTATATTTATATAATAATATTATTAATAAGTGTAATATGTAATATATTAAATATTTTATAATAAAATTAGCATTTTAGTGTCATTTAGTTTTAAAAAATTTATTATATACTTGTTAGAGGAATTTTATTTTATTTTATTTTTTGATTAATAAAAAATCATAATTTTTTTCAAAATTTTATTTCAAATTCATTTATGTTTGAGGAGAAAAACATTCTAAAAAAGGGCGAAAATAGCGACAATACGCATTAGGGTTTCTCCTTTTGCTACGGTGGCAACCTCTGGCAAGATCGACTGAGATGGCGAGCAACAACTGGACGTCTCCAGTGGCTATGCCAATCCAGGTGTAGTCTTTCCTAACTCCTCCTTTAATGCGGTAAATATGAATGGTTATGTTTCTCCCACTATCTATCGTTTGGCAGAGGTCATACCCCCCTCCCCCTCTACCACCAAGATGAAGGACGTCAGTCTTAATGGTGGCTCTATTATCAAACCTAACCCTACCGTTAAACCCAAGTCATTCTCTGAAGCAGTCGCCAACGCTACTGGTGTCATGGACGTGAAGGCTAAATTTAGCTTTGCTAAAGCCCACGATGCCACCGTTCCCAGTAAGTGTTCTATGGTTCCTTCGGCCCCTTTCTTTATCGCTCCTAACCCTGAGATGCTTGCTGAGATTGTTAAGGAGAAGGATAGATTAAAGAATACTGCTATTTTCTTTTCGGCTGTTGAACTGGATAAATGTCCTCGAAAATTTCTTGATGATTGGTTTCACAATTTTTGGAATCTTAAAATGGGTTTTCACATTTCCTTTTGTCGTCAAATCCAGAAGGGTTTATTCGTTATTTTCTTTGTTAATGGTGAATCTCAAGCTGAAGTCCTAAAAAAACAATATTGGACCATTGTATCCACTTCCTTCCGAGTGTTAGCTTGGTCTCCTGAGGCTATGCATGAGGAGGTCCTTACCCTCTCAGCCCCTAGGTGGATTCTGGTTAAAAATGTCCCCTCTTTCTTATGGAGGTTTCTACCTCAATTGCTTGAACCATTGGGCAAAACTATCTGAATGGATGACACTGTTAGGCTGGTGCCGCATATGGATGCCAGAGTCCTAATCTCTCTACAACCAGGGAAGGAAATCCCTATTGATATTTCCATCAACATCATGGAGGAAATTTTTGTGTGCCCTATTGAAATTTTGGGAGGTTTAAATGCTTGCTTCTTATGTCGGAAAGAGGGCCATCTTAGAAAAGATTGCCCTATAATTAAGAAGAACCAGAAACCTGCTAAAAATCCTCCACCCACTAATCTGGCCAACCCTACTATGGTTCCTTCTGTTAGCAAGAACACACAGGAGGAAACGACCTCAAAATCTCTTCTGATTCTGGACTCTGGCTCTCTTGCATCCCTTGCCACTCAAGCCTCTTTCCCCTCTTCAGACATGTCTATCGATGTTGCGAACACGAAAGATGATTTCCATACTGTCAATAAGAAACAGAGGAGAAAGGTCACTAACAATGAATTGTCTAAACTATTGAACCCCTCTTCTTCAAAGAATCCTCCTTCACAAAGTACTCATGTTATCTCTCATGTGTTAGAATTTATCGGTGATAACCCTCCCAGTTCCCCTATTGTGTGCTCTAACAACTCCAGCTTGTGTATTACATCAAGATCATCTCGGAAGCCCCCACTAAAAGTCTTTAAAGAGCTAAGTGATGATTGTTCCCTAGAGATTATCCATGCCGCTAACAATTTCCCTGGTATGCCTTCCATGGAAGTGGACTCCCAATCTGAAAATGAAGATGATTCTAAAAATGACACCCTTGCTTTGAAGCGAAGGGGAAGGCCTCTAGGATCCAAGAATAAATCCTCTAGTAAGAAAAATGGGGATAGTTCTAATAAATCTATGCCCTTAGCTAATAAAGCTGGTGCAGCATGCCCTACCCCCTCTAATGTTTCCTCATGAATTGTATCTCCTGGAATGTGAGGGGACTTGAATCCCCGGACAGGAAATTTGTTATTAAGCATTTTCTTTATACTTATAGTTCTATGGATTTTCTCATGCAAGAACTTAAAGCCACCGGTTTCATGCTTGAAACCAATCTTAATTTTATCTGGAACAATGCGATCAAATTATGCACTAAGCATAATAGAGGCAGGGGTGGAATTGCTATGCTCATCAGTTCCAAATGGGGAAACTATATTACAGCCAATGGCACCTCACCCTTCCAGAGAGTTGTTTGGATCACTATCAATCATAATAATAATATTTTTGGCATTTTCTCTGTCTATGCCCCTAATGACTCTAAGGAGAGAGCTAACCTTTGGGACTGGCTGGCTACCCTCCCTGATATCCCTTGGCTTATTGGAGGAGACTTTAATATGGTGGAGTCCCAACAAGACAAATCTAGAGGTAATCCTTTCATCTAGAAAGACAATGAAAGGGTTCATTGGAACAAGTTGATTAACACTAAGATTCTTTTTGACCCCCTAGCTGGCAATAAGGCCACTAACCCAGGGATATGGCATACCCGATGTAACTTCCAGCAAGGCCCCTCCCGGATCTACTCTAGACTCGACCGATTTTATGGGAATAAGAACTTCTTCTCCTTCCTCCCTGATAACCAAAATAACTTTTTCCTTGTTACTGCCACTACCCTCTCAGATCACCATCCTATCTCTACCCGTGTCAGTCTCAACTTCACCCCTGTTCACCTTAGAGAGCTCAATTCGAAATTCATTTTGAATACCAACCTCCTTCATGATAAAGATGTCCTTGCTACCATTTAAATTATTCACAATATTAATAAATTTAACTCCCATTATTGTTCTCACATTGACAGATGGAAGATGAATCTCCTAGCTTGGCAATGCCTTCTCAAAACTATTGGTCAAAAGAAAGCCAAAGATTATATGTTTATTGAAAAACATCTTTCCTCTAATCTCCAAGAGGTTGAGAGTAACATCCAGAATGACTCCTCCAATATTAACCTTGTTTCCCATTTGATCTCTGCTAAGGATGCCCTGAGAAAACATCAACAAATTAAGATCTGTGGTGCTAAGATAAGATCCCGCGCCCATTGGATCCAGAATGGGGACCGTGGTTCCAAGTTCTTCTTCAATCTTTTAAAGCATAAGCAATCCAAGGAGTCCATTAATAAGCTCTTAATTGACAACTAGGACACTTTGGGCCTTGTTATCATTAACAAAACCTTTGTCGACTACTATAGGAATCTCTTCAATTCTGAAGATTCTAAAGAAGCTGTTGACCTTAGGGACAAGTGTAAACTTCTTATCCCCAATAAGTTGGACAATGTTGATATTGTTGTCTTATCTAAGGATATATCTCTAGATGAAGTTGAAAAAGCTATCAAGTCTCTCAATAATGATAAGGCCCTTGGCTGGGATGGTCTCCCTGTGGAATTTTATAAAGCTAACATTAGTTGGATCTGTAAGTACTTACAAGACATTTACTTGGAAGCTATTGCCAATGGATCTCTTGGCCCCGGTATTAACAGTGGCATCATTAAACTTCTTCCCAAAGATGGGGATAAAGCTCTTATAAAAAACTGGATGCCTATCACCCTCCTTAATGTCTCCTATAAGATTTTGGCCAAGATCTTGGCCCTCGGGCTTGTGAATATCCTACCTAAATTTATTTGTGCTACCCAGATTGGATTCATCAAAGGTAGATATATTCTTAAAAACTTAATCACCAGCTAGGAAGCCATGGATTGGGCGAATTGCTCTCATCAGAACTCTGCGATGTTGCTCCTAAATTTTGAAAAAGCCTATGATAGGGTTGAATAGAAATTTATCCTCATGATGCTTGAGGCCTTTGGTTTCCTGGCTACCTTCTGTAACTCGGTTCGTGTTCTTCTTAATGAAGCTTCTGCTCAAGTGGATGTCAATGGATCCCTATCCAACCCCTTCCTCCTTGGTCGATCCCTCAGACAAGGTTGTCCTTTGGCTCCTGCTCTTTTTGTCATAGCTTTAGAAGCCCTCTACTACATCGTTAGAGACAACTCGCTATCCCCTGATGTTAGAGGCCTTTATCTCCCCAACAATGACGAGCTTATCAACTGTCAGTTTGTTGATGATACTGCCATATTCTTTGAAGCTAGTGCCAGTAACTTTGAAGCCTTACAAACAAAGCTCAATATGTTTTTCTCTATTTCTAGTGCTCGTATTTCCCAGTCCAAATCCATTTGCCTTGGATGGGAAGAGAAGCCTCCTGTTTGGTTCAATCAGTACAACTTCCAATGGGGTGGACCTCATAAAATTGTTAAATACTTAGGCATCCCCTTCTCTGTTGAACCTTCCCTCAAAGAGATGTGGACCTAGATCAAAGATAAAATTAATAAGAAGTTAAATAAGTGGCATAATAGGTCTTTATCTCTGATTAGAAAAGTTCAAGTCTGCCAGAAGATGTTGTCTTCGTATAGTATATATTATTCTTTTGCTTGGATGTTCAATAACTACCAAATTTTGGAAATCCAAAAGGCCATCAGGAATTTTCTTTGGTCTGATGGTAAAGGCAATAAAAAGACGCATGCGGTCAAATGGGACTGGTGTCATACTGATAAAATCCTTGTGGGGATGGGGCTTAAAGATCTTAAAACTCAAGGTATTGCTCTATCCTCCAAATGGATCTTTCACTCTATGGATGGTAACGATCCATGGAAAGTGCTTGTTAGGCATAATATTGAAAGAGGTTTTCCTAAAAAAGCTAAAACTTGGAGAAACCTCCTCTTTTATGATTTAATTGTTGGCAATTTCCCTGTCAGCGTTCAAGGATCTGTTGTTTTTAGATCCATATGGAGAGCTTGGGACCATGTAATGGAATTTGTCACCAACAAGGATTTCCATGATGCTAAGCATCTATATGGTGAAAGATCCATTTGGTGGAACTTACGCCTGGCTGGTAAACCCCTAGCCCTCTCCCAAGGATGTTCTGCTAGGATGTGGTCTAAAATGGGGATCTCCTAGTTAGCTGACCTTTTTGAACATGATAAGCTAATCAATTGGGAAGAGCTTAGGAACAGATTTAATATTCTAGATTCCCAAAAGAAAACATATAACATGATTGTCAAAGCTACCAAGGATTTTCCCATTGACTGTCATGTGGACTCTCATAGATACTTAAAATGTAAATGGCCGGATGGGGTCATTATGGCTAAACTCAAAGCCAAGAATATCTATAAAATCATTGGGCATAATGAAAATATCATTGATCATGTCAATACTATCTGGTATTCCTCCCTTGATGCTGGGTCTTGGAAGAAGTATTTTGATATTCGCTGGAAAGGTGTTGTTGAACCTAAAATCAGGTGTTTTAAGTGGTTGGCTCTACTAGACAGACTCCCT
>BSBK01001457.1:0-115000 GCA_027943335.1 Chamaecyparis obtusa | reverse complement strand
TCATAGATCTTTGTGAGATAATCTTGGTCTTAGCGTGTCGGATTAATCTGTCTACTTTGTTTGGGTTAAAAGTGAAAAGGCTAGAGGATTATGCTCTACTCCTTTTTTGGGTAGTACCAAAAACTCAGATCCTTGAATCTGGAACCAATCTCCATGTGGTATCTTTTGTGAGTCACCTTTAGAGAGGGTTAACTATAGTGGACATTCCCTTAATTGGGTCAACCACGTTGATGGAACCTCAAGCAGTAATAGCCATTTTCATTGTGGTAGCAGCAGCCACTATATAAATGTCCTTGTGGAGGAAATCTTCACAGGTGTGGTCTCTTGTTGGGTTGTCAGATCTCCCTAGCAGCTCCTGATTGATTAATTTCTTAGACTGTGTCAAAACCCCGGTGTGCCTGGATTGGAGTTCACCCTCTTGAGATCACAAAAGTTGCAGAGTCAGACCATTACTAAAAACCCTAGTGAGGCCAAATTTTCATTTTCTAGGAATATGTGTGTTATTGCAAAACTTTTTGGAACATACACTCTTAGCACTCCTAGGGATTAGCACATTTAGTCACTTGGTTGTTCATGCGCAGGGTTGCTTTGTCCCCTGTTCATTATTTTCAGACATGCTTGAAATCACTTGCTTATTGTTTTGTGTGCCTATTTATCTATCTAGTTACTAAGAATGAATCAATCTGATACAATCTTCAAATTTGGACAGACAATTTTGTGAACAATCTGAAACTAAAAACCTAAAAAATTGCAAAATCTGATGCCAAACACCTTTCTGGAGTCAAAAGTCATCTTGTAAAGTCAGAAATTCGTACAACTTTTGGAAAGTGTCATTTCATTACCCGTAAATTATCGTATGGTAGCTGGTATATTGTTGTACGAGTTTTGCTGCGAGTCAATTAAAAAAAGTAAAAAATCCTACTATCAACTATTGTGTGAGTTTTTCAATAGTCGTACAATTTTGTCAATTTTCATTTCATAGCCTACCCATTGTTGTACGAGCCTGCAAAGAGTTGTTTGAGAAATTTTGAAAAATTGCCAAAAAGTTGTCAGAACTGTCAAAGACCCAGCTTTTCCAGCCTATTTCCAGAGTCTGTCAAGAAAATCACTGTGTTAGGAATAGAGCAGAAACTAGAATAAATCCAATCATTTTCCTAAAGTGGCCTCTTGAGTCTGATTTAGCCTTATGTTTAATCGATTTGAGTCATTTTCATCTTGTGTCAAAACTTTGTCATAACTATCAATCTTCAATCCATCTTCAAAATAGCTAAGTGTTGTGAACTTGTGTTCGCTATCTTTTGGGCATTTACCCATACATCTAGGGTACATTATCATTCATTTACATCTAATTTAAGCTTCAATCAATCAAACCTTGACAAGGTTGCGTCATTTGATCTTCTTAAATCAGATCTTTCTTCAGTTGTCTTCATCATATTCTTTTGCTTCACCCAAGGTTAATGGTGGAAACTAGAGCTTCCTCTCACAAGAAATCTAGAGAAGTATCCCATACCTTTGACTCATATCCAGGGTCCAACTCTTGAACAACTATACAATTTTGGTCTTTACGAAGATGACAGTCTTGGAAACTTTCGATTAAAAACTGGTTACATTCCTCCACCATCAACTCATGGAGGTAATCAAAAAAATCCTCCTTGATCTATCCTAGGGAGTCTTAAAACTCCTACCATGTCCCAAGTAGGGACAAACCATGTCTCTCAAAGAGCTCAATCTCAACATGGTGCAGATCAGGAACCCACACCTAAAGAAATTGCTCAGTATCAAAATGACGACGACTTCAAAAGAATGATGAAGCATTTCTTGAAAGAAGATAGAGAAACATACTTTTTACAATTAGCTCATTAAGGAGCTAAACTTCCTCCCAATTTTAATGTGGAAGATATCATTACAGATAAGGAAGAAACTCCTATTTCGGCTATGATGAAACAAATGCACGACATGCAAGTAAAACTTAACAAAATGGAAAAAGAAAAAGAACCTAAAGAGTTCTCCATGGAGGCCCTATGTCATTTTCCATTCGATAAAGACTTGTATATGCCACCATTCCCTAAAAGGGTGGAAATGATAAAATAAGATAAGTATGATGGAAACTCTGATCCTCAAGATCATGTCAGAGAATTTTGTACTCAATCTATGGAGTTCATGCACGAACCAACCTATCTAATGCATCTTTTCCCTTGATCTTTGGGAGGGGCAGCCATTCATTGGTTCTCTAGGATGCCTCCTAAAATCAAAACCTTTGAGGAGTTGATCAAATTGTTCTATCAGCAATACTCCTACAACATCCAACATCCAGTCACCATGATTGATATCTACAATCTCAAACAATATCCAAGAGAACCATTCCTGATATTTCTCAAAAGATGGACAAAGAAATTATCTGTATATGCTAGGCCTATTCCAGAGTCTAAGAAGCTAGAAATCTTCATCAACAATCTTGTTCCAGAAATCAACTACCCTTTACAAATGCAAAATCACACATCTTTTGACAAGATGGTAGATAATGCAATCAAAATTGAAAAAGTACTTGTGAAAAAAGGAGACGTCACACTTCAAAAGGACAAGTATGAATCTAGTTATAAGGACAAGAACAAAAATTGGAACAAGAATAAGGGCGTCATCATAGATGGTGTTGTTGATAATCTCCATGCCCCATCCAAGGCACCTACTTTCAATCTAACTATTGGTACTCAAGCCATCAAAGCTTCAGAACAAAAGGTGTCTAAATCATCTCAAAAGAAGCTAGAATACAAATCTTGGTCTGCTGATAATAAATGAAAGTTCACTCCTCTTGGAGAATCTTTGGAATCAGCTATGAGAACTCTGCTAGCTAATAACATCATCTCTTTGCCTGAGATTTGACAATATGATCCTGATCCTAAGCTGAAATGGTGGAGAGAGAATGAATTCTATGATTTCCATCAGGGTAAAGGTCACAAAACTAATAACTGCTTGCGCTTGAAGCATACCATTCAAGATAAGATTGATAGTGGAGAAATCATGATTGATAATCCTAAAAGCAATAATGATCACACAACATTCACTGAACCATTTCCAAAGCATAGCCAAGCAGATTCATCTTCACAACCTAATGTGGGTGCTAAGGTCAATTATGCCTATCCTAGAAATAATATTTTTATCAATATGGTTGAACCAAGCCTATCTGAGCATTGCAATGTCATCACAATTGTAAGAAGAGATGGAGAAAATCAATCAACTAACACAGTTACTTGATCACAAGCTCAGTCACACTTACAAGGACAAATCCTAGATCAATCAAATGTCCCTAGGGCACCTTTCAATCTTTCATCTGCTTCTAAACAGATGGCTACATCTAAATCTTCAAATCCTAAAGACACAAGGCCTACTTCATATAATATTGTTCAATAACTCTAGCACACAAATGCTAAAATCTCCATGTTTGAGTTGCTTCAGATATCTCCAGCTCATAGATCCATTCTAGACAAAGCTCTGCTTGGAACCAATGTTCCTGATAACCTCGATTTAGACAAATTCTAGGCTATGGTTGGTCATCTTACGTCTCCACAGTATATCTCCTTTTCAGAGGATGATGATAACTCCTTGAGTCATCTGCATAACCAGCCCTTGCATATTGAAGTCTTGATCCAAAACCATCATGTCAAACATGTGTTGATAGATGGGGGCATTGGTCTGAATATTTGTTCTTACAGCTTGATCACACAATTGGTATTTTTAGAAATAGTAATTGATCCTATAAGGAAAATAACTATCAAAGCATATGATGAAGAAGAAAGATCCTCCAAGGGAACAATTTTCTTGCCCATCAGAACAGGTCCTGTCATCAAAGATACTATATGTCAAGTTCTTGATATACCTTTGGCTTACAACATCCTTCTAGGGAGACCCTGGATACATTAAATGAAAGCTATCCCTTCTACATACCATCAGTGCTTGAAATTTCCTTATGATGGAGTAGAGGTAACCATTCCAACTGATGTGTCAACAACTTGCAATGCATTGAAGAAAAATGCTGATAAACTTGTTCTTAATAATAGAGAATCTTCCACTAAGCAAGCAGATGTAGCATCCACCTCTAAGATGGAAGACATTTCAAAAGAGGTCAATATCAAAGAAAATGGTATGGGAGAATATACTATAGAGCCAGTCTTGTCTTTGACATCTCTCCCTATCTCACCTAAGTCTTATGGGCAAGCTCAAAAATAGTTCAAACCAGAATCTAAGGAACCTCTTGAGGCATATAAAGGAAAATTTGTTGTAGAGAAAGTACCTAAGAAAGAATTTGAAGAAGATGAATCTGTGCTTGCATGGCTTTACAAAGATGAACCTGAATCCCAAGTTGTTCCACCTAGTGACTATAAAGTATTGAAGGTTCCTTCTAAGTCATATGGCCCAGGGGATAAACGGATAGCTAAGATGAGATATAAAGGAAAAGGACCTCTAGGACTATAGGGTAAAGGTCTTTTGTCACCTCTTGAACATCATGGTCGAGACAACAAGAATACAACAGGTCTAGGATACACAAAGAAGCCTTTTTGTCTTAGCAAGAACTCCCCACATGTTCTAGAACAAATTGAGCCTTTCATAGCAAATCAACTAAAGAAGGAAATAACTGAACAATCTGATAGTGATGATTCTGACACCACTGATGAGGTCATTCCTTATGAGTGTATGCCTAAAGAAATAAAATACCTCCTTGATGATGAAGATGATCTAATAAAAAGAATTAATGTAGTACAAACACAAGAACCTACTATAGAGAAAGAGATAGTTGCAACACAAGAACCAGCTAATCTCAAAGGCAATCAAAAAGAGGAAGGTGGTACTTATTCTGAGACAGATCCCCATGAGTATGAATTCAAATCATAATTTGAGGGTAACCCTTCTTGGGGTATTCATCTTGACTTTACTCATGTTCTTAGATTTCCTAGAGGCATAGATGAAGAATCTAATGACTATGAATGGGGAGCCATTCCAGAAGAAGATGAGATTATTACAGAGAAACATGTTGATGTTATTCACCAATATGCACCTAAACCCAACGTAAGTTTAGAGTGAAATGATGAACTTATCAAATCTGATCCACTGATGGTTGAAGTGGAATATCACAATGACATTGAACCTATTCACAAATTGAATGTCTTAAGTTGTAATATCACCTTTGAACTCGAGTGTCAGGTTAGGACCAATGATGATAGATCCATATCCATAAACACTCTTTCCCAATCTTTCACCACTTTGACTATCCAACATCCTGAACTTCTTGATCAAACCTCCACAAATCCAAGCCATGGTATTTATACCTTCCCAAATGACTATGCCCTTGCTTGCTACCTCAATGCAGTTGAGCCTATGAGGACTTCCATCAGTGAACTAAGTGTTAGCATGACGAAGTCATACATCAAGTATCTTAGTCAGAAAAATAAGAATAAGAATAAAAAGAAAAGGAGTTCTGAGGGTGAAAACCACTTTGTGGCAGTCTCAGAACCTTCAAAAGTAAAAATACAAGACGTATCCGAAGGTGAAAACCTCTCTGAGGTGCCTAAGGATCAAATATTTGATGTCCTTCTGAGTCATTTATAGGACAGATCTCTAGTTCTAATTGAGCCCACTCAATCTATCAACTTGGGAACAACAAAAGAACCACAGTTGATCCATGTAGCACAATCTTTATCAGAAGAAGAAAAGCAAAATTTTTACAACATTCCTAACAGAGAAGAAGATCAACTTTGCATGGAAATATTCAGATATGCCAGGATTGGATCTTGATCTTATAATGCACCATTTATCTATAGCTCCAAATGTTAAACCTGTTAAGCAAAAATTGAGAAAGATGCATCCTCATGTTGCACTCTTGGTAAAAGCTGAATTAGAGAAGCTCCTAAAAGTTGGATTCATCTGAGTTATTGATTATGCAGAGTGGATCTCTAATATTGTACCTATTTCAAAACCAGATAAATCAATCAGAGTGTGTATAGACTTTAGAGATGCAAATAAAACAAGTCCTAAGGATGATTTTCCACTACCTAACATTGATATGATAGTGGACATGACTGTGGGCTTTGAGATGTATTCTTTAATGGATGGTTGTTCTAGATATAATCAAATAAAAATTTCTCCAGAAGATCAAGAGAAAACTACTTTCACATGCGCATGGGGTACCTTCTGTTGGAATGTCATGCCATTTGGGCTTAAGAATGCCGGTGCTACATATCAGAGAGCTATGACTTCTATTTTTCATGACATGATGCATAGGACTATGGAGGATTATGTTGATGGTAATTTAGAAAAATCTATGATTAGAGATGAACATCTAAATGACTTGAGCAAGATACTAGACATAATGGAAAAATTTAGTCTCAGACTAAATCCTAAGAAGTGTGCTTTTGGTGTCACTTTTGGAAAGCTCTTAGGATACATAGTTTCAAAGAAGGGCATTGAAGTTGATCCAGCTAAAGTTAAAGCTATCATGGAGATGCAACCCCCCAAAAATATTAGTCAAATGAGGACATTGCAAGGAAGAGTTCAATCTATTAGACGCTTCATATCTTAGCTAGTAGACATATCACAACCTTTCACAAAGACATTACATAAAGGTGTGACCTTTGCATGGAGTGAGGAATGTGAAAAGAACTTTAATCATATCAAGAAATATCTATCAAATCCTCCTATCTTGATGCCTCCCATTCAAGGGAAGCCTTTGATCTTATATGTCTCCACTACAAATACATCACTGGGGGCATTGCTTGCACAACATGATGAGAACAAGAAGGAAAGAGCTATATACTATATCAGTAGAACATTGGTGGCATACAAAAAGAACTATTCAATGATTGAGAAATCTTGTCTAGTTGTGGTCTTTGCATCATAGAAATTAAGACATTATATGTTGGTCCATACTACACATTTAGTATCTAAGATTGATCCACTCAAATACCTACTAAGCAAAGCTGCCCTCACGAGTAGATTAGCTAAATGGGTCATGCTCTTAAGTGAATTTGACATTGAATATGTTGAAAAAAAAGCTATAAAAGGACAGGTTATTGTTGATCAATTAGTAGATGCACCTATGATTGATGATACACCAATACAAATGGAATTTCTAGATTCCTCTATCATGACTCTTTCTTCTAGAGAATGGCAGTTATTCTTTGATGGCTCCTATACACATAATGGATCAGGAGCAGGCATATTATTTATAAATCCTCAAGGATACTCCTTACCTAAAGCATTTAGATTAAAGTTCCCTTGCACAAACAATATTGTATAATATGAAGCCCTTCTTAATGGCATGAAACTAGAGATTGAGTGGAGAGTAACAAAGATACACATTCATGGAGACTCTCAACTTGTTATCCATCAAGTCAATGATGTGTACCAAACTAAAGATGAAAACCTAATCCCATACAAGAGAATGGTAGATGATCTAAAGAAGTATTTCATATCTATCACATTTGAGCAAATACCTAGAATAGAGAATAAGGTTGCCGATGCAATGGCAACGCTATCTACTTTATTACAACAGCCTGAACATGAGTTACGCTACAAGTTCTTGGTGGAAGCACTATCTTATCCTGCATATGATTCCCCTGAAACCTGCATGATCTGCACTGTTGTTGGTCATGATTCATCCTGATACAAAAACCTATTCTCCTATCTCCAAGACCAAATCATTCTCGATACCTTCAACCACCATGAAAAGAGATACCTTATCTGTAATGCCTCTCGATATGTCATTATTGGTCATGATATGTAAAAATGAGGTCTAGATGGTACGCTACTTAGATGTTTAGAATGGGAAGAGTCTCAACGTGCATTAGAGGAATTCCATGATGGTATTTGTGGGTCACACTCAAACGGTTTAACACTAGCTCGAAAACTTATTAGGGCTGGGTACTATTGGCCTGAAATGGAGAAAGAGTCTATCAAATATGCTAAGAACTGTCAAAAGTGCCAAGCGCATGGCAAATTAATTCATGCTCCAAGGAGAGATCTAATTCCCTTTACTAAACAATGGCCTTTTCATCAATAGGCCTTTGATCTTATAGGAGTTATACATCTGCATTCTTCTAATGGACATACCCATATAATCACAACTACAGATTATTTTACAAAATGGGTAGAAGTAGTCCCTTTGACACAAGAAACTAGAAAACAAATATCTATGTTCATATTGAACTATATCATATGTAGATATGAGATACCTCATTCCATAATCACATACAATGGTGGATAATTCAAGAACAAATATCTAGATGATTTATGTGCTAAATTCAAGATTACACAACATTGGTCATCTATCTACTATCCTTAAGGGAATGGACAAGCAAAGGCTTCTAATAAGAATCTATTGAAAATATTGCACCGTACAGTTAATAAAATAGGAAAAGACTAGCATCTCATGATCAATCCAGCTCTCTGGGCCTACAGAACAAGTATCAGAATGCCTACTGGGGCTACACCTTTCGCTTTAGTTTATGGGTCTGAAGTGGTATTGCCTATTGAGGTTGAAATCCCATCACTAAGAATCAAAATGCATGGTCTAGTAACTGATGATGACTATAGAGTGTCTAGGTTGCAAGAACTTGAACTACTAGATGAGTGCAGACAAGTAGCGTATGATCATCTCAAAGTATATCAAAAGAGAATGTCTAGAGGTTACAACAAGAAAGTCAAACACAGAGAATTTTAGGTTGGTGATCTAGTCTTGAGAGAGAATCCTAAAAATCAATCAAATCGAGAATGCAAGGGGAAGTTTGAACCCAACTAGCTAGGTCCCTTTGTTATCACTGCTACTTTTGGCTCTGGTTCCTATCAACTCTCAATGACTAAAGGAGAACAGCTTCGAGAACCAATCAACATTCTCCATCTAAAGAAATTCTATGCCTAAGGCATTTAGTCTATGGTAAAATGTCCTGAAAAAAATCTTTAAAATTGGAAAAAGTCCTGAAAAAATGAACATCTTGGTGAAAACCTAGCAATAGGTGCCTTGATGATTCACAAAAAAAAAGAAGTAAAAAATACCAAAAATATCAAAAAAAATTGGAAAAATGAAAAATACAAAAAAAAAATGAGAAAAAGAAAAAGTGCCTTGGTGAAAACTTGGAAACAGGCACCTTGGTAGCAAAAATAGAATCTATCCCAAGATGGTGAAAACCCAGCAAATGGGTGCCACATGTTTCAAAACACTCCATCTATCAGTGCAATCTTGGTCTTTCCTAGCTTTCAGTCTTTCTTTAGTTTGTACATATTTCCCAGTTTGTTCCTGCTTTCCTATTTTCAATAAGTCAGTCTATACACCAATCAACTCAAGCGTCTGTATCCTATCAAAGTTCAAACTTGAAGACAATCAATGTCATATCCTATGGCCTCCAATGTATCTTAGATGTGTCATATCTAGTCAAAGTCCTTTGAAGCTTCATCCGAGTCAGTTAGTCTGTCTTGTCTCCAAAAAGGATTTTGCATCTCCAACAACGCAATCAAACATCAAACATCAAACACCAATTGAAAACAATCTATGCTTTTTACATGCTTTTATCTCCTTGTATGCTTGTTGATTCACATTGAGATTTTTGCATATTTTTTTCCCACAAGCTCTTCGATGATGTCCTTTACAGGATTTAGAGAGTAATGACTAGGGGCATAATCTTTTCTTTTTTTCTATTTGTATGTGAAAATCTAACAAGTTTGGAAATTTTGGATTGAAATGGTGTCCGACTGTAAGAGCCTCTATCTCAAATTGGATGGCCATGTGTACCTCGACCATTGATACCTAGAAAATCCAAGGAAGTTTGATCTAACTACTATCTTTTTGAGTGAGTTCTTTCTCCTACTGTGAAATGTGATATTACCTAAGGATGTGAACGATAAAGGGTCACTACGGGTAATTCACATTGGATTTAGAATGATCTCTTGACTGCTTGATGTGTTTTTAATGCAAGGTGTATTCAGGTCATCATGACATTTATGTTTTGATGCTTATACAAATTGTTATATCAAAATGGACATGATATTCAGGTCATCCTAGTGCTTATGCCTTGATGCTTATATCTAATTTGACATTTCGAAAACAAAATCAATATTCATATATCCTTGGTTTCCTGATCAGTGGGTGTTGTATTGATAACTGCACATACAAATCGATATTCATATGTCTATGGTTTCATAACTAGTGGGCATTGTATCAATTTATCTAGTTACCTAAAAAATTCAATGATGAAATCGACCGACACATGATCAGTGACTAGGTCCTAGGTCTTAGGTTGCATTTTTACATGTTTCTTTGCATTTTGCATGTTTGCATGATCTCACAAATGGCTACATAACTTCAATGCTTAAATGATTTTTCTATCACCTCTTCAAATCTCACAAGAGCTGACACTTAACTCAAAGGTCTCTTCATGGAACCACAAGCAGTTATCCTCCTGGGTTAAACATCCTTTTGACATAAGACTGAGTACTTGTCTTCATCAATTCTTGCAAAACATATCATGTGTATCATTGCATTTACATTTCATATCATAACCATCTGTTGCATTACAATACATCCATGTGCATATGTATAAAATCATACATACCTCTTTTCATAATCAAAATACATTTGCATTATATCTATACATGTGAAAGAAATCATTGCATTGCATATATCCATACATACATTCTACACTACTCATAGCATAAGCATCATATGATATCATCATAAATCAAAAACATGACAAGTACAAATCAAGTCATGACCACAATATTGATCTCATATATATCAAAAATCTTGAACTAGTCAGGGGTGCACTACTGGCACAATGTACAAAAGAATACGCTCATGTGAGCTATCAAAGTCATAATAGTATATCAATGATAAAAAAGAGCACAGTATATCAGAACCTATCAAAATAAGATCAGTTGTCAGCCTGATCCTTTGCATCTAGTGGAGGTGGAGGTGGTGCATCCAGTACTACCTCTACTCTAGGTGCTCTGGCTCCCTCTGATGCCAACATATACTGGGAGTATGTAGGGACTCTCTGTGCAGTAGGAACAAGAGTGTAATATGTGGACACATAGTAAGATGCCCATGCGGTCTGATGAATCACCTCGACCTATAATCTCTGCACCTCAACATGAAGCTTAGTGCACTATCTATCGGCCTCTATATATCTCTCCTCCCATCGCACACTGTGAACCTTCAGGTCCCTGACCTGTAATCTGAGTTGTTTGATAGTCTCCTATGGAGTAAGAGGAATAGTAGGATCAACATTGACTACTAGCATCTCAGTATCTGGGGCAGTCTGCTCTATAGTCTCTGCTCTTTGTGCCTTACAGCATCTAACCTCTGCACCTAGATCAAATCTGGTATCCTCCTCTATCGGATGAGTACCACCACCCACAACCTGCTCTACTGAAAGTACCTCATCCATTGTGCCAACAATCTTTAGAGTACCACTCTCTCCCCTAGTCCATCTATGAGAACCTGTAGATCTACCTGTTGTGGAACTAGTGGGATGAGGGGGCCTCATATGTCCTAATGGTCTTTGTAGGGGAGACATCGCTCTAGGTCTTGGAGGTGTGGGATGCACAATAGGAACCTATGTGGGTTGAGGACCCTATCTCATCGGTGCTCTGGTCACATCCATAGCCTCCTCCATGGAGGGTATAAACTCTGTAGGATCTGAAAAACCTATGGATAGGATGGTCAGCAAGCCAGACAATGAATCTGTCTGTAACTCCAGCATCAAGTACATCTAGTCTATACTCCCAATCTCTGCCGATAATAACACTATACTCCTGTGAACACAAAGCATAAGAGAGCCTCGTGGTCCATCCGAGTCCAAGTTCACGAGCTATCCGAGCATAAGTGGAATAATCCTCCAGTGCATCCTACACTCGTCCATACTACCACCACACCCAGGTGATAATGAATCTCTCTAAAGTGGAGGATGAGCTCCCGATCAGCACACGGCTCTAAAAGAAGAAACTAAACTACTCTCGTGTAGTAGGCCAAGGCTCTATACCCACATATGGTCTCCATCGAACAAAAGTCATATCATCGAGGCATCACCTCTAGTACTCTACATGGCCCATCCACCCCTGTATGACATACCCAGCATATATATATATATATATATATATATATATATATATATATATATATATATATATATATATATATATATATATATATATATATATATATATATATATATATATATATATATATATATATATATATATATATATATATAGCAGGCTCCTGTGGCTGCCTCTGCGAGGTACATACTGGTCTCAAAACTGGGATATGCTCCCACGCCTAGATCTGTAAAACTAAATCTCTAGCTGCAAAAGACTTGCTCTCCTGATACACTACCTCGTGCATCTTAGAGAACATATGGGCCAAAAGACACTGACCCCAAGCCAACTCAAAAGGTGTCACCATCAGACGTGCAACCATTGGGGCCCAGCCCATCAATAGACCATTCTACTGATGGTCAGACATGATAATCCCTCCTATCATCCGGGCAATAATACACTCTATCCGGTGCATCTGTCCATAACGTTGTACTAAGGTCTCCTAGGAAATGGAGGCAGTCATTTGAGTATCATCTCCAAAGAGATGTCTGAATGCTAATAGACCTGAGTTCCCTGAACTCACATACTCTGGCCGCTGGCCTGCATGGAAAGGAATGTGCAGTATACGATACACATCCTCGAGGGTAACAGTGATCTCCCCTATTGGTAAATGGAATGTCTGGGTCTTCGAATAAAATCTCTCAATCAGAGCAGTCAAAATTTTTTGATTTACCCTAATCTTAGGTAAATGAATAAGGTACTCAAATCTACAGGAAGCAAGGTGTGCCCTCATAGGGTCTGGCAGTGACACACATAATCTCTACGTAGCTGGATGTGAAATCCATACATGAACATCTAGATAGATGACCTACATAGTACAGAAATAGGGAATCCTATTAGTAATTTGGTTACAAAATAGGTTACAAGGGCAAAAATGGGACAGTTCAGTATTTCACAAGGTAGGTTAAAAGGTCAACAATCAGGCTAAAAGATCAGAAAATTTAAAAATTTGACCTAGTAGTGATTTTTTGGCTCACTATTTTCCATACAAAACTTCAAACTGGCAGGAAGAGTCGTACGAGTTTCTACATCATACTATACGACAAAGCATAGTGATATGACAATGCATTCCTCCTCATATGAGTTATGAGGGACCTGGCGAAATGTCGTACGACTCTTGGGTCCCTCTGATACAAGTCTTGGGGGTTAATGAAATGACAACCTATCTACAGTTCAAAATTCGTACGAGTCTCACTGGAGAGTTGTACGAGTTTACATGCATTCAAAAATTCAAAATTAAAACGCGTATGAAAAATGCTATAAATGCTATAAATCATGGAAATTTTGAGTTTTCAGAGAAGCAAAGAGGTCCACCTACCGGATGTCCATACTATCGAGGTCTCTGATGTCTCCAACTACGCTCAAATTGATGCAAACTCACATGTACCTTTGGTTCTGCCATTTTCTCACTCAGAGGGCTCCACAAGAATTCTAAAGTTAAAAGGTTGAAATGAATTGAAAATGACCCTTCCAACCTTTATATAGCTTTGAACTAATTTTCAAAAGTGCTCCGTTTTTCACAAAAATTACACCCGTGGCTAATTTCGACATTCTAAACCCATTTTCGGGATCAAAATCAAAATCTGAGATCATTTACTATGTCAAAATCATGATTTAAAATTTTTGGACCCAGGATGGTCTACTGCTTGCATAATTGACCTTCCATCCTCACAGAAATCCAGTATTCAACTTAACTGATTATCTTACATCAAACTATCAAAATTTCAACTTGGTCAACCATGGTCAACTCATGGTCAAACCTAGTCAAACTTGGTCTTATGGATCTCCAAATGATGCAGAATGCATTCTCGAACGTGTTTAACCACTTCTTAAATCAATTAACATGCTTTTGAACTATTCAATGCTAACTTTTCTTGTCAGATTTCAATTTTTATCCCGAAGGGGGCATGGTATTGCACATCATTCAAAGTCTGTAATCTAAATTTGAAATCATATCTTTCCTCAGTAATCAAGACAACAACCACGTCTAGTTGTTGATTCATCAAAAAGACCTCATCGCTTGGGGCAAATCAATCATCACTTGAGGCATATCAAATTCATCGAGATCCATATCAATCTGGTATTCTCTTAATCTTGTAAACTGTATCAATTTTCGTAACCATCAGTGCATTAGTGTTATTTCCTTGGTTCTTTGTAACTGAAGGGCTCAGATGTGATACCAATGTGATTCTTATCAACAATCAGGTCTGGAATAAGTCACTCACTTCTTCGCAATCATAAGGTTCAGAATCAGGCGTTTTGACACTTCTTCACAATTATTGGTTCATTGATGTTATAGTTAACATTATCTTTGGTCATTCAGGACCTATTATCTTTATATCAATTTCAATCAGTTTCTGTTTCATATCAATTTCAATTTCAAACATCAGTTTCAACATCATACACAGACTGTCTTTGAACCACTACACTTTGCACAGTGATTCAAAGAGGGGCAAAATGTAATACCCCAAAAATGGGCTATAGGTTCATTAACCTCCTATATCGACACATCGAATGAAATTGACATCAAAGTCCTAACCTAAGGCACATCTGAACATTATCGAAATCCTAATTGATTTTATCATAAATTCTGCATCGGAGAATATTCCTTATTCCTATTTATCCTAATTATCTTTGATTAAATAATTATTTGGCGATAAATCCTATTTATCCTAAAGTTTGATTAATTGAATATTCTGAATATTTAATTAATTAGATTTAATACTACCACTTAATTATTTAATTATATTTAATTATATTTATTCCTAAATTGTATTATTTTATTTTGACAATAAATCAAATATCCTATGCCTAATTGATTAAATTCTTATTTAATTAATTAATGTCAATTGTCAAATTTAATAATATAGTTTTTGAATAAAAGTTTGATATAATAATTGATTAACCCATAAATTAATCATTTTATTTTTAAAATCAGTTAAGTTGAGAATAAATCGCTTTATTTATTTAATTAAATCATGATTATTTGTGCACATTCAAAAAATAGTTAAACTTTAAATCAGAAAATCAATTCAAGTTGTTTTAAAATTGAACTCAACTCTCTTTTGAGTTGAAAGCTGATCTCAACTTCTGATTTAAATCAAAAAGTTGATTTGCATGATTTTGTGAGTTAATCTATCTCTAATTTCTTGATAACTCAAAAATCAACCTAAGCTTATCAAGAGTGATTTATGACTTTTTCCATGCACCTCCAAAGTCCTAGATTTTTATAAAATTAAGGCCTCAGCTCTTCATTTTGGATCCTTCCATGAATTGCATCATCACGCTGGCGAATTGGTGTTTGAAGAATCAATCTTTGCGAATCAAAAGTTGTTGTGAGATTTTCATTGTTTTGAGCATTCATATCATTTAGCATATCATTGTTAGATTAATTGCATGTTATATCAATTTTTCATATAGAATAGATTCATATTAGTTTTCCTCATCTTATTGCATAGAAAATCCAAAAATATAGATTAATTTGCATTCATCTCATATCTGGATTCCACATTCAAATCCTTCGTTTAGGTGTCGTCAAGGTCACTAATCTTGGTCCAATCTAAGAATATCATACTCGCACCTACTAGAAGGCAGTAAATCGCCTAGCTAGATTAGTTTCCATTTCACTGCACGATTTTGATTTTAGCTAACCTCTAATGTTTTACTGAAGTGTTGTGTCTATAGCTAGGTACAAAATTCACACACATAGTACTTAGCCTACTGGCAAGTAGTAATAATTGATTTTATTAGTACTTGTGGGTAGGCTAAGTACAATTGCATCATTTTATGGATTGTTATCCTTAACTAGTGATTAAATCAATTGTTTTTGAACCAATCCACTCCAATTAAATTTAATTATATTTATCATTGTGTGAATAACTTACATTGTTTAATAGTTGACATGTACATTTTTAATTTAATAAATTGTGAAAATTATTTATTGATGATATGATTGGTTAAAATAAATTGAGTCTTATACACGAAATTTCTAGAATATAGAAGACTCGCAATTTTAATGCCAACTTTTTAGCTATATTGCATAAATTTAGCCATTTATTTTGGTTTTGCTCACATGAACAAAATTTCATTGCTGCACATTTTGCTATTAGGAGGTTTTTGAGAATAAGTCCATATTAGCTATTTTTTTAATTCAAAATAACTATTTTTCAAAGTACTACATATGTACGAACTACTTAATTTTGAAATGGTTTATTTTTCTTTTTTCTTTTTTTATTTCTTATAATGATTGATATTGTATATTATTTTAATTAGGTTAGATTTATTATACAATTTAGTAACATATAATTTGTTAATAAAATTTTATATATATATATATATATATATATATATATATATATATATATATATATATATATATATATATATATAAGTCAGATATATTAGATAATATTACAATATATTTTATTATTTCTAATGTAATATCATTTTCTCAAAATTAAAATAAAGTACAATGTACCATAATAAAATATATAACTTCAATCTTATAATTTCACTAGACTTGCAATCAATTTATTCAAACTATTGTTCTATTGTTAACATTGCAAATTAGGCTTATGTAATTATATTTATTACTTTTATTATAATATTAACAACAACTATTATTATATTTTTTATTTTATTACAATATTCATGACAAGTACTAGACACTACGTGGCACTTGTTAATATATATATATATATATATATATATATATATATATATATATATATATATATATATATATATATATATATATATATATATATAATATTTATATATACATTTATGAATATTATATTTAAATTATTATTCATAATGTTGATATATTAATCTATATTGAATTGATAATCATATCAACCAAACTAATATGATGATAATCCATAAGAACCGAATTGAATATCGATTAATGATCAAATGGTTGATCATAATCGATCTCATTCATTAATGAATCCAAGTGTATAATTTTGAGGTTATCGATTTAATCAATATTCTTAAAGACTTGATTCTAATATCATTTAATATGTAAATCCATTATGATAATCTTTTATGGGAAATGATTATATATGAAATATTTCATATACTATCGATTATGGAAATCAAACTAGCATTTATGTATAAACTTAATCATACTAATTATACTTCTTTATAGATTACCATTACATTGATCAATGGAATGATCAACATAATGTATCGATTAATTATGTAGATTGATTAATGTTTTTTGTTATTAATAATAATACTAATTGTTATTGACATGTTTGCGAAGAGACAAGACCACACAAAATTTGTTTGTGTGCAGGCATGTATATTCATAGACATGTCCCTCCAAGCGATATATATACAAAATGAAATCGATCTAAATGGAGGTACATAAATCAATAAGTGCAAGCCATTGAGATCGATATCAATATTGTAAATTTAGAAATATATTTTGTGAATAAGAATTGTGTTCTCCTCATACTTGTTGTTACCTGTAGATTGGATACATTAGTAAATAAAGTTTCATTTTGAAACAACAAATTTAAAAGATCTATACTTCACATCTACTCATAAATATAATTTACTTTAACATGGTACCAGAGCCACTCAAAGGAAGATCAAATCAGATTTGAGATAGTCTATTATCTAGACTACCATTTGACTCTTATAAATTCACATTCCTTTCTACAATGGCAAGTGGAGTTAGATTCGAAGATACTTTGGAAGGAGCCTCAAAAAAATTTATCATGGAAGTTTAGGATTATGCTTACCTTGAGAGAGAATGAACTAGATTCATTCATAAAGGTAAACATACTTGAACCAGACAATGATCTTGAGAAACTTCAATGGATCAAGAACAATGGAAAAGCTATGAAAGTGATTGTAGATGCAGTTAGAGATCAAATTTTTCCATTCATTTCAAAATATGACACAACATAACACATGTTCAAATCATTTGAGAATATGTATGAAATACACAATGCCAACAAATAATTCACATTGAAAAGACAACTCCATCATGTGAAGATAAACAAAGGAGAAACTATCACATCATGTTTTATGAGGATCACTGAATTAAAGGATGGAATTTCTACAATTGGTCATCTAATAGACAATAATGAGTTAACAATGATGGATCTAAATGGACTCCCAACATCGGAGGAATCATTTATTCAAGGAATGAGTGTGCGTTTAAAGCTCCCCAAGTTTGAACAATTAAAGACAAATTGTATTAAAAAAGATTCCAAATTGATCACCAAATGGATTAGCCAAAGTAACTCAAATGAAGATATTCATGTGTTGAACACTCACTCTCAAAAGAAAGGGAAAAAAAGGAACTTCAAGAGGAAGAAGGACAAGGGTACAAATTGAAAATACTCTACCAAGAAGATAAAGGACATGTCTCAAGTGCAGTGTTTCAGATGCGACGTGTATAGACATTATAACATGAAGTGTCCAGATAGGACAAAACAAAAAGCCTCTATTGTTGAAGTTGGAAAGACTAGCATGGAAAGTGATTCTGACAAATTGGTCTTCTATTTAGCTGTATCAAGCCAAGTGTCAAACAACCTCAACATCTGGCTAATTGATAGTGGAGCATCACGCCATATTATTGGATTCAGAGAACACCTAGACACTCTAGTGGAGAATTTGGATGAGGAAGTAACTATTGGGGATGACTCTAACTTTCTAGTCAAAGGAATTAGAACCTGTACTATAAACCCGAAATCATGCATATCTCTTCAGCTCATAAGAGTACTATTTGTGCCAGGGATAAAGAGAAATCTAGTCTCCATTTTTGCACTTTAAGACAAAGGGTATATAATAACCTTTATGGAAGGAAAAGTTCCGGCATGGCCAAAGAACTCCACAATCAAGAAGGCTCATAATATAGGAACTAGACATGGAAGTCTTTATAAACTATGCACTAGTCCCTCTCAAGCCCTTAGTCATGATTCCTCAAACTCAAATGAGATTTGGTATAGGAGATTAGGGAATCTCCATTTTTGTGATCTACCCTCCATAGAGAAAATGTGATAGGTTTGCCTAAACTAAATAAAAATCATGAAGGAACATGCAAGGTTTGTGCCCTAGGAAAGAATACAAAAGGAACTTTCCACAATAGTGATAGAAAATCTAAAAAATGTATTAGAAATAATTCATTCTTATTTATGTGGACCTATGTTTGTAACCTCTATAGGAGGAGTCTTGTACTATGTAATATTTTTAGATGACTTCTCTAGGAAAACTTGGATATATTTTCTTAAATGTAAAGATTCTGAAGAAATCCTTTTGTGGTTCAATAAATTCAAAGCTCTTGTAGAAAATATGTCAAGGAAGAGAATCAAAACACTAAGGATAGATAATGGTGGGGAATATACTTCAGATATTTTTAAGGAGTTTTGTGTAAATGTTGGGATTAAGAGGGAGTTTACTGTACCTTATAATCCCCAACAAAATGGGGTGGCAAAAAGAAAGAATATAACTATAGTTGAAGGTACTAAAGCTATGATGTATGATCAAGATTTAGAAACTTCACTTTGGGCTAAATCCCCTAGAACAATTGTCTACATTTAAAATAGATGTCCTCATTCACTTCTAGACAACAAAACCCTTGAAGAAGCATTCTCTGGTATCAAAACTAATATAATCCATTTAATAATCTTTGGTTGTCTAGTCTACATTCATGTACCTAAAGAAAAGAGGTCTAAGTTAGAACCCTCATGTAGGAAAGGAGTATTTGTAGGCTATAGTGAAACATCTAAATCCTATAGGATATATATAACTGGAAAAATATTAATTGAACTTAGAAGAGATGTCATTTTTTAGGAAGATGTTGCTTTCAAGAGATCCAAAAGATCTCAAGAGACACAAGATCAAGATCCTCCTAAAAATATGTAACAGGATCATGCTCCTAAGATTTAGAGGGAGACTCCTAAAGAGAATGAAAATGCTAGTCAAATTGCTCCCTTAAATGAACCTAGTAATGTAAACCAAAAGAGACCACATTGGGCTAGGAAGATGATTGAGGGAGTCGAGAATTATGCAGCACCAAAGGGAACCTTCAAGAAAAGAAAGAGACCTCAAAAATTCTCTAGTTATGTTGCCTTGATGAGTGAGATCATAAATTCATAACTATCATGTGTTGAAGAAGCTCTCAATCACCAAGTTTGGAAAGATGTTATGATAGTCGGTGGGAGAGTATTAGTCTATTGTAAAAAATGATGTATGGGACATCATACCAAGGCCTAAAAGAAAAAAATTTGTATCATCAAAATGGCTCTTTAAGATCAAACATGTTGCAGATAGTAGCATTGAAAAACACAAAGCTCAGTTTGTTACCAAAGGTTTCTCTCAGAAAGAGGGAATTGATTATGAAGAGATATTTTCCCCTATTAACTAATACACTTTAGTCAGAGCCATAATTACTATTGCAACATCAAAGGGATGCAAGATCCATCAAATGGATGTGAAGACTACATTCCTGAATGACACTATTGGGGATGAAGTCTATCTAGAGCAACCTGAAGGATTTGTTATACATGAGGATGAATCACATGTTTTTAGCTGAAGAAGGCTTTGTATGGGCTCAAATAGGCCCCTAGAGCCTAGTATAAAAGGATTTATCACTACCTCTTGGGATTAGAGAATGATGCAGATCCAAACCTCTACTTTAAGGTAATTGATGGTGATATGTTAATTCTTATTTTATATGTTGATGACCTGTTAATCACAAGGGAAGATCACCTAATTACCTAATGTAAAAATGACTTAGCTTCATAATTTGATATGAAGGATTTGGGTATCCTACATTACTTCCTTGGATTAGAAGTTTGGCAATAGAAAAATGACATCACTCTAAATTAGGAAAAGTACACTATTGACATTCTGAAAAGGTTTGGAATGATGAAGGGCAGACCCATGTCTACACCTATGGAAATTAATTTGCCAAAATTGAAGCAGTAGAAGACTTAGATTTTGTAGATCCCACTCTCTACAGATAGATAATTGGATCCTTGACATATTTGGTCAACACTAGACCTAATATTTGTTATGCAGTGAATGCACTTAGCCAGTTTATGAGTGAACCAATGAAGATACATCTTGTTGTAGCAAAAAACATTCTGAGATACCTTCAAGGCATAATAGGATATGGTCTTAGATACAAACAGGTAGACCTAGATCAACATGGATACACTGACTCATATTGGACTGGAAGTATAGTTGATAGAAAGAGCACATCAAGATGCCATTTTAGTTTAGGATCAACAATGATCTCATGGATCAGTAGGAAATAATCCTCAGTTGCACAGAGTTCTACTGAAGTTGAATACATTACATTATCCATGGGAGAAATAAAAGTAGTGTGGCTTAGGAAATTTCTTGTAGGACTATTTGGACATCCCTTGAATCCTACTATCATCCATTATGACAACTAGAGTTGCATCAAGATTTCAATAAATCTAGTATTTCATGATAGATCAAAACACATTGAGATTCAGTATCACTATAATAGAGACATAGTAGAAAGGAATGTGATCTAGTTGGAGTATATTTGTACAAGTGATCAGACATTAGACATTCTCACCAAGCTACTCTCCAGGATGAAGGTTAAACATTTTCGGGATAAACTTGGTATGGTTGAAAATGTAAATTAAATTTGAGATTGAGTCTCAATTATTCTAAATATTTGTACTAATATTTAAAGGTGTTTAATGTGTAAACTCTTTTATCATCATGTGTGTGACTCCATGACTTCATGGGTCCCCTATGGACATTGTTGGAGGGTGAAGAATTTTCAATAATGAATACTTGTATTTGATTGATATTGTAAGGTGATGACTTTACAATGACCAATTTCACTAGCATGATGGATATCATGTGACTTGATATCCACAGATATGTCATGATAGCTAGTATCTCTTAGATATTATGATAGATATCATAAGGTTTGATATCATTAAATAAACCAAAATTACTTTAATAGATCTATTGTGTTATACTCTTGGATATATTTTATCCTACCTAGCTAAGAGGGAGTGTTAATGATGGTAGCTTTGGTCTAAATGGAATGTTGATTATACCAACATTATGAATAGTGATTTATTATATGTATGTACACATATCAAATGTATATAATAATAATTAATTTTATTATTATATATATTAAATATCTATACATACATTTGTGAATATTATATTTAAATCATTACTCATAATGTTTTTTATTAAGGTAACAACAGGTTTTGAAGGGACCTTGAAACCCTTTAACAAATAAAAACTTAAGATAGAACATTAAAATATCCTAGAGTGAAACAAACTAGCCAAAACAAAAGGCAAGAAGCCCTTACTTCAAACCAAGAACACTGCAAGAATAAAACCTTGAGAAACAATAGTCCAAAGAAGATAGCAACAAATGCTATTCGTTAGTCCCCTTTTTGTGGGATCGAAGGATCATGCCAAAAGAAGAGGAGGATTTCTTAGGTTGTTTACCTTTAATAATTATCCAACCATCTTCAACTCTAGAAGCCTCATCTTTCCATCACAATGAATTCAAGATAGAAGAACCATTTCCCAGCAAAGGAGTTGGACTTACCCGTACAACTTCTGACATAGAGTTAGAATTATTCCCAACAAGTGGGAAAGGAGCTTCAAAACCCTCAACATCCAACACACCAGTAGAGCTAGAAGAAACATCAACCAAAAAATTGCCAACAGAGAACCTGTCATCAGCCAATAGAGGAAGAGTAGGTCCATGATCAATCAGATGATCAAAAACATCATCATCAACAATCCTCATAGGATTGACAAGAGGCACAATAGGGCATAAGCCATCTTTCTCAACAAGAGGAACCTGAGATCCTAAAATAGGAGTAGATTCCTCCAAAACCTAAGAGGAACTTTTCAAAACTGTATAGTGCTGGATGGAAGCACCCTTCCACCAATTATCAGAGAATTTCTTCTTTTTAAAATTAGTGCTGAAATGAGTAGCACTATGTCTTGTCTTAAAACATTTTTTGCACCTAAAAGGGATACCCTCATAGCCCAGTTGTTGCATCCAAGAACCCTTAAGATGAATCAATTTTAATTTCAGCTGGAAGACCCTGTGTAGTATTAATGTCTACCAGAATACGAGCAAGGGTTGAGTAGAAAATGTTAGAAGAGTCATGATCCACTATCAAAAACTCCCTCAAAACCTCCCCCACTTCCTTCAAGATAGAATCATTCCAAACATGAAGAGGGAGATTGGGGAGACTAACCCAAATAGGTATCTTGTTGAAGACTTCAGTGGATGGATTGAAATCTGGGTGCCAAGGTTTAACCATAAGAAAAAAATTGTCCTCCTCCCAGCTGAAGAAATTTTCACACAAAATATTAGATTTATCCTTAGCTCTATCAAATTTGGCTACAAAGAATCCTTTTGTTAGAGGAAAAATGTGAACATTGTCTATTATTATTGGTTCCCATTTTTGAGACACCCAATCATGTAGTTGGGGGAGACTAGTCCAACATCCCCAAAAATGACATATCAAAGCCTGATCCTTAAAAACCTCAGATCTACTTTCCAATTCCCCTTCAGCAAAAGTAGAGAGCTTGATTGAAAGAGAACCACTTATAGTAATTGGGGTAGTGGAAGGCACCCTACAGAAGAACTCCTAGGCCTATTCAAAGCTTTGGAAGCAGCCTTAACATAAGATCCCTCCATGATATGGTCACTAGCAGAGGCAAATGGACCAAAGGCAACATTACTGAAAGGGGCTTCAAAACCAGCAGCAAGAGAGACCGTATGAACCTGTGAACCAGAGGGGCCCAAGACAACACCCATTGGTGGTCCATCCCCATGAACCAAAGGCATAGCAGGAGGGAAGGCCTCCGAAGAAATATAACTTTTTATGGGCTCCCTGGCATTTGAAATACCAGGGTGGGAACCCTTCTTGATTGTAGCTCATTTACTCATAATGTTGATATATTAATATGTTGAATTGATAATCATATTAACCAAACTAATATGTTGATTAATATATAATCCATAAGAACCAAATTGAATATCGATTAACGATCAAATATTTGATCATAATTGATCCCATTCATTAATGAATCCAAGTGTATATTGTTGAGGTTATCAACTTAATCGATATGCTTAAAGACTTGATTCTAATATCATTTAATATGTAAATCGGTTATGAGAATCATTTATGAGAAATGATTATATGAAATATTTCATATACTATTAGTTATGGAAATCAAACTTACATTTATGTATAAAGTTAATCATATTGATTATACATGTTTATGGATTACAATTATATTGATAAATGGAATGATCAATATAATGTATCAATTAATTAGGCAGATCAATTAATGTTGTTTATTATTAACATTAAAACTAATCGCTATTAACATGTTTGCGAATAGACATGTCCCTCCAAGAAATATATATACTAAATGAAATCGGTCTAAATGGAGGTACAATAATCGATAATTGCAAGCCATTGAGATTGATATCAACATTGTAAATTCAAAAATATATTTTGTGAATAAGAATTGTGTTCTCCTCATACTTGTTGCCACTTACAGATTGAATACATTAGTAAATAAAGCTTCATTGTGAAATAATAAATTTAAAAGATCTATACTTCACATCTACTCATAAGTCTGATTTACTTTAACATATGGAAAATGGATGTTTTAATGACAATAATCATAGGATATGAAAAATGTTGTGAATACTCCTTAGATCAGGAATACATAAGGATATTTGTCAAATATTAAAGATGGAAATGCACCGATTGAACTTTTGTGGAGGCATGGAAAAGGAATAAAAATGATTGGATAACACACCTCAATAAGATATTATTTCATGAAATGTTGTACTTACAAATGTGCACAAAATGGATCTACCAAGACATGGGAAAGATAGGTGTTCGAGTTCACATGTCATTGACAAATACCTCTTTGGAAATTTCAAATACTTAGGTGGTGAAATGAAAACAAGCAAAAAAGAAGCAGATGAAGATAGGAACTACCTCAATGAGATCAATAATGGTGTTCTCCTTCAATGTTACAATTTGCAAGTTATCATCATGTAAAAAATGACTTATGTCACTCATTGCAACTAAGCTTGAGTTTTGGGTTTTATCATTGTAAAAGTTAGGTAAATCCAAACTTGTTCAAAAGGGTAGTTATTCTAAGAAGTTGTCTCAAGCAACCACCTTAGGTAGTTATTCAAAGTAGTTACAGGAAGTAGTTAGGATGTTATCCTAAGTAGTTACAAAAAGTGGTTAGGTGGTTATGCTAAGTGGTTACAAGTTGGTTATCAAAGAGAACCTATAAATACAATGCTTATGTAATGTAAAGGGAGACTTTTGACAAAAGGGGAGAAACTCTACAGAATTGTGTAGAGAGACTTATGGAAAACTTTTATGTTCATACTTGTACTTGAAGGTTTTTAAACTTGTATATTTTCAAAAGAATAATGAAGAATGCATTTGATTTTTATGTCTTAAATATGTTTTACAATTATTTTTTATCAATTTATTGTTTGTTAAATTGATAATCCCTTTGAGTACTTTAGATATATGTAAAATATGAAGCATGTTCACACCTTGTTATCTCAGTTAAAAAATGTTGAGGCTACCTGTTTCCTCATATGTAGAAACATGTTTCCTTTATTTCATTGATTTCACATATCCAACTTATCTTGTACTTAAACCCCCTTTGTAATTTGTTGTCCATTGTGAAATCCTATTTGATATTCATATGTCTATCATTGGATTTCTTTTGTTCATCTTGTTTTAGTTTTATGCTTTCTCCTTTTTGTAGTTTTAAGTGAAAAGTACTGAAAATTACAAATACCCCTATCATATGAGGGAGTTGCCCCTCTCAAATGCAGAGGAAGATCACAATTAGATTATGATCTGATTTTAATATCTCCAACTATTGGTGTGGTTGTCATTGCTCTTAGGGTGAAAAGGGTCATTCTGAAGAAAGCATTCATAGTGACAAATTTGTTTACCAACAACATTTTTTTTTTTAGATTTAAAATGTAATGATTTCACATGAACAAACAATAATGAGTGTAGAATGGAAAAATTATATTTATTTAAATATAATAATGCAATAAATAGTTAATAATTATCTATATTACTATAAGTTCTTCCTCTTTAGTTGAGTGGGGATAGCTCCCTAAAGATTGAAATGATATTCAAATTATTTTATTTGAATCAAAATTGTATGGGTATTCAAATTAGAATTATTTCATATAATTTTTTTGAAAAAATACATGTTATTAGTAAAATTAAACCATGTTATATTTCATTGAACTTAGAAAATGATTAAATTGGTTGACATTATTTTTACACGATGCTTCCTAATGTATAAAGAGAGAGAACCAACTATTATAGTACTTGATTGATTATCACTACCTTTCGATCCTATAATGTAGTGGTGCATTGAATTATGTATGCATTGTTCAAGTTTAATTGGAGAATTAACTATATGTGTTTATTATAGGTGCAACATATATTCTTTAACATATAATAAAGGGAATATCTTCAATTATGACTCATAGTAGCATTCCACCACCAAGGAAGGTTACATTCAAAATTAATAAATTGGACAGTCGATGGAGTTTATTATCCCGATTGGTATACAAGATAAACTCTTTTGAGAAACTAAAACTATTGAGTATGCATTTTATTTTGGAGTTATCAATAATTGGGTATTATTATCTCTTTTAGAGCCTAAAACCTCTAAATTCGGTAAAATTGTGGTTAGTACTCAAGTTTTATAAATATTATTGAATTTTTTAGAAAAGAAACCTACTTCAACTAAAAACACATCTTTTACATAAAAGAATACATATATTTTAATTCTAAATCAATATTTATTAAACCTATATTATGTAATCTATTTTACTTTAAAGAATAAGTATCTTCTCAACTAAACATTAATTCAACAAGAGTCATAGGGTGGACAGGGAAAAGAAGGTACAATATCTATGCAATTAACAAGGTTAAATTTAGCCTCATCATCCCTCCCCCCTACACACACATAATATTTTACATTTCCTTGGGTTTTGAAAAGGGGAGACAATTATTCTATCTTCATGTATTTGCATATTATAGTCTTCATACTTTTTATTGTCATGATAACTTTAATACTAGGTAGATCCATCCTCTCCTTCATAATCCATGAATCCTTTGAGTATCTTTTAGTTCTACTTCCAAATTTTGAAAGTATTAATCAAAATAATTGGAATTTACATTTATAAGGTTTGGTAGAGAGAGAAAAATTTATAACCTAGTTTTCATATCGATCCATTTTCCTTGTAAATATACATCATTTTAACTATATATTTTACTTTTTATAGTGATTAGAGGAGGTTGTGATGACAAATAACGGATCTCTTTCTTAGGTACCAAGTTAGGAGTTTGTTTATCTCTTCACATGAAAAGAAATGTAGTTGAACCACTTTATCAATGGCTTCCTATAGAATATTATGAAAACTTGATATATTTTTCTTGTGTGCACTCAGATTAGACTATCCTATCAAATTAATCTCTAAAACCATCATCTTTAGAGTTAAGAATTAAAATGAATAAGCCCAAAATATTTTATGTATTAATATGTTTTTACATTATTTCACTGGAGACTATTTAATTTTACAAAATTGAAACATAAGACTTTATTTGTATCTCTACTATATAAATATTGACAAAGAAATATAGAAGTTTGATAGCAAATAATTATGTATGGAAAAATTATATAATATTTTTCTATCTTAGGGGACTAATTTTGAAGGCCTTCAAAAATTATGCATCATCCACATCACAAGATATCACGTGAAATTCTTATCAAGTTCCACCTTAAATGTAACCATTAAAAAACATACTATATGCAATTTTTTAGATTGCGGGGAAGGATTTTACATGAACAAGAATGTGATGGCTTCCAAGATAAAGAAATATATTAGATCATGATAAATCATATGGTGATTGAATTGTTATCCTTGTTTGAATATATGTTTACAATTATGTCATGGTTTACTTTTGATATATGTTCAGAGTTTTGGCATGATACAAGTACATTAATATATTCATTAGAGAATATGTTCTCCCTTTATGGGAATGTGAGATCATTTTTTTCATGTTTATGTTCCTAATTCCTAGGTTGGATATGTTACATGATCTTGTTTTGATTCAGTTGATATTGAGTACATGATCATTTTCTTTATTATTTATGTTGCATTTTGGAATTTGGAATGGATTGACCAATTACATGCATTTATGGATACTTGGAGACATAGGTGAATGTTTAGACACATGTTGAGATGGTTAATCTTGATTAGGTTTTATGTAGGAAGTCTAAGGAGCCTAGGATGTGAGTTCAACATAGATTTATGAGGAGTTTGTTCTTGGATGGATCGTGATGATTTGGGTATCTTGGAGAAGCATTTTTACCGTTTAATATGGATCTACTCAATGATTTATAATTTAAGAGGTATTTCCAATTGTTCCATTGAGTTATATTATGATTTATTCTTTATCTCTTCATGTATATGCATCTTGAGCTATAGTTATTTAGCTTTATAGGGTTTATTTGAGGAATTGTTCCATGTTTATTGTCTTAACAATTATTTGTCTTCTATTTATGTTAAGTTTAGGAGACGGTACTATGATTATTCCATTGGATTAGGGATGTATTTAGTGTTATCTTCCTTTATTTTGAGAGGCTTACATACATGTCAATTACATGGTATACATGTGTTATTTGATCCACTAGATTGAATATATCGTTGTTGTTGATGTTATTATCTTTTGGGTTTTATGGAGGAGATCATATTCATCACAACTTATCATCTAGAGGTGTATGTAGAAGGACATGCTATACGTTTTGATTTGTGAGTTCTCTCTTTGCTCTTGGTTTTCTTTTTAGATGTTTAGGTTCACATGACATTAGTTTTGAGTTTTGGTTATAGATATAGTGACCACTATATTTGTGGTCATGTAACTATCATTTGTATATTTTGAGTGATGGAATGGAGGTTCATTTGTCTCTTTTCATTACTAAATGTTAAGAGCTAGGGATAGCTATAAATATTTTTGGTGAGAGTTGCACATATAAGTTATTGGCTTACAATTTTTGCATATCATTTTTTATGTTCATCAGTACTCCATGATTTATTTTTATATATGATGTTATTGGTGTATATTTGGATGTTTCAATAATTTTGAGATTTTAAATTACCTATGTAGTGGAAGTTCTTAGGTTTATATGTTCTTCATTGACAAGTTTGGTGCTTGGAGTTTATGATTGCATATTATGGTTGGTTGTATATGTTCATGACATGAGATTCACTTATTACACTTTATATACATTTGACTTATGGTTAGCTGGATGTTTTAGAATTTTTTGTGGCTTCTACTTTATCTATGGACATTGGTTCTATTGGTTCCCAAAACATTAGGTTTTCCAAACCCTTAGAGTATGCCAAGATTTACAGTAAGGTTCAACAACATATTTTGGACAACAAACATGATTAACCAGATTTGCTAAAATATCATGCACTTTTGGTTTTTCTAGATCAAGGAAGGTGTACCTTGTATGTGTTAAATAATATTATAACTTCTTATCAACCTCTATTCCAAAATGACATGAATATATGGAACATATAACTTTGTACAAAACTAATTCCTACTCCTACCTCTACGATTGTAAATAAAACATTATATGAATGTAATGTTTTTAAGTGATCAATGCCTTCTATCCATTGGAAAATAGAGTCAATCCTTCACTAAAATCTCTATGTTTCACTCTGTAAGATAATTTTGACATCCACACCTTGTATGGATCTATCCACTATTTGATTTCTTAGATAGAATTAAGATTTCTTTATTATTATAATTTATCCACTTGAATTTAATCCCTCCTTGAGAGAACCAAATAAATAAATCACATAAAGAAAAAAATTTCTCTAAATGATCTGAGATATCTTGAATATCTAAATAAATATAATAAAGGAAAAAATGACATGCAAGAACCTTCAACAATATTTAGCTACTTAAACTAAATCAACAGAGGAAATAAATTCATGAGACAAGTCTATTAGCCACAAAATCTTAGTTTCCTTAGTCATCTTCATCTACATGGATTCTATTTCATGCTTTAGGTTATCTCTCTCTTTAGAAAGTTGTTCATATTCATTTGATTTATCTTTTGAGGCTTTTGGATTATCAATGCCATTTTTTAGTTGTAACTGGTCAATAAGTTATTTCCTCTTGTCTTTGGATTTGTTCAATTGTTCCTTCAGACTTTCTATAAAGCTTTCAACCTCTTTGTTTTTTCTTTCAATTCAATGTTCTTAGCATTTGATTTGTCAACATCTTCAAGTGCAAGCAGGAGCCACTTCTGAACACTACTAGAAATTGCTAATTCACCCATCAGGACCTTCCTCAAGTTGTTAGACTTCCTCCAAGGCACTAGAATTTGATACCAATTATTGGTATTGAGGAACACTTAGAGGGAGGGGTGAATTAGTGTTCAATTCTTTCTTGCTTTATTAACCTGATTGTGCAACCACAAGCTAACTAAAGTAAATAGTAAACTAATGAAACATAAATAAAACATCCACAAACTCATGACACCGTAATTTTTACATTGAATCCCAATTAAGGGAAAAACCATGGTGGGGATGGAACCCACAATATTTCTGCAAAAATATAGATAACTTGGTAAATAGTACCATAGGGAATGTATAAGCATTAGGAACACTTCCTAGAGCTCACTGATCAATTACAAAAGAGAGGGAAACAACCCTTATAAAGCACACTGCTTACAAAAGAGTTTGAACTACAATCTAAAATAGTGAACTAAGAAGTAGCATCACAGATGATAGTATAGTTCTATTAAAGTACATTTGATAAACATTAATCTAACCTCTTTAATCAAGTACATAGTATCTCAGATCTTCACACAATATCCTCTTATCATCGCATAAAAAATAATCATCATAATCAATACAAAAAATTGATCTTATATACCCATTATCAAAGTAAAATAGTTCCACTGTTGACTCTAATAGAAAAATGGGTAGCGTGTGAAACCTTGACCAAAACACTGATAAAATATTCATGCTAACCTAAACCAAGTTTTAGATGATGTGTAATAGTTGGCTCTACCAAAATATATGATCAAACTGATTAGATCAGCAATCCAATAGGATCATTGATCGATCCACTTGTTGACTAACTTTGTTTCGCATACTTCTTTACCAATCTGATACTCAAAACATCATAAATCAACTTAAACATCATATAAGTTTTTTTTAATCATAGACTATCATAGAATATTCTCCAACCAACCTTCTATTATGTTTTCTACTCAAAATTCAATCAAACATCTTTAAACAGATCATATCATCGAACATGTATACTATTGTCTATTTATCCATACTTAGTCGATTATCCATCCTAACCTTCAATATACATAGAAAATATTGGGAGAACATATGAAATGTGTATGGTTTCCCTCAATGATAACATACAACTAAGCTTGAACAATATCTCTTTCCCAACAGTAGTTTCTTCAATTTTTCTTTGACTAGTAGTGCAATCTTGGGGTGCATCTTGTGAAGTTTTTGTTTGACTAGTTTTACTCCTAGTTGGAGTGGTAAAATGGAATGTCTGAATATTCCACTAAAATTTAATCTATCTATCCCTAAAAAAATGGATGATATGTTCTATTTCTTCTATTGGCAATGATGTTGTCAAGTGGATAAGTCTCTTAGCTAGTTTCCTCAGTCTTAAGGTTGATCTCTTGTGTTTGTTATACAAGTAATGGATTTATCTCTTGATTTATAGGGAGTGTGTCTAGTCTTCCATCTTCTGACACTTGAAAGAGGTTTTCACCTTTAGATACATCCTTTCTTTCTACTTTTTCATGATCTAGAGGTGCCTTTCATTTTTTACCTAGATACCTTATATTTTCATTTTTATCACTTTTGCGACTAGAATATAAACATGACTCACCAAATTATGATATGCGATTGATATAAATGGAAAATCCAACTTTATGTTCCCTAATGGGTATACCACTTTCAAGTTTTAATAATTACACAATAGCCTTATCATTCTAAAAAATGTCAATGTTCAGTGGACCTTGGTGTTCCCATTATATAAGTTCAAGGTATATGAGCGAAATGTTATCATTGCCTTGGGTATAAGATACAAAAAAAATGTGATGGTATTGCTATAAGATTCAAAAAAAGACTCATGAGATTAAAATAATGAGGTTTTAGAGGTGTTAGATCAATTCAAAAAGTTTTCTATCCAAACACAATAGTATGTGGGTCTATTTTGTAAGGATAGGCTATCCAATTTGGCAAAATACATTGTTTAGGTAGGAGGTTTGCGGAGTGTCCCATTTGTATTCCTTATAATTAGTCTTGTATTAGTACTCCTGATATGTCTTAATTCCATCAAAGGAATACATGTCATATTTGTGAGGCAATTGAATATTTGAGACACCTTCCTCGTGTGGTTGGTGTCCTAGACCTTGAAACTTAGGGTTTATTTGTGTAATATAGTTTTATGACATCTTTATTTTGTCTTCCAACACCACTACACCCATTGTATCCTTGTTTTTGCATGATATTATACCTTCTCCCATATTGATGGACTAGAAATGCTATGAGATGGCGTTCGTCATCCTTGTATAGCCAATTGGATAAATCTTCTTCCATAGATTCTTGGTCTAGTTCTCCCTACTTAGTGAACATGGTAGGTGGCTCATATTAAATATAGACTTGTTGCTTCCTCTTGAGGGGTTGTCAAAATTTTCCATAGGTTCTTGGTGAAATAGGTAATTTTCCTACACAAAATGAGTCTACATAGGTATACTCTCCACAACCCTTGCCTTGAACCATGATCTTGAGCTTAGATGTTGATGGGGTGGTGGATTTGGATAAATTGGATGAGTGTGCTATCTTAAAATGGACACACTTCATTTTGAGACCTTTTAGACCTCCTTATCATGGCTTTGGTCTCTCTCTCATCTTCTGACATGGTCCTTTAGGTTTTATTTTATCACCTTTTTGGCCATATCTTTCAGCGGTTTCATTATCCCTTGATTCTTCCTGCACCTTCACTGAGGCCTCCAAGAACCCTATCTGGGACCCCCCTTGGGAATAGGTCAACCAATTTGACCTATTAAAGAAATAGGTTGACCCAAGTCAACCTATTCTAGGAAGACGTTGACCCAATTTGACCTCTTCCCCAAGTAAATTTGATTGTGGGCCCTAAGTGCCTTGAGTTCGCAGATTGATTTATTTTTCTCTTGAGTCGGCTTGCCTTGTTTTTTATCATGAAAACTACTATATAAGGAGGCTTGGAAATTTAATTTCCATAAAAATCAAGATAAATCATCATTCTACAAGAAATAAAGATAAATAATACACACGTTCATGAGATTTAAAGCAAGCATCTTTAAGCATTCATCAAATTCAAGTATTTCTTTCTTGCATCAAGCTTCTTCCTTCAAGGTGGTAGTGGAGTTTGAATTCTAAGGAGGAGATCCATCATTACAAATCATTCAATTTATTCCATCCTTCATCATGGAATGTTACATACATTCCTATACATGAGGTTTTGACTACTTTGATTTCCTTTTGGTTTCTTTGAGTTGAGGCTATTACATTTGCATACTTGATCACATATCACATTCGATTGCACCTACAAAGGTAATTGTATCTTTCATTTGATATGTTCATTCCTAATACATGTTAGAATTTCCTTTATCATTACATTTACATCTCAATTTCAAGGTTGATTCATCTATCTAGGGCTTGACCAAGGCAATCCCTCATCCACCTAAACCCAACAACAAGCTTTTTTGTGTGCAGGAGCAGGATATCAAAATTTCAACCACATACCTAGAAACTACTTTCTAAGACATTTCTAAAGAATTTGGTTCAAATTTTCTACTATGTCCTAGGAACATGGTTAATTCATGGAAATTTGTCTAGAACATGTTGCACCAAGTTGACTTATTCCTAAAGGTCTGAGAAAAATAACATTTTATGGGTTTTCTGTTGTGGTCGTGAATCCACAGTCGGAAGTTCTGTCACAACTTCAGATCTATAGTTTTTAGAGAAAAAAGGCATATTCCTCTACACATTTTAAGGTGAGTACTCTATCATTCATTTTATTTATTAGTCTAGACCTATTTTCGTATCTTAATTGGGCTGATTACATACACTTAGCATCTAGATCTATCTTACTTTTCTCATTAAATCAATTGGTTCAAATTCACATTTGCATTTACACCTCTTTGATCAAATCCTACATGGAAAAAAAGAGGAATTTCTTGTGTACTTCCTTGATATAATTTGGTTTTAGCATTAGTATCCCTTCATCTTCTTGGGTTTTGCTGATCTAACTTGGGTTATATTGAGTTATGTTTGGAAGCCCCTCTTTCTCTTGTATTTAAAATGTTTAGTGTTGGAATAGTTAATTAATGAACTCATCTCACATATTTTAAATAATTATATTCATTAGTATCCATTTCACCCCTAAACATTTTGGTGAACCTGATGTCCTACAACTTCCTTTTGATCTTGGTGTTAGTTTTCCTTTTGCATTATCTTGTGTGTTCACATTCACTAAACATTTTGGGGAACCCAACATATTCCCTCCTTTGTTTGATTTTGGAGTTAGATTTATTCTTTGTGCATCTAGTTAGATCTCATTTCACATTATCTTTTTTACATTGTTTGCATATAGATTTCATTAACTAAATTGTTTCATTTTCATATATTTTCATTGTGAAAATTTAAAAAAATTGCATCCTACATTTTTAGTTTCATTTCATTTTGTTTCAAACAATATAAAAACATGAAAAACATTTCTTCTAAGTCATTACATTTCATTTCAATGGTATTGTTCTCTTTATTTACAAGTTTTATTCATGATCTTCAAGATATTCCATTTCATGCATATGATGGTACTTTATTTTTTTCGTTCATTAATTCTCATGAAAACATTTCTTCAAAACACCCCCCTCCAAAGGGTAATCTTTTACAATATGATGTTGATCAAGCTCTAGTAAGTCATGATGTTCCTAACTTGGATAATACTATAATTTGGCATGAGCCCTTGGATAGGGATATTAACTACTCTCTCCCTCATGAAACTTTTTTGAGTTTGATTATTCCTCTCCTATTGTGTGCTTTGTTCCATCCTTTGATATTCCTACTATTTGGGATGAGCCCTTGGATAAGGATAAGGATTACTCCCTTCCTCATGAAGCAACCTTTATAAAATTGGATGATAACATGATTATTGCTCCTAATGATCAACTACTTCCTATACATTTCATTGATATTCCTTCTATAGATGAGGCCTTGACGAGTTATGTTTGTCCTTCTCCTAAGGGTGTGTTAGTGATAGAAGATCACATCTTGTGTGCTTCTTCATCTTCCTTTCAAGATACATCTCAAATCAAATGTGGGTGTATTGAAAAAGGTGACCATGATGATTTTATTTTCACAAATTTAACCTTAGACCATAAGGATCCTAATCACATCAACCCTATGGGTGGCCTATCAACTCTTCAGGATTGGGGAACATTAAATTTCACACCGACATTCTATACCAAAACTAACATCCTTGACTTTGGAAATCAAACACCTTTATTTGATGAGTGTATGTTTATTAAATGCTTCTCTTTACGTTTCAATCTAATTATACTTGAAAGATCATTTTCTATGCTTTATCAAATTCATAAGATTAGTCAATATCATTATTTTCAATATAAAGGATTCATTGCTTATGGTATGTTTCAAATTAATTATGATGATAAATGGTATCTTTTTCATGATCATTCTACTTAGTACATCTACATACCTATTATGTTGCTTCTCACTTTGTGACATTTCTATCATATCCTTTGGGGGCTCACTGTCCTATTTTGTGAACAACATAATAGTCATCTCCTTTTTCTCCTCAGATGGGGGGAAACAACCCTATTTCCTTTTCCTATCTATATTGTAGGATCCATTTTACCCCTTTGTTGAATTTTTATACGTTTATGTGATGACATATTTTCTTTCATACATTTATTGTGTTACATAAGGATTAACATCCCGAGTACAATCTTATGTTTGCTTTAAATCACATCTCTAGTATAAATCAGAACCATTTAGGGGGGCATAATGTGTCCTATTCTTTTCTTGTTCAATGTATCCAATATCCCTTTTGAACTTACATTCTCTTATAATTTTTTGTTATTTCTTGCATGCATGTATTGTGTTACATAAGGATTAACATCTTGAGTGAAATCTTATGCTTGTAAGTGCATCTTTTTTTATAAAGGATCTCTCATTTAGGGCATATATTGGATATTTATTTCTTCTTTCTCTCAAGGATTTGTTATCTCTTTCTTGTTCCTCTCGTGTTCACTAAATTAGGTATAACATGGTATCCTTTCATATCCTTCATTCATTTCTTTATAGATTTTCCTTATTTATGATACATTCTTATATGTGGGTATGTAATGCTTTGTTTCATGCACAACGCGATAGTTGTTGCCTAATAATGTCCTTCCATGCTTTGGATTTTAATTTTTGTCATTTAATAATCATCTATAGTTTACTTCATAGGTGATATCTTTTCTAGCATAGAATCGTATATCCTATGATGTTTCTTGTCCTACATTGCTCTATGGTGTTGTATTATTCTATGATACTTCTTGTTGAATATAGGGTGTTTTATTTTCTACACGGCTAGATTATGGTTGTTGCTTATAGTTCATCTTTATATTTTACAAGATTTTGTTATATAATCCACCATAGAATTCTCTTTCTTGTCTCACGCTTGGCGGGAAAGGTTGTTTGTACATTCTTTATCTCTCTTTGTCTAAGGATCAACTTTCCTTAGTACAATGGCATTTGTTTATCATGTGACATTCTTTTCCTATAAGGAATTGTGTCTTGATCATGACTCTTTTTGAAATACAAGAGGTGCATGTATGTGATCATCACCTCTTCTTCATTTGCAAAACTATGTTCATTATAAAAAAATCCCCTTACTATGTGATGTAAAGTTTGTCATCCTTCATCCAAGGATCCCTATTCCACCAATGCACATGGCACTGAATAGGTGCAATCTTGATTCCTCTCCCCTTCTTTTTCCTTGAAGTTGTTATATTTGTTCATGACACTCCTCTGGAAGGTAGGTGTCTTGCTAACAAGATCTCTTCATTTCAAGAGTTTCTTCTCATAAGCGACATATCCTTTCATAATTGATCTATTTTCATATATTACAAGAGTCAATTCTCTTCACTAATTTTATGGCATACATTGTTGTTAAAGGATATCTCCTTGTTGCTAGAAGTAGTTATCCATAATTCTCTTCCTTATGATGTCTATGGCTACATAGTCATCATAAGGATGAGGGCATACATACACCCTCTTTGTACTACAGTTTACTTTTTTTTATTGTCTTTTACTTTTACATTAAAACATGCCACTCCCTAGTGGGTATTAGTGACACTTCTCCATCCCAAGGAAATTCATTTGCATTTTTTTACATTGCCACTTAGGTATTAGTGATAATTCTCCATCCTCAAAAAATGCACACACACATTTTCTCTGCGGATAACAAACCCTTGTCCATCCACAGAGATCACAAACATATTTACACTATGTGTTGATACCAAGGAATAGATCCATAGGTAGACACACATACACATGCATGAAAAATCTGCCAATAGGTGCATAGGATTGACTACCAGGCACACAAACCTTACTGGGTAAGATTCTCTCTCTCTCTCTCTCTCTCTATTCTTTCATGTAGCAGGATAGAATCATGAGGGATGTAATCCTTTGTGGTGCTCTTTCCTTTTCTATGTGATCCCTTATGCTTTGTGATAGCCTTCCAAATATGATATTGGTAGTTGAGACATTTCTTCAACTAAGGTCTCTTTCACTAATTGATTTGGGGTTTTGTACTAACCCATTTTGAGTCTTTTGATATTGTTTTTGTTTGGCTCTCTTTTTCCTTTGTTTTATTTTATTTTATTTTTGTGATCTTATGCCTGGTAATGGATTTAGGATCCTATGTTTGGGGTCTCATGTCCTTAAACTTGGTGGTGTTCTATCTCATTGTGACATTGTCTCTCTTATCCTTCTTCCTTTACCAAGAGTATGACTTGCCTCATACTCCCACTAAAGTGAGGGCTAAATGTACCATCTTAAAATGGATGCACTTCATTTTGATACCTTTTAGATCTCCTTAGTGTGGTTTTGGTCTCTCTCTCATCTTCCACCATGGTCCTTTAGGTGATATTTTATCACCTTTTTGGCCATATATTTTGGCAATTTCATCATCCCGTGATTCTTTCTGCACCTTCTCTAAGGCCTCCAAGACCCCTCTCTGGGACCCCCCTTTGGAACAAGATGACCAAGTCAACTTTTTCTAGGAAGAGATCAACCCAATTTGACCTATTCCCTGAGGAAATTTGATTGCGGGGCCCTAAGTGCCTCAGGTTTTCTGATTGATTTATTTTTCTCCTAGGTCGACCTGCTTTGTTTTTTATCCTAAAAACTAGTATATAAGGAGGCTTGGGTGCTTCATTTTAATAATGATAAAACTACATCATCATTATATAAGAAATCAAGAGAAATCATACATGTTCTCATGATATTTCAAGCAAGCATCTTTAAGCATTCATCAAATTGAAGCATTTCCTTCTTGACTTCTAAGGAGGAGATCCATCATTCCAAATCATTCAATTTATTCCATCCTTCATCATGGCATTGCACATACATTCCTATACATGAGGTTTTGACTTCGTTGATTTCCTTTTGGTTTCTTTGAGTCAAGACTATTACATTTGCATACTTGATCACATATCACATTTGATTGCATCTATAAAGGTAACTGTATCTTTCATTTGATATATTCAATCCTACTACATATTAGAATTTCCTTCATCATTATATTTACATCTCAATTTCAAGGTTGATTCCTCAATCTAGGGCTTGACCAAGGCAAGCCCTCATCCACCCAAACCCAAAAAAAAGCTATTTTGTGTGCAGGAGCAGGATATTAGAATTTCAACCACAAATCTGGAAACTACTTGCCGAGACATTTTTGAAGAAGTTGGGTCTACTTTGCTACAATATCCTAGGAACATGGTGACTTCGTGGAAAAATGTCTGGAACATGTTGCACCAAGTCAACCTATTCCTGGAGGTCTGAGAAAAATAATATTTCCTGGGTTTTATGTTGTGATCATGAATCTATAGTCAAAAGTTCTATCACAAGTTTATATCTGCATTTTTTAGAGAAAAAATCCATATTCCTCTACACATTTCAAGGTGAGTAATCTATCATTCATTTCATTTCTTAGTCTAGACCTATTTGCGTATCTTAATTGGGATGATTACATACACTTAGCATCTAGATCTATCTTACTTTTCTCATTAAATTAATTGGTTCAATTTCACATTTGCATTTACACCTCTTTAATAAAATCTTACATTGCATGAAAGAGAGATTTATTGTGTACTTCCTTGATATAATTTGGGTTTAGCATTGGCATCCCTTTATGTCTTCTTGGGTTTTGCTAATCTAACTTGGGTTATATTGAGAGTTATGTTTGGAAGGCCCTCTTTCTCTTGTATTTCAAATGTTTAGTGTTGGAATGGTTAATTAATGAACTCATCTCACATAGTTTACATTGTTAGATTCATTAGTAACCATTTCACCCATATATAGTGAGTTAAATTACTTGGAGGATGAGAGCATGGATGTTGCTTGGTTAATAGAAACTTGGTTTGTAGTGGATCCTTTGATGTTGGTACAATATAGGAATAGATCTCTATCACCTAGAATGATAAAGTGTGTTCCATTATAAGGGATTTTTAGGTATTGGTGATACATGGAGGGTATGACCTACATGACATAGATCTATATTCTTCCAAGAACCATGTTATGTTAGAGCTCAAGATCCAAGAATTGAAAAGAACTCTCATGAATGGATGGTCCTATCTTGACAAGTAATATAGTGATGCCCTTGGAAGGACACTCTACATTGTCATATGCTCTAATGATAATTTCTCAATGAGATTCTATTACCTTTTTTTTCAAACATGACCCAATTTTTTTAAAATTAGTATATATATGACTTTATTGTTAATCAACTAACAAATGATCATCTCAAGAGTGGTCAGTATCATTCTCGCATATGGTTGACAGAGAATCCTTGAGTTATCATGAGTTAAATGAATTTATTTGGTCCTAATGATCATGCCAAATTAAAGGCTTAATCATTCAAAAAGTGGTCGGTATTTTAGTAATCCCAATTCTTAGGTTTTAATCATCAAAGGAGAAATCAAGCCAATAATTTCATCGTCGATCTTTTTGAAACTTGCATAAAGAAATGTTGTGCATTGGTGATAGGTTTCAAAATGAAGGAATTGTTGATAATTGTGAAAAATATATTGAACACGAAGAATTCTTGAATGCACAAAATATTTGATTTCATTCCAGTCACTAAATTTGTATCATATTGTATCACCAAGTTGTGGAAATATCCTTAAATGTGGGCGACAGATACTTGTTGATGATTTCTAAGGGTTGACCAAGTTAATCAAAATATCAATATATTCCAGAGCATGAAAATTAATTTCTATTTATTCATATTTTGTGGAATTTAATAAAGTTAATTAGAAATTTGTATGTTCAAATCAATTAATAAAATGATTATTATGATCACTTCATCGAATTGTTTTGAAAAAATCTCAAACCATCAAAGGTAAACAACACTAATGTTGATAAGATGCCACATATATAAAAGAAATTGATTATAAAAACAAATTTGTTATCAAGAATTTTGGAAAGTTGTTGAATTTGTCAAAGGATCTGATGAAAGATTCAAGCTCATTCAATTAATGAAATTTTTTTGATAGACTCTATAACACTGATGAAAGGAAGAAGGTGACATGTTTGAGAAAGCGGTTAAGTTGACCACCCAAAACTTATGTTTATTTATGCATTGAACAATTATGTTCTTCATAGATTTTATGTGTGCCTTGAAGATGTCACCTCTCAAAATGCAATGATAGCAAGATTTGTAGACCATATCTTTATTATAAAAGCTTTATAAACTATGAAAGAAATGTGGTTAATGTATGTAATGTCAAGTTTACCAACTCATCCAGCTTTTCCTTTGATGAGAAACATTACATACTCATAGGCATGCATGCAAGATATGCCAGCACAATGTAGTGATTGTTTCCATAGTCCCTCAAAGAAATATGTCACTAGGCATTCATTATATGGAGAAATATTCTTGTCTTATATCATACTTGAAAATTGTAGTTGGTGTGTATTGCATAAACATAATGGAAAATGAACTTTGGAATGATGAATGGACATCCATCACAACATAGAGTTTACAAAAATTTATTTTAGATGTTTGACATGTATGCAAAATGAGAAACCATAGCTTGAGGAACAATCATTATGAAGAATGAAATGAAGTAATCACATATATTCACAAATTATGTTTTGCAAGAAAGCTCTCAGAACCTTTGAATTAATGGAGTACGACCAAGAGCACTCATACACTGTAATATTTACTCATGTTTTATTCACTAGAAACATAGTTTTCAATGATTTAAATTGTATTATAATTATTAAGCAGTAGGTATCTATGGTCGACCTCATGTTTGTGGCGACTATCTTGAAAACTATCAAATATTATGACTGGGAATGTCTTTATGGGAGTTTGAACAAACACATAAAATGATGGGAAGAGTGCATAAAGGATAGAATATATGGAAATAAAATGGAATGACAAGTCAATTTTTTGCATGTCCTATTATCTTTTGTATATTATGGCTAATTTGAGACCTTGGCTAGGACTTAGTACCTGAGGTGTGTTTGGTTAGATAACATAAATGTATAACTTTTAACCACGACTAGAATTAAAGGAGTTATAAACACTCCAGGATAGTAAATGATGCATTTGCAATTCTTATACTAAGGAAACTTAGCAAAAATCATATAAGTAGAAGTGTGTGTGTGAATTTTGCACCTGTCTGTAGACACAACACTTCAGTAAAACATTAGAGGTTAGCTAAAATTGAAATCGTGCAATGAAATGAAAACTAATCTAACCAAGTGATTTACTACCTTCTAATAGATGTGAGTATGTATTCTTAGATTAGACTGAGATCAGTGACCTTGACGACACCTAAATGAAGGATTTGAATGCAAAATCTAGATATGAATTGGATGCAAATTATCTATTTTTTTGGATTTTAGATGCAATAAGATGAAAAAACTAGATATGAAACTATTCTAGAATGAAAAACTGATATGCAATACAATTAATCTAACAATGATATGCTAAAATATGAATGATCTCACAAAGTTGTTGATTCGCAAAGAAGCTTCAATTCCTCAGATACCAATTCGCCAGCATAAGTTTTGCAAATTCTGAGATATGAGATTGAAGAGCTGAGCCTTGGTTTTATAGAAATCCAGGGCTTTGGAGATGCATGGAAAAGCCATAAATCACTCTTGTTGATTTTTGAGTCAACAAGGAATTAAAGATAGTGAACTCATAATAAATCATGCAAAAATAGCTTTTTGATTTAAATCAGAAGTTGAGATCAGCTTTTAACTCAAAAGAGAGTTGAGTTTATTTTTAAAACAACTTGAATTGATTTTCTGATTTAGAGTTCAACTACTTTTTGGATGTGCATAATAATTATGAATTAAATAAATAAATAAAGTGATTTATTTCCAACTTAACTAATTTTAAAAATAAAACAATTGATCTATGGGTTAATCAATTATTAAATCAAACTTTTATTCCAAATAATATCATTAAATATGATAACTTGCTTTAATTAATTAAATAAGAATTTAATCAATTAATGATAAGAATTTTGATTTATTGTCAAATTTAAATAATAATAATTAGGAATAAATATAATTAAATCTAATTAATTAAATATTCAGAATATTCAATTAATCAAACTTTAGGATAAATAGGATTTATCGCCAAATAATTATTAAGTCAAAGATAATTAAGATAATTAGGAATATTACTAGGAATATTTCCCGATGCAGAATTTGAGATGATCAATTAGGATTTGATGATGTTCAGATGTGCCTTAGGTTAGGACTTCGATGTCAATTTCATTCGATGTGTCGATATAGGAGATTAATGAACCTATAGCCCATTTTTGGGGTATTACATTTTGCCCCTCTTTGAATTGTTGTGCGAAGCGCAGTGGTTCAAAGACAGTCTGTGTATGATATTGAAACTGATGTTTGAAGTTGATATTGATATGAAACAGAAACTGATTTGAAATTTGATATGAAGATGATAGGTCCTGAATGACCAAAGATAATGTTAACTATAACAGTAATGAACCGATGATTGCAAAAAAGTGTCAAAACACCTGATTCTGAACCTTATGATTGCGAAGAAGTGAGTGACCGATACCAAACTCGATTGTCGATAAGAATCACATTGGTATCACATCTGAACCCTTCAGTTTCTGAAGAACCAAGGAAATAACACAATTGAACTGATAGTTGCAAAAACTGATACAATTTACAAGATTAAGAGAATATCAGATTGATATGGATCTCGATGAATTTGATATGCCCTGAGCGATGATTGATTTGCCCCAAGCGATGAGGTCTTTTTGATGAATCAACAACTAGATGTGGTTGTTGTCTTGATTACTTAGGAAAGATATGATTTCAAAATTAGATTTACAGACTTTGAATGATGTGTAATACCATGCCCCCTTCAAGATGAAAATTAAAATCTGACAAGAAAAGTCAATGTTGAGAGTCTAGAAGCATGTTAATTGATTTGAGAAGTGGTTATACATGTTTGAGAATGCATTCTGCATTGTTTGGAGGTCCAGAAGACCAAGTTTGACTAGGTTAAACCATGAGTTGACTATGGTTGACCAAGTTGAAATTTTGATAGTTTGATGTAAGATAATCAGTTAAGTTGAATACTAGATTTATGTGATTATTGAAAGGTCGATTATGTAAGTAGTTAATAATATAAATGATCTCAAATTTTGATTTTGATCCCCAAAAAGGATTCTACTTGCTATTTTGTTGGAGGAACCTTCATGTGAGATTCAGCTCTTGTTAGATTTGAATAGATATTTAAAGAATTGTTTAAGCATTGAAGTTCATTTTAGCCATTGTGAGATCATGCAAACATGCAAGATGCAAAGAAACATGTAATATGAAATGCAACATAAGACCTAAGACCTAGTCATTGATCATGTGTCAGTCATTCTCATCATTGAATTTTTAGGTAACCAAATAAATCAATATAATGCCCACTAGTTATGAAACTATAGACATATGAATATCGATTTGTATGCGCAGGAATCAATACAACACCCATTGATTAGGCAACCATGGATATATGAATATTGATTTTGTTTTTCAGAATGTTGGATTAGATATAAGCACCAAGGCATAAATGCTAGGATGACCTAAATATCATGTCCATTTTGATATAGCAATTTGTATAAGCATCAGAACATAAACGTCGTGATGACCAGAATATGCCTTGCATTACAAACACATCAAACAGTCAAGAGATTATTCTAAATCCCATGTGAATTACCCGTAGTGACCCTTTATCATTCTCATCCTAGGCAACATCATGTTTCACAGTAGGAGAAAGAACTTACTCGCAAAGATAATAGTTAGACTAAACTTCCTTGAATTTTCTGGGTATCAATGGTCGAGGTACACATGGCCATCCAATTTGAGATAGAGGCTCTTACAGTTAGACACCATTTCAATCTAGAATTTCCAAAGTTGTTAGATTTTCACATATAAGAAGAAAACAAAGAAAAGATTATGCTCCCATTCATCACTCTCTAAATCTTGTAAAGGACATCATCGAAGAGCTTGAAAGGACATAATATGCAAAAATCTCAATGTGAATCAGCAATCATACAAGGAGATAAAAGCATGTAAAAGCATAGATTGTTTTCATGTTGAGTTTGATGTTGATTGCATTGTTGTAGATGCAAAATCCTTTCTAGAGACAAGACAGACCTGAATGACTCAAATGAAGCTTCAAAGGACTCTGACTGGATATGACTCATCTAAGAAGTACTGGAGGCCATAGGATATGACATTGATTGCCCCCAAGTTTGAACATTGATAGGATACAGACGCTTGAGCTGATTGGTTTACAAACTGACTTATTGAAAACAAACTAGGACATATGTACAAACTAAAGCAAGACCAAAAGCTAGGAAAGACCAAGATTGCACTGATAGATGGAGCATTTTGAAACAAGTGGCACCCATTTGCCAGGTTTTCACCATCTTGGTAGAGATTCTATTTTTGCTACCAAGGTGCCTGTTTCTAAGTTTTCACCAAGGCACTTTTTCCTTTTTTTCATTTTTTTATATTTTTCATTTTTTCAAATTTTTTTTTTGTACTTTTGATATTTTTTACTTTTTTTGTGAAACATCAAGGTGCCTATTGCTAGGTTTTCACCAAGATGTTCATTTTTTCAAGACTTTTTCAATTTTTATAATTTTTTTAGGACATTTTACCATAGACTGAATGCCTTAGGCGTAGAATTTCTTCAGATGGAGAACATTGATTGGTTCTTGGAGCTATTCTCCTTCAGTCATTGAGAGTTGATAGGCACCAGAGCCAAAAGTAGCAGTGATAACAAAGGGACCTAGCCAGTTGGGTTCAAACTTCCCCTTGCATTCTCGATGTGATTGATTTTTAGGATTCTCTCTCAAGACTAGATCACCAACCTGAAATTCTATGTGTCTGACTTTCTTATTGTAACCTCTAGACATTCTCTTCTGATATACTCTGAGATGATCATACGTTGTTTGTCTATTCTCATCTAGTGGTTCAAGTTGTTGCAACCTAGACACTCTGTAGTCGTCATCAGTTACTAGACCATGCATTTTGATTCTTAGTGATGGGATTTCAACCTCAATAGGTAGTACCGCTTCAGACCCATAAACTAAAGTGAAAGGAGTAGCCCCAGTGGGCATTCTGATACTTGTTTTATAAGCCTAGAGAGCTAGATTGATCATGAGATGTCAGTCTCTTCCTATTTTATTAATTGTACGGTGCAAAATTTTCAATAGATTCTTATTAGAAGCCTCTACTTGACCATTCCCTTGAGGATAGTAGATAGATGACCAATGTTGTGTAATCTTGAATTTGGCACATAAATCATCTAAATCTTTATTCTTAAATTGTCCACCATTATCTGTTATTATGGAATGAGGTATCCCATATCTGCATATGATATAGTAGAATATGAACATAGATATTTGCTTTTCAGTTGCTTGTGTCAAAGGGACTGCTTCTACCCATTTTGTAAAATAATTTGTAGCTGTGATTATATGGGTATGTCCATTAGAAGAATGAGGATGTATAGCCCCTATAAGATCAAATGCCCATTAGTGAAAAGGCCATTGTGTAGTAAAGGGAATTAGATCTCTCCCTGGAGCATGAATTAAGTTTCCATGCAGTTGGCACTTTTGACAGTTCTTAGCAAATTTTATAGACTCTTTCTCCATTTTAGGCGAATAGTACCTAGCCCTAATAATTTTTCAAACTAGTGTTAAACCATTTGAGTGTGACCCACAAATACCATCATGGACTTTCTCTAACGCATGTTGAGACTCTTCTCATTCTAAACATCTAAGTAGCGTACCATCTAGACCTTGTTTGTATAGATCATGACCAATGATGACATATCAGGAGGCATTACAGATAAGGTATCTCTTTTCATGGCAGTTGAAGGTATCAGGAATGATTTGGTCTTGGAGATAGGAAAATAGGTTTTTGTATCTAGATGAATCATGACCAACAATAGTGTAGAACATGTGGGTTTTGGGAGAATCATATGCAGGATAAGATAGTGCTTCCACCAGGAACTCGTAGCATAGCTCATGTTCAGGCTGCTATAATAAAGTAGATAATATTGCCATTGCATCAGCAACCTTATTCTCCATTCTAGGTATTTGCTCAAATGTGATAGATATGAAATACTTCTTTAGATCATCTACCATTCTTTTGTAAGGAATGAGCTTTTCATCTTTAGTTTGGTACACATCATTGACTTGATGGATTATAAGTTGTGAGTCTCCATGAATGTGTAGCTCTATTACTCTCCATTCAATTGATATTTTCATACCATTCAAAAGGGCTTTCTATTCTACAATATTGTTCATGCAAGGGAACTTTAATTTGAATGCTTTAGGGATTGAGTATCCTTGAGGAGTTATGAACAATATGCCCACTCCTGATCCATTCTATATATAGGAGCCATCAAAGAATAACTGTCATTCTCTAGAAAAAAGAGTCATGATAGAGGAGTTTGGAAATTCTATTTGCATTGGTGCGTCATCAATCATAGGTGCATCATCAATCATAGGTGCATCTGCTAATTGATCAACAATAACCTATCCTTTGATAGCTTTTCTTTCCACATATTCAATGTCAAATTTACTTAAGAGCATGACCCATTTGGCTAATCTACCTGTGAGGGTAGCTTTGCTTAGAAGGTACTTGAGTGGATCAATCTTAGCTACCAAATGTGTGGTATGAGATAACATGTAATGTCTTAGTTTCTGTGATGCAAAGATCACAGCTAGACAATTTTTCTCAATCATTGAATATTTCTTCTCATATGCAACCAATGTTCTACTGATATAGTATATAGCTCTTTCCTTTTTGTTCTCATCATGTTGTGCTAGCAATGCCCCCAGTGATGTATCTGTAGCGGAGACATATAAGATCAAAGACTTCCCTAGAATGGGAGGCATCAAGATAGGAGGATTTGATAGATACTTCTTGATATGGTTAAAATTGTTCTCACATTCTTCATTCCAAGAAAATGCCACACCTTTATGTAATGTTTTTGTAAAAGGTTGTAATATGTCTGCTAGCTGTGATATGAATCTTCTGATAGATTGAACTCTTCCTTGTAATGTCCTCATTTGAATAATATTCTTTGGAGATTGCATTTCCATGATAGCCTTCATTTTAGCTGGATCAACTTCAATGCCCTTCTTTGAGACTATGTATCCTAAGAGCTTTCCAGAAGTGACACCAAAAGCACACTTCTTAGGATTTAATCTAAGACTAAATTTTTCCATTCTGTCTAGTATCTTGCTCAAGTCATTTAGATGTTCAGCTCTAATCATAGATTTTGCTAAAGTATTATCAACATAATCCTCCATAGTCCTATGCATCATGTCATGAAAAATAGATGTCATGGCTCTTTGATATGTAGCACTAGCATTTTTAAGCTCAAATGGCATGACATTCCAACAGAAGGTGCCCCATGCACATGTGAAAGTAGTTTTCTCTTGATCCTCTGAAGTAATTTTTATTTGATTATTCCCAGAAAAACCATCCATTAAAGAATACATCTCAAAGCCTGCAGTCACATCCACTATCATATCAATGTTAGGTAATGGAAAATCATCCTTAGGGTGTGCTTTGTTTACATCTCTAAAGTCTGTGCACACTCTGATTGATTTATCTAGTTTTGAAATAGGTACAATATTAGAGATCCATTATGCATAGTCAATAACTCGGATGAATCTGGCTTTCAGGAGCTTCTCTAATTCAACTTTTACCAAGAGTGCAACATGAGGATGCATCTTTCTCAATTTTTTCTTGACAGGTTTGACATTTGGAGCTATAGATAAATGATGCATTATAAGATTAGGATCCAACCCTAGCATATCTGAATATTTTCATGCAAAGTTGATCTTCTTTTCTGCTAGGAATGTAGTAAATTTTTGCTTCTCTTCTTCTGATAAAGTTTGTGCTACATGAATCAACTGTGGTTCTTTTGTTGTTCCCAAGTTGATGGATTGAGTGGGCTCAATTAGAACTGGAGATCTGTCCTGTAAATGACTTGGAAGGACATCAAATATCTCATCCTTAGGCACCTCAAAGAGGTTTTCACCTTTGGATACATCTTTTATTTTTACTTTTGTAAGTTCTGAGACTACCACAAAGTGGTTTTCACCCTCAGAACTCCTTTTCTTTTTATTCTTATTCTTATTTTTCTGACTAAGATACTTAATGTCTGACTCCATCATGCTAACACTCAGTTCATTGATGGATGTCCTCATAGGCTCAACCACATTGAGGTAGCAAGCAAGGGCATAGTCATTCGGAAAGGTATAAATACCATGGCTCAGATTTGTGGAGGTTTGATCAAGAAGTTCAAGATGTTGGATAGTCAAAATGGGAAAAGATTGGGAGATAGTGTTTATGGACATGGATCTATCATCATTGGTCCTAACCCGACGCTCGAGTTCAAAGGTGATATTACAACTTAAGACATTAAATTCGTGAATAGGCTCAATGTCATTGTGGGAATCCAATTCAGCCATAGGTGGACCAGACTCTATAAGTTCATCATTTTGCTCTAGACTTACGTTGGGTTTAGGTGCATATTGTAATACCCCAAAAATGGGCTATAAGTTCATTAACCTCCTACATCAACATATCAAACAAAATCAACATCAAAGTTCTAACCTAAGGCACATTTAAACATCATCGAATCCTAATTAATTATCATAAATTCTGCATCGGGGAATATTCCTAGTAATATTCTTAATTATCATAATTATCTTTGATTTAATGATTATTTGGCGATAAATCCTATTTATCCTAAAGTTTGATTAATTGAATATTCTCAATATTTAATTAATTAGATTTAATTCTGCTACTTAATTGTTTAATTAAAGTTAATTCTATTTATTCTTAAATTGTATTATTTAATTTTGACAATAAATCCAAAATCCTATGAATAATTGATTAAATTTTTATTTAATTAATTAAAGCAAGTTGTCAATTTTTAATAATATTATTTTTGAATAAAAGTTTGAAAAATAATTGATTAACCCATAAATCAATTATTTTATAATTTAAAATTAGTTAAGTTGGAAATAAATCACTTTATTATTAAATTAATTCATATTAAAACATGCACAATCACAAAAGCAGACAACTATCAATTATCAATTAAAGCTAAACTCTATTTTGAGTTAAACTCTGCTTTTGCATGTTTTTGTGAGTTAAATATCTTTTATTTAAAAATAACTCAAAAATCAACTTGAGTTATTTGAGTGATTTATGGTTTTTTCCCCATGCACCTCTAAAGCCCTAGATTTCTATAAATTAAGGCTTCAGCTCATCTCAAATCATCTCATATTTTTGCATAATCATGCTAGCGAATTGGTGTCTGAAGAATCAAAGCTTCTTTTGCAAATCAAACAACTTTGTGAGATCATTCATATTTTAGCATATCATATTAGAATTTCATTTCTAGATCAGCATATCATAGATTCATATCATTTTCATCGTATTGCATAGAAAATAAAAAAAATAGATTAATTGCATTCATATTTCATATCAGTTTTGCATTCAAATCCTTCATTTAGGTGTCGTCAAGGTCACTGATCTTGATAACAATCTGAGAACATCATACTCGTACTTATTAGAAGGCAGTAAATCGCCTGGTTAGTTTAGCTTTCAATTCATTGCACGATTTCGATTTTTGCTAACCTCTAATGTTTTACTAAAGTGTTGTGTCTACAGATCAGGTATAAAATTCACACACACATTTCTGGCACCCACCACGGGGCCTTAAAATGAGTTTCCATTCTATTCTATCAAATTTCTATCATTTTTCTCGAACCCAGGACCATAAGGTTAATTTTTGTGAGTTTTGTGATAAATTTCTGAGCTATTTTTTCAAAAATTTGACTAATGTTTTTATTGGTACATGCACATATGATATGATACAGATCCAAAATTTATATTTCTGGAAAGGTATTTGAGTTAGCTTTCATTTTCTATTGGTTTGGATTAATTTTATTTTTATTTACAAAAGTTATGATCATTTTAGTGAAGACTGGTCTGAACCTGATTTTATGAAATTCGACTGATGTTTTTATTGGTACATGCACATATGATATGATACAGATCCAAAATTTATATTTTTGGAAATTTATTTGAGTTATATTTCATTTTCCATTGGTTTAGATTAATTTTGTTTTTATTTGCAAAAGTTATGATCATTTTAGTGAAGACTAGTCTGAACCTGATTTTATGAAATATGGCTGATGTTTTTATTGGTACATGCACATATGACATGATACAGATCTAAAATTTATATTTCTAGAAAGGTATTTGAGTTAGCTTTCATTTTTCATTGGTTTGGATTAATTTTATTTTTATTTTCAAAAGTTATTGTTGATTTAGTGCAGACTGGTCAGAATCTAATTTTTTATGACAACAGGTTTTTCGATTATCAAATGACATATTATCTTTGATTAACTTGATTTTCTAGCACATGGGGTTGACAAGTTGTGTTTATTTTTTTGATGGATTTTTATAACATTGGATTTAATGTACAAGAATAGGTAAGCTTTTCATAACAATGGGTTGCAGGTGCAGGTGTAGGTACATCTTGTGGGTACAAAAAAATAGAAGACAAAAAGTGCAAGAATTACTAAAAATAGGTAAAAATCTACTAAGCACGTTGCGAGGAATTCAGGTAATCTTCTCAGCTGATAAAACTTCAATTTTGAATCTAAAATGAACATCTCATGTGTCTAGCTTGAGTTACTTTTATTGCTTTCCTATCACATACTTCATTTGGGCTATAAAAATGAACATAGTTTGCTTTCAGCATCTTTGTTACATAGTAATTAGGCCCCATGAACACTATTTGTGGATCTTGAGAGAGTGGGTTTCCAGTGAAACTCTTCTCAACAAAGGATCCCTTGTAGGTGGGGAGGATACTGAGGGAGTCTCACGTTCCACTAGATCCATGTGTCTTCAACTTTTGATCGAGACATTCTCTCTCTGGAGAGGTTGATAGATCTTAAGGGGTTGACGTCATAGATCTTTGTGAGATAATCTTGGTCTTAGCGTGTCGGATTAATTTTTCTATTTTGTTTGGGTTAAAAGTGAACAGGCTAGGGGATTATGCTCTACTTCCTTTTTGGATAGTACCAAAAACCCAAATCCTTGAATCTGGAACCACTCTCCATGTGGTATATCTTGTGAGTCACCTTTAGAGAAGGTTAACCGTAGTGGACATTCCCTTAATTAGGTCAACTACATTAACAGAACCTCAAGTGGTAATAGCCATTTTTGTTGTGGTAGTGACAGTCGCTATATAAATGTTCTTGTGGAAGAAATCTTCATAGGTGTGGTTCATTATTGGGTTGTCAGATCTCCCTAGCAGCTCCTGATTAATTAAATTCTCAGACTGTGTCAAAACCCTGATGCGTCGGGATTGGAGTTCACCCCTTTGGATCATAAAAGTTGCAAAGTCAAACCATTACTAAAAACCCTAGCGAGGCCAAATTTTTATTTTCTAGGGTATATGTGCTTTATTGCAAAACATTTTTAGAACATACGCAATTAGCGCTTTTGAGGATTAGAACAAATAAGTCACTTGATTGTTCATGCGCAAGGTTGCTTTTGCCCTTGTTCATTATTTTTAGACATGCTTGAAATCACTTGCTTGTTGTTTTGCATGCTTTTTTTTATCTATCTGGTTATTGAAAATGGACAAATCTATTACAATCCTCAAATCTAGACATTAAAATTTGCAAACAATCCGAATCTGAAAACTCAAAATTTGCAAAATCTGAAGTAAATTTATTTTTTTCTGGAGTCAAAAGTCATCTCAGGAGGTCAAAAAGTCATACGAGTTTCTATCAAGTGTCATTTCATTACTACCCATCTATCATATGGTAAAGAACGCAGTGTCATATGAGTCTTTCTGCCAGTCAAATTCAAAAAGTCAAATCCTGCTAGCAATTATCGTGCGAGTTTTGCAACTGTCGTGCCAGATACTTAGCTTTTTCAACCTATTTCTAGAATCTGTCAAACAAATCACTGTGTCGAGAATAGAGCAGCAACTACTGAGAATCCAATCATTATCCCAAAGTGGTCTTTTGAATCTGATCTAGTCTTCTGTTTAATCGATTTGAGTCTTTATCATCTTGTGTCAAAACCTTGTCATAACTATCAATCTTCAATCAATCATCAAAATGACTAAGTATTGTGATATCTTGTCCACTATTTTTTGGTAACCTACCCATACATCCAGGGCACATTATCCTTCACCCACATCTAATCAAATCTTCAATCAATCAAACCTTGACAAGGTTGTGTCATCTGATCATCTTGATTCCATTCATTCTTCAATTGTCTTCATCTTATTCTTTTGCTTCACCCAAGGTTAATGGTGGAAACTAGAGCTTCCTCACACAAGAAATCAAGAGAAGCATCTCATACCTTACCTTTGACTCATATCCAAGGTCCAACTCTTGAACAATTCTACAATTATGGTCTTTACAAAGACAACGGTATTGGCAACTTTCGATCAAAAACTGGTTACATTCCCCCTCCATCAATTCAAGGAGTCAATCAACAAAATCTACATCAATCTATTCTGGGGAGTCCTAAAACTCCTAACATCTCTCAAAGAATCAGTACACATGAGGAAGAAATTCTGATCACAACTATGATGAAGCAGATACACGCTATGCAAGTCAAACTTGATAAACTCAAAAAAGAGAAGGAACCCAAGGAGTTCTCCATGGAGGCTTTATGTCCTTTTCCATTTGACAAAGACTTGTACATGTCACCATGCCCTTGGACAAAATATGAGCAATGTGACAATCTTTATGACATTTCTTCCATGAAGAGTGACACACCCATCTTTGAAGACTTTGAAGACTATGATGACTATGATGAGGGACAATATAGTGATACTTATGAACCCTTTGTTCCTAAGAATCCTCCTCGTCATGTGTTCCTGCTTACTACAAATGGGCCATCACATTGGATAGATCATGATGGTGATCCATATGATTCTAATTTTGAAAGAGACTTTGATGATTTTTGTGAACAATATCTAGATGATACATCTACTTCTATTGAGGAAGAGAAAGCTTACCAAGCTAATTATAAACGTGCATACTATAAGGATCTCTCCTCTAAGAAATCTCATGTTGAAAATAAAGATTACACTCTCAAGAAAGATCATGTTAGTGCTGAACCTTTGTCTTGTGATGGTTCCCTTCCATCCCCTACTTCCTCCAATACCCATACATTTCCTAAAGCTTCCAAGCCTATCAAATCTTTCACAAGTCCTTCATCCACCAAAGATCCTAATACTTTTCATGTGGTTTCATATAGTTATCCTCAAGGGATACCTCTTAAAGAAACTCAAGCTAACCTTCACTTGGCTGCAAATGCTTTTAATAATGCTAAACCTAAAGAGTCTAATCCTTTATATGCTATAATGCCTACTTTAGCTAGTCCTCCACCATCTCTTCCAAAGTTTTTCATACAATCCCAACATGCTTCCTTGTCCTTAGAAGTGGCTCCATGTCAAGATGAATCTAAAAATGATAAAGAAAAGAACATAAAGAAGGATCAAGATCAAGAACCCTCCATGTCATCCACTCCTTTTCACGATGTCTCTTATCCGCTTCAGGGTTCTTTTGATCTTGCACACCCTTTTTCATACATTCCACCATGTCTTAAGTCTTCTCCTAAGTGAGATCAAGCTACCACTTACATAGTTGAGCTTATTGACAATAAAAATAACCTCACTACACTCACGTTTTCCAAAGATGATACTTCCAGTGTTAAGCCTATTGAAAATCAAGAAAAAAATTATGCACTTATGCTATCCAAAGATCCTTGTCAAGATCAAAGTCTTCCATCTTCTTATTCTACCACTCCATATTCATTTCCACTTTCTACTCTTCTTAAGTCTTTGCAAGCTTTGAACAATCCTATTCAAGATGTCCATGATTCTATTGAAAATTTTAATGCTCACTCTAAAGATGCTGATATCCTTGGTTGTCATATAGATATTGATGAACTTATTGATTATCCTTTTGTATCTTCCACATCCATCCTTGGACCTCTTCCACCACTACAAAGGGCTTCATGTCTACCTTCCATCTTGGGTCCTTATGTCCCTTCACTTTCCCCTCCTAACTCTCCTAATTTTCCATCCATCTTGGGTCCTTACATCTCTCCATCTCCCATCTTTCCTCAAGATCAACATAGATGCACACCCTTGAATCCTTTTCATCCACCCACCCATCTAAACCAATCATATCCTCCTTCTTCCAGAAGTCCCAAGTCTTTTGGAAGTAATTTGAATGTTCAATACAAGAAAAAGAAGCAATACAAGAATTCATCAAAAAAAGATCACCATGTCTCCTCTAATCGACATGGAAACATAAAGTCAAAAGAGATATCTAAAAAAAAAAAATACAAGACAAGTATGAGTTCCAAAATCCATCATTGAAGATATTCTCTCTAGATCATCAAAAGAAAATAAAAATCCTATGACTATATGGATTCCAAAGTCTCTCTTGAAAGAGTCTGGTGTTGAACAACAAGTGAAGTTGACATTCAAGCTTCCAAAGGCTTCCACTTCATCTTCTTCCAAAAACATTTTTCCATTCCATGTGCCTAAACCACAACCTCTGCTATCCATTCATCATATTCCTTCACGTATTCCTTCATTTATGTTTCCTCCATCCTCTCGCTACCCTTCAAGGTGTGTGTTGATGTTGATCTTGCCTTCCTTTCCATCTACCCTTTCACAATCCTTCCATTCATTATCCTTCTACCTTCTATCCTTTTTCCTCATTTTCCTATTCCTCCCATCTTCCAACCTCACTTGCTTCACATAAAACCTTATCCTCCATTTTTCTCTTCCATATTCCTTTCCCTATCAGCATCTTTGAGCATATCATTTTGAATCTTTGGCATATCACGGTTTATCCTTTCAAGGAGCATTATCTAAAAAGTTTTCCTTCTTCCAAATTGAAAAAAAAATAAAAATTGAAAATGTGCCTTGGTGAAAACCTGGAAACAGGCGCCTTGGTAGCAAAAGTAAAGAGAAATAAATTTATCCTATGGTGAAAACCACTCCCTTGTGGCGCCTTGGATAAGTACCATGATGAAAACTTGGCAATCAGGCATCATGTGTAGTTCTTCTACATATTTCATCCATTTCATCTTCTCTCTTTGATCTTGACAATGTTGATCTATACATGAACATTTGACTATCTTGTGAGCTATCTTACGATGATCTTGCTTTCATTCCTTTCATGTTTAGCCTTCATGTCTATCTTCCTCCATTTATTTTCGCCTATCGCTATCCTTTTCCTTTTTGGTCTTGATCTAATAAAAAAAGAGTAGAACACGATGCTTTGAAACCTCTTGACATGTATACTCCTTTGGACTGCATCCTTTCCTTCTCTTGCATTATGCTTTTGTGACTTATCCTATGTTGGTCTTTCATTGCTTGTTTAAATGCACTTTACATAACAATTTTTCCCTAGCTTGGGTATTCTTGAGGATTTTTCCCTTGAAGATTTCTTCCCTTCATTCTCCTTCATTCTCTTGTCTTCCATCTCTTCCACCAGCTTGCCAATCCCTCTTGTTCTCCACCTTGCTAGACATTGGGACTACATGATATGATCTTGCTTGGGAGTTTGCAATGGAAAAAGATGCTATCAAGTATACCAAGTATCAGAACAAGTATCAGAACCAGTATCAGAACAAGTATCAGAACCAGTATCAGAACTAGTATCAGAACAAGTATCAGAACACCTACTGGGGCTACACCTTTCACTTTAGTTTATGGGTCTGAAGTGGTACTACCTATTGAGGTTGAAATCCCATCACTAAGAATTAGAATGCATGGTCTAGTAACTAATGATGACTACAAAGTGTCTAGGTTGCAAGAACTTGAACTACTAGATGAGTGCAAACAAGCCGCATATGATCATCTTAGAGTATATTAGAAGAGAATGTCTAGAGGTTACAACAAGAAAGTCAGACATAGAGAATTTCAAGTTGGCGATCTAGTCTTGAGAGAAAATCCTAAAAATCAATCACATAGAGAGTGCAAGGGGAAGTTTGAACCCAACTAGCTGGGTCCCTTTGTAATCACTGGTACTTTTGGCTCTAGTGCCTATCAACTCTCAATGACTAAAGGAGAACAGCTCCGAGAACCAATCAACGTTCTCTATTTGAAAAAATTCTATGCCTAAAGCATTCAGTCTATGGTAAAATGTCCTAAAAAAAATCTTAAAATTTGGAAAAAGTCTTGACAAAATGAACATCTTGGTGAAAATCTAGCAATAGGCACCTTGATGATTCATAAAAAAAGTAAAAAATTGAAAAAATTGAAAAAAAGAGAAAAAAAAAAAGAAAAAGTGCCTTGGTGAAAACCTAAAAACAGGTGCCTTGGTAGCAAAAATAGAATCTCTGCCAAGATGGTGAAAACCCAGCAAATGGGCACCACTTGTTTCAAAATGCTCCATCTATCAGTGCAATCTTGGTCTTTCCCAACTTTCAGTCTTGCTTTAGTTTGTACATATCTCCTGATTTGTTTCTGCATTTCCAGTTTTCAATAAGTTAGTTTGTACACCAATCAGCTCAAGCATCTATATCCTATCAATGTTCAAACTTGGGGGCAATCAATGTCATATCCTATGGCCTCCAATGTATCTGAGACATGTCATATCTAGTCATAGTCCTTTGAAACTTCATTTGAGTTAGTCGGTCTGTCTTGTCTCCAGAAAGGATTTTGCATCAACAACACAATCAAACACAAACTGAAAACAATCTATGCTTTTCACATGCTTTTATCTCCTTGTATGCTTACTGATTCGCATTGAGATTTTTGCATATTATGTCCCTTCGAGCTCTTCGATGATGTCCTTTATAGGATTTAGATAGTGATGACTGGGGGCATAATCTTTTCTTTATTTTCTTCTTGTATGTGAAAATCTAACAAGTTTGGAAATTTTGGATTGAAATGGTGTCCGACTGTAAGAGCCTCTATCTTGAATTGGATGGTCATGCGTACCTCAACCATTGATACCCAAAAAATTCAAGGAAGTTTGATCTAACTATTGTCTTTTTGAGTGAGTTCTTTCTCCTACTGTGAAACGCGATCTTACCTAAGGATGTGATCGATAAAGGGTCACTACGAGTAATTCGCATTAAATTTAGAATGATCTCTTGACTGCTTGATGTGTTTGTAATGCAAGGCATATTCAGGTCATCACGAAATTTATGTTTTGATGCTTATACAAATTGCTATATAAAAATGGACATGATATTTAGGTCATCCTGGCGATTATGCCTTGGTGCTTATATCTAATCTGACATTTTGAAAATAAATCAATATTCATATGTCCATGGTTGTTTGACCAGTGGGTGTTGTATTGATTCTTGTACATACAAATCGATATTCATATGTCTATGGTTTCATAGTAGTGGACATTGTATTGATTTATCCGATTACCTAAAAGTTTAATGATGATAACAAATCGACACATGATCAGTGAGTAGGTCCTAGGTCCTAGGTTGCATTTCATTTTGCATGTTTCTTTGCATTTTTCATGTCTGCATGATCTCACAAATGTTTGGAAACACTTCAAAGCTTAAACAATTCTTCATATCTGACGAGAGTTGAATCTCACACGAAGGTTCCTCCAACGAAACAACAAGTAGAATCCTTTTTCAGGATCAAAATCAAAATCTGAGATCATTCATATTGTCTACTACTTACATAATCGACCTTCCATCATCACAGAAATCCAATATTCAACTTAATTGATTATCTTCCATCAAACTATCAAAATTTCAACTTGGTCAACCATCGTCAACTCATGGTCAAACCTAGTCAAACTTGGTCTCCAGGACCTCCAAATGATGCAAAATGCATTCTCAAACGTGTATAACCACTTCTCAAATCAATTGACATGCTTCTAAACTATAACGCTAACTTTTCTTGTCAGATTTCAATTTCAATCCCGAAGGAAGCATGGTATTGCGTATCATTCAAAGTCTGTAATTAAATTTTGGGATCATATCTTTCCTCAGTAATCAAAACAACAACCATGTCTAGTTGTTGATTCATCAAAAGTCCTCATCGCTCGGGGCAAATCTATCATCGCTTGGGGCATATCAGATTCATCGAGATCCATATCAATTTGGTATTCTCCTAATCTTGTAAATTGTATCAATTTTTGCAGCTATCGATTCAAATGTGTTATTTCCTTGGTTCTTCGGTAACTGAAGGGTTCAGATGTGATACCTATGTGATTCTTCTAAGGACAATCTAGTCTGGAATTGGTCACTCACTTCTTCACAATCATAAGGTTCGGAATCAGGCGTTTTGACCCTTTTGTTTCATTGGTTCATTGTTGTTATAGATAACATTACCTTTGGTCATTCAAGACCTATTATCTTCATATCAAATCTTTCAATCAGCTTCTGTCTCATATCAATTTCAATTTCAAACATCATACACAGACTATCTTTGAAACACTACGCTTCGCACAGTAATTCAAAGAGGGGCAAAATGTAATACCCCAAAAATGGGCTATAAGTTCATTAACCTCCTACATCAACATATCGAACGAAATTGACATCAAAGTCCTAACCTAAGGAACATCTAAACATCATTGAATCCTAATTTATTATCATAAATTCTGCATCGGGGAATATTCCTAGTAATATTCCTAATTATCATAATTATCTTTGATTTAATGATTATTTGGCAATAAATCTTATTTATCCTAAAGTTTGATTAATTGAATATTCTCAATATTTAATTAATTAGATTTAATTCTACCACTTAATTGTTTAATTGAAGTTAATTCTATTTATTCTTAAATTATATTATTTAATTTTGACAATAAATCTAAAATCTTATGAATAATTGATTAAATTCTTATTTAATTAATTAAAGCAAGTTGTCAATTTTTAATAATATTGTTTTTGAATAAAAGTTTGAAAAATAATTGATTAACCCATAAATCAATTGTTTTATAATTTAAAATCAATTAAGTTGGAAATAAATCACTTTATTATTAAATTAATTCATATTAAAACATGCACAATCACAAAAGCAGACAACTATCAATTATCAATTAAAGCTAAACTCTATTTTGAGTTAAACTCTACTTTTGTATGTTTTTGTGAGTTAAATATCTTTTATTTAAAAATAACTCAAAAATCAACTTGAGTTATTTGAGTGATTTATGGCTTTTTCCCCATGCACCTCCAAAGCCCTAGATTTCTATAAATTAAGGCTTCAGCTCATCTCAAATCATCTCATATTGTTGCATAATCATGCTAGCGAATTGGTGTCTGAAGAATCAAAGCTTCTTTTGCAAATCAAACAACTTTGTGAGATCATTCATATTTTAGCATATCATATTAGAATTTCATTTCTAGATCAGCATATCATAGATTCATATCATTTTCATCTTATTGCATAGAAAATAAATAAAAAATAGATTAATTGCATTCATATTTCATATCAGTTTTGCATTCAAATCCTTCACTTAGGTGTCGTCAAGGTCACTGATCTCGATAACAATCTGAGAACATCATACTCACACCTATTAGAATGCAATAAATCACCTGGTTAGTTTAGCTTTCAATTCATTGCACGATTTTAATTTTTGCTAACCTCTAATGTTTTACTGAAGTGTTGTGTCTACAGATCAGGTATAAAATTCACACACACACATATTGGTGAATAACATAAACATGTTTCTCTGTAATAAGCTCATCTTCTTCTGGAATGGCTCCCCATTCATAGTCATTAGATTCTTCATCTATGCCTCTAGGAAACCTAAGGACATGAGTAAAGTCGGGATGAATACCCCAAAAAGGGTTACCCTTGGATTCTGATTTGAATTCATCCTCATGGGAGTCTATCTCAGAATAACTACCACCTTCCTCTTTGTCTGTTTGATTGTCTTCGAGATTAGCTAGTTCTTGTGTGGCAACTATCTCTTGTTCTATAGTAGGTTCTTGTGTTTCTACTACATTAATTATTTTTATTGGATCATCTTCAGCATCAAGAAGGTTCTTGATTTCTTTAGGCAAACACTCATAAAGAATAAGTTTTGAGCTGTCTAAATCACTATCTGATGGTTCAGTTTCTTCGTTCTTAAGAAGGGGTTCGCCTAGTGCGATCTACTCTATGACATGAGAACAATTACCTTTGAGGTGGAAGGGTTTATTTTTAAAGCCTAAGCCCACAGTATCTTTGTTTCCCCTACCAGTATGTGAAATAGGTGTTATAAGACCTTCTCCTTTGACTCCTAGAGGACCTTTACCTGAATATCCCATCTTAGCTATCAGTTTATCTCCTGGACCATATGCCTTAGAAGGGATTTTGGATACTGTAGAACCACTAGTTTGGACAACTTGAGATTCAGGTTCATCTTTGTAAAGCCATGCGAGCACAGCTTCATCCTCTTCAAATTCTTGCTTGGAGACTTGTTCAGCTATAAAATTCTTTTTATATGCCTCAAGAGGTTCTTTAGAATCTGGTTTGGACTATTTTAAAGATTGTCCATAATACTTAGGTGAGATAGGGAGAGATGTCAAAGATAAGACTGGCTCTATAGTATATTCTCCCATACCATTTTCTTTGATATTGACCTCTTTTGCAATGTCTTCCATTTTAGATGTGGATGTTTCTTTAGTTGGCTCAATGGAAGATTCTCTATTATTAGGCACAAGTTTATCTGCACTTTCCTTCAATGTATTGCAAGTGGTGGATATGTCTGCTAGAATAGTAACCTCTACTCCTTCATAAGGAAATTTCAAACATTGGTGGAATGTAGAAGGAATGGCCTTCATCTCATGTATCTATGGTCTTCCTAGAAGAATGTTGTAAGCCAAAGGTAGATCAAGAACTTGACATATAGTATCTCTGATAACTGGACCTACTCTAATAGGTAAGACAATGGTGCCTTTGGAAGATCTTTCTTGTTCATCATAGGCTTTTATAGTTATTTTCTTTCTAGGATCAATAGCCAATTTTGAAAATCCCAATTGTGTGACCAAGCTGTAAGAACAAATGTTTAGGCCAGCGCCCCCATCTATCAACACGCATTTGACTCTACGGTTCTAGATCAAGACTTCTATATGTAAGGGCTGGTTATGTGGGTGACTCAAGGAGTTGTCATCTTCCTCTGAAAAGGATATATATTGTGGAGATGTAAGATGTCCAACCATAGTCTGGAACCTATCTAAATCAAGGTCATTAGGAACATTGGATCCGAGCAAAGCTTTGTCTAGAATAGCTCTATGAGCTGGAGATATCTGAAGCAACTCAAACATAGAGATTTTTGCATTAGTGTGTTGCAGTTGTTGAACAATGCTATAAGATGTGGGCCTCATATCTTTAGGATTGGAATATTTAGGAGTAGCCTTCTATTTGGAAGCAGAAGAAAGATTAAAGGGCATCTTAGGGACATTTGATGAATCTAGGATTTGTCTTTTCAAATCTGCCTGAGCTTATGATTGAGTAAATATATTAGCTAAGGTATGATCTCTATCTCTTCACACAATTGTGATGACATTGCAATGCTCAGAGAGACAAGGTTCAACCATATTGATAACAGCATATTATTTCCAAGGTAAGCATAATTGACCTTTGCCCCCATATTAGGCTATGAAGATGAAACTTCTTGACCATGTTTCAAAAATGGTTCTGTGAATGCTATATGATCATTGTTTCTCTTATGATTATCAATCATGATGTCTCCCTTATCAATCAAATCTTGCATAGTATGTTTCAAGCGTAAGCAGTTATTGGTTTTGTGACCTTTACCTTGATGGAAATCACATAATTCATTCTCTCTCCACCATTTTGGTTTAGGATCAGGATCAGATTGTCGGATCTCAGGTAAAGAGATGATGTTATTAGCCAACAAAGTTCTCATAGCTGATTCTAAAGATTCTCTGAGAGGAGTGAACTTTCATTTATTATTAGCAGACCAAGATTTGTATTCTAGCTTCTTTTGAGATGGTTCAAACACCTTTTTTTCTGAAGCTTTGATGGCTTAGGTACCAATAGTTAGATTGAAAGTTGGTGCCTTTGATGGGGTATGGATAGTATCAACAACACCTTTATTCTTGTTCCAATTTTTGATCTTATCTTTAGAACTGGATCCTAATTCATACTTGTCCTTTTGAAGTGTGATGTCTCCTTTTTTCACAAGTACCTTTTCAATTTTGATCGCATTGTCTACCATCTTATCAAAAGATGTATGATCTTGCATTTATAAAGGATAGTTGATCTCTAGGACAAGATTATTGATGAAGATCTCAAGCTTCTCCATTTCTGGGATAGGTCTAGCATATAGAGAGAATTTCTTCCTCCATGTTTTGAGAAATGTCAAGAATGGTTCTCCTGGATATTGTTTGAGATTGCAGATATCAATCATGGTGACTGGATGTTGAATGTTGTAGGAGTATTGCTGATAGAATAATTTGATCAACTCCTCAAAAGTTTTGATAGTAGAAGGCAATCTAAAGAACCAATGAATGGTTGCTCCTCCCAAAGATCGAGGAAAGAGATGCATTAGATAGGTTGGTTCATGCATGAACTCCATAGATTGTGTATAGAATTCTCTGACATGATCTTTAGGATCGAAGTGTCCATCATACTTATCATACTTAGGCATCTCCACTCTTTTCGAGAATGGTGGCATGTACAAGTCTTTGTCAAATGGAAAAGGACACAGAGCCTCCATGGAGAACTCCTTGGGTTCCTTTTCTTTCTCAAGGTTATTAAGTTTGACTTGCATGGCATGCATCTATTTCATCATAGTTGTAAGTGGAGTTTCTTCCTCATGCGTAATGATATCTTCAACATTAAATTTGGGAGGAATTTTAGCTTCTTGATGAGCTAATTGTAAAAAGTATGCTTCTCTACTTCTTTCAAGAAATGCTTCATCATTCTTTTGAAGTTATCATCATTTTGATATTGAGCAATTTCTTCAAGTGTGGGTTCCTGATCTGCACCATGTTGAGATTGAGCTCTTTGAGAGCCAAAGTTTTTCCCTGCTTGAGACATGGTAGGAATTTTCCCTGGAATAGATTGAGGAGTTTGTTGATTACCTCCGTGAGTTGATGAAGGAGGAATGTAACTAGATTTCAATTGAAAGTTGCCAAGACCATCATCTTCGTAAAGACTAGAATTGTAGAGTTGCTCAAGAGTTGGAATCCTGGTAGTGGTTATAGGTAAGGTATGGGATGTTTCTCCAGATTTCTTGTGAGAGGAAGCTCTAGTTTCCACCATTAACCTTAGGTGAAACAAAAGAATATGATGAAGACAATTGAAGAAAGATTTGATTCAAAAAGATCAAATGATGCAACCTTGTCAAGGTTTGGTTGATTGAAGCTTGGATTAGACATAAATGAAGGAGATTGTGCCTTGGATGTATGGGTAGATTCCCAAAAGATAGCGAACACAAGTTCACAACACTTAGTTGTTTTGATGATTGATTGAAGATTGATAGTTATGACAAGGTTTTGACACAAGATGATAAAGACTCAAATCAATTAAATAGAAGGCTAAATCGGATTCCAAAGGCCACTTTAGGAAAATGATTGGATTCTCAATATTCACTACTATGTTCCTGACACAGTGATTTTCTTGACAGACTCTGGAAATAGGCTAGAAAAGCTAGGTCTCTGACAGTTCTAACAACTTTCTGACAACTTTTTAAAATTTCCCAAATGACTTTCTACAAGCTCGTACAACAGTGGGTATAGCATGAAATGACAATTGAAAAACTTCTACGACAGTTGTCAAACTTGCACGATAGTTGATTACATGAATTTTAACTCTTTGGAATTGACTGGCAACAAAACTCGTACAATAATGTACCTGATACCATATAACAATCTGGGGCTTCTGAAATGACAATAGCCAAAAGTCGTATGACTTTCTAACTTTACAAAATGATTGTTGACTCCAAAAAGGTGTTTGACATCAAATTTTGCAATTTTTGAGGTTTTCAATTTCAAATTGTTCACAAAATTATTTGTCCAGATTTGAAGATTATAGCGGATTGATTCATTCTTAGTAACCAGATAGATAAACAAGCACGCAAAACAACAAGCGAGTGATTTCAAGCACGTCTAAAAATAATGAACAGGGGATAAAGCAACCCTGTGCATGAACAATCAAGTGACTAAATTGTGCTAATCCCTAGGAGTGCTAACAGTGTATGTTCTAAAAAGTTTTGCAATAACACACATATTCCTAGAAAAATGAAAATTTGGCCTCACTAGGGTTTTTAGTAATGGTCTGACTCTGTAACTTTTATGATCTCAAGAGGGTGAACTCTAATCTAGGTGCACCAGGGTTTTGACACAGTCTGAGAACTTAATCTTCAGGATCTGCTAGGGAGATCTGATAGCCCAACAAGAGACCACACTCGTGGAGATTTCTTCCACAAGGACATTTATATAGCGATTGTCACTACCACGGTGAAAATGGCTATTACCGCTTGAGGTTTTGTTAATGTGGTTGACCCAATTAAGGGAATGTCCACTAGGATTAACCCTCTCTAAAGGTGACTCACAAAATATACCACATGGAGACTAGTTCCAGATTCAAGGATTTGAGTTTCTGGTACTACCCAAAAAGGGAGTAGAGCATAGTCCTCTAGCCTTTTCACTTTTAACCCAAACAAAGTAGATAGATTAATCTGACATGCTAAGACCAAGATTATCTCACAAAGATCTATGATGTCAACCACTCATGATCTATCAACCTCTTTGGAGAGAGAATGTATCAATCAGAAGCTGAAGACGCACAAATCTAGTAGAACGTGAGACTCTCTCAGTAACCTCCCTACCTACAAGGGTTCCTTCATTGAGAAGAGTTTTGCTGGAAACCCACTCTCTCAAGAGCCATGAATAGTGTTTATAGGGCCTATTTACTATGTGTAACAAAGATGTTGAAAAAGCAAATCTATGTTCATTTTTATAGCCCAAATGAAATATGTGATATGAAAGCAATAAAAGGTCACACAAGCTTGACACGCAAGAGTTCTTTTTAATCCAAATCAAAATGTTATCAGCTGAAAAGATTACCCAAATTCTTCGCAACGCGCTTAGTAGATTCTTACCTGTTTTTAGCAATTCTCATGCTTTTCCCAATCAAAACCAGCAGAAATCAATCAGAAACAGCAAATTTCAATCGTTAATGTTAGGTGTTAGTCCAAATCAGAAAAATAAATCTAGAAAACTACCCAAAAAAGTGAAATGACAATTGAAACTTGGCACTAAAACTCGTAAGATAGTGGGTCACCTCCCAGATGACAGTCCAGAAACTTGTACAACATTGGGTGCCAGATCATACGACGATCAAGATTCCAAATGATTCAATGATCTTGATGGTACGATTCTCAATCAAATAAACTATCGTACGACAATGGGTATCTCCTGGTATGAGTTTTTGACAAAACTCATACGACAACTGTACTGACAAAAATTAAAAATCACAACTTGGAACAAAAAATGACAAGAAGATGATAGAAATTGCTAGAAATTGAATGGAAACCCATTTCAGGGCCCCACGGTGGGCGCCAAAAATGTGTGTGTGAATTTTGCACCTGTCTGTAGACACAACACTTCAGTAAAACATTAGAGGTTAGCTAAAATTGAAATCGTGCAATGAAATGAAAACTAATCTAACCAGGCAATTTATTGCCTTCTAATAGATGCGAGTATGTATTCTCAAATTGGAGCAAGATCAGTGACCTTGACGACACCTAAATGAAAGATTTGAATGCAAAATCTAGATATGAATTGGATGCAAATTAATCTATTTTTTGGGATTTTAGATGCAATAAGATGAAAAATTTGGATATAAAACTTTTCTAGAATGAAAAACTGATATGCAATGCAATTAATCTAACAATGATATGCTAAAATATGAATGATCTCACAAAGTTGTTGATTCACAAAGAAGCTTCAATTCCTTAGATACCAATTCGCCAGCATAAGTTTGCAAATTCTGAGATATGAGATTGAAGAGCTAAGCCTTGGTTTTATAGAAATCCAGGGCTTTGGAGATGCATGGAAAAGCCATACATCACTCTTGTTGATTTTTGAGTCAACAAGGAATTAAAGATAGTTAACTCACAATAAATCATGCAAAAACAACTTTTTGATTTAAATCAGAAGTTGAGATCAGCTTTTAACTCAAAAGAGAGTTGAGTTTATTTTTAAAACAACTTGAATTGATTTTTTGATTTAGAGTTCAATTGATTTTTGGATGTGCATAATAATTATGAATTAAATAAATAAATAAAGTGATTTATTTCCAACTTAACTGATTTTAAAAATAAAATAATTGATCTATGGGTTAATCAATTATTAAATCAAACTTTTATTCCAAATAATATCATTAAATATGACAACTTGCTTTAATTAATTAAATAAGAATTTAATCAATTAATGATAGGAATTTTGATTTATTGTCAAATTTAAATAATAATAATTAGGAATAAATATAATTAAATCTAATTAAGTAATTAAGTGGCAGTATTAAATCTAATTAATTAAATATTCAAAATATTCAATTAATTAAACTTTAGGATAAATAAGATTGATCGCCAAATAATTATTAAGTCAAAGATAATTAAGATAATTAGGAATATTACTAGGAATATTCCCCGATGCAGAATTTGAGATGATCAATTAGGATTTGATGATGTTCATATGTGCCTTAGGTTAGGACTTTGATGTCGATTTCATTCGATGTGTCGATATAGGAGATTAATGAGCCTATAGCCCATTTTGGGGGTATTACAAGAAGCAACTACTTTGGTCAAAAAGTATGGTAGTTATTTAATCAAGTTTTTAAAATTTACCTATTTGTGAATAGGTGGGTTTGATGGCTATCTCCTCAAGTTATTGTAATGTCCCAAAGGTGATTTCCTCCCAGAGGTGATTTTGGTCTAGAGGTGTTTTCAATTCTGGAGGTGATTTCTGTCTGGAGGTGATTTTTGTCCCGGAGGTGTTTATGTCCCAGAGGTGATTTATGTCCAGAGGTGAATTCTATCCTGGAGGTGTTTTTGTCCCGGAGGTGATTTATATCCTAGAGGTGATTTTAGTCGGTAACTAGAGTGGCAGTAGTAGCGTACGTAGGAGAAAGTGTTTGTACGAAGTTGAGAGGTTGCAAGTCATACAGTTGGATGGTCTTACTATGGGAAGTTTATACAGTATGATTGCGTGGGGTTGTACAGCTAAGACTGTTATATGGAGTTATTGCCTAAAATTGTATGGTTGGATAGGAGACCGTACAGTATGAAGGCCGTACTTCTCAGATTCATCTTCATTTGTATAGTTTGGCAGCCCAAAATGATATTTGCTAGAGTACCAAAACTTAGTACAATCGATAATATTTATATGATGTTGATATAATTATCAATGCCACATAACAAACTAATGATATTGATATTATGCAAAGATGTATAGTCGCACATGCAAGAGGATCCAAGAATAATATTTCTACAAACACCAGAGCAATGAATGTCAAATACCAACAATGCCACCAGTTGCATTAATATCAAAGATGCAAATAGATTTCACAGATGTATACAAAGATGGTGTTTTAGATTTGCCAAATCCAAAACAAAAAAAACACAACAGAATTGGTGCACAGTGAAATATCAGAGTGATATTCCCGACGATAGACTAGGGTGGCTATTAACTACTGAAACTACAATAAACCAAATAGGGAGGATCTTTCACCTCCGAAATGGCAACCGATAGAATCCCAACAAGAATTTACAAATACAAATAAAATATCAAATCTCAACATGAAAAATACATCCTACACGCTGATCATAAATACCCCTTCAGAGAAATTCCCGAGGGTTTGCAAAAGAATGTCGATACAAAAAATGACTATAGACAATAATAATAAAAATGGGCCCCCTTTTATTAATTAAAGGTTCATTTATAATATTATTTAAATTTTGGAATGAATAATTTATTAAAAATGGGGACATTACAAATCCTCACCACCCAAAGATTGCTTGCCCTCAAGTAATCCATCATCAATACTCCAGTATTCCAAACAGGTGCAGACACTGATAATTGTATCCACTGGAACCCTCAAGCTACAACATGACCATGCACATGCACCTAGAAATAAGTGAGAAAAGTAACTCTCCATCAAGCTTTCATTTCTCCACTCTAATATAATTATTGTCATGCCTAGAGTCACCAGGATTCCATTGAAACCAAATATCAAAGATATCGATGCTCAGATCCTAAGCCAAGTGCGGACATTGGTAGCAATATCTATTGAAAACTCTTTGTTGATCCTGGACCACATGTACATAATTAGATTTAGTTGGTACTAGTAAACCATCATCAAGATTTCATTGCGCCTCTTTGATATAAATATTGCCATACCCTTCACCATGATCCCAACAATGTCAATCGATGAAATCTTTCATGCCATCATGTTCAACAATCTCTTCTGGTATGGCCACAGACACATATGTTGACATTGACATGAACTTGGCCATGTCCCTAACCATGTACACAATGATGGAAAGAGACACAAACAAAGACACCATGGCAACAGATAGAGCCTTGATGGTGGACAAAGCCTCAGCAATGGATGGAGGCTCGGTGAAGGATGGAGCCTTGGTGATAGACACAACCTCAGTGGAAAATAGAGTCTCAGCAGTGACAATAATGAAGAGAACCTCAATGGCAAACAAAGTCTCAATGATGATAGTGATGGTGATAGAGAGAAGCTCAGTGATGGATGAAGCCTTAGTGACAGACACCATCTCCACAGCGGACAAAGTCTCAACGAAAATAATGACAAAGAGAACCTCGATGGTGAACAAAGTCTCAGTGATAAACATAACCTCAGTAGTGGATAGAGTCTCGATGGCGATGATGATAGATAGAGCCTCGGTGAAAGACACAGCCTTGGTGATTGACATAGACTTAGTGACTGACACAACCTCGATAATGGATAGAGTCTCAACGATGATGACGATGGTGATGGACATCACCTTGGTGACATATAGGGCCTTGATGAAAGACATAGCCTTGATGAATGACATGGCCTTGGTGACTAACACAGCCTCGAAGATGGACATGGACTTGATGACAAATATAGCCTCAACAATAGACACAACCTCGGTGATGGATAGAGCCTCGGTGACAGACACAGTCTTGGCAACTGATGAAGCCTCAACGATAGACAAAGTTTTAGTGTTAGACACAACCTTGATGATGGACACTACCTTGGTGATAGATAGAACCTTGGTAATGGACAAAGCCTCAGTGAAAAATAGAGCCTCGATGGAAGATAGAGCCTCAGTGATGTACAAAGCCTTAGTGGTAGACACAACCTCAGTGACGGGCACAATCTTGATGACAGACAAAGCCTCGACAACTTACAAAACCTTGATGACAAAAAAGGTCTCGACAAAAGACACAATAATAGACACAACATCGGTGATAGATGCAACCTTGGCAACTGATGGAGCCTCGACGATAGACACAACCTTGGTGACAAACACAACCTTGACAATCGACACAGCCTCGGTGAAAGACACAACTTGTTGTACATAAGGAAGGGATCCATACTTAATCAACTGAAGGCATGACTCATGAAATTGATTAGTGGCAGAGATTATGTCACCTTGATCTGTCCAGGTTGTCTTGGCAAGATCCATGAAAAAAACTTCTTCATTTTTTAGGTGTTCTCCACATGTAGGTGTAATAGCAAGATTTAGCAGATCCTCCTAGAGTAGCCTTGCAATCATTCCTTCACCCTCCTCATGTAATGCATCACCCTTATCATCATCATCAACCTTCTCCCACTTGTGCAAATGAGATATTAGTTTTTCTTCGCAATGCATGAATACATTACTCACCAATCTACACGCTACCATAGACGGGGCACATTCTAGATTAGGAACAACCCACAACATAGATGTGATAGGTTGGGATATTTCATCCATCTCTTCAATGTACAAAATCATAAGTCTCTCCATAGCAACTAAAACCTTAGTATCATGACACTCCTTGATTGTGACCAAGAAGTGATGAAACATATCATGGATCAAGTCTTGCAACTCTAGATCTAAGAGGAGGTTACTTACTTTAACATTTGCACAATTATCCAATATTGTAGATCTCCAGCCAAAAGGGTCACCACTAAACTCATCAAGACTCTGAAAGCTACCAATGATCAAATGCAATATCTCTATCATAGTGTTTTCATCATACAGTTCTCTAGGAGCCTAGATTCTCAAAATCTCACTGAGACATGCTACAGCTGCCAACTTCATTTCCTTTTCATGTTGTCTCAAAAGCTTGGATTGACTTAAGGCATCCTTAATTGAAGAAAGGATCCTCTGTATAAATCTTGAAGGTAATTAGCCCACCTTACAAAAACATACTTCCAATATATATAATGGAAGATCAACACCCTTGCTAAGCTCTTTACCAATCTTTTTTAGTGCCTTCAACCACCACTGCCCATCACGGTTGGGTGTCATGGTGTGATCTAAATCCCAAAATCTCTCAATCATCCTAATAGGCTGGCAAGATCACCAGCTTTGATACCACTATAATGTCTTGAAGGTGATTTTGTCCGAAAGGTGATTTCAGTCCGGACATATTTTTAGTTCCAGAGGTGATTTATGTCTAGAGGTAAATTATATCCCGAAGGTGTTTCTGTCCCAGAGGTGATTTCTATTCCAGAGGTGATTTCTATCCTAGAGGTTAATTTTGTCCTAGAGGTTATTTCTATCTCAGTAGTGATTTTGGTCACAGAGGTGATTTCAGTCGGTAACTAGAGTGGCAGCAGTAGCGTACATAGGAGCAAGTGTTTGTACGAAGTTGAGAGGTTGCAAGTTGTAGGTTGGAAGGTCATACTATGGGAAGGTCGTACAGTATGATTGTTTGGGGTCATACAACTAAGAATTCTCATATGGAGTTATTGCTTGAAATCATACGATTGGATAGGAGACCATACTGCTCATATTCATCTTCATTTATGTAGTTTGGTAGCCCACAATGATATTTTCTAGAGTACCGAAACTTAGTATAATCGATATTGTTTATATGTTGTTGATATAATTATCAATGCCATATAACACACTAATGATATTGATATTATGCAAAGATGTAGAGTCACACATGCAAGAGGATCCAAGAATAATAGTACTATAGACACCAGAGCAATGAATGCCAAATACCAACAATGCCACCAGTTACATTAATGCCAAAGATGTAAATAGATTTTGCAAATGTATACAAAGATGGTGTTTTAGATTTTCTAGATCTGAAACAAACAAAGCACAACAGATTTGGCGCACAATGAAATATTAGAGTGATATTCTCCACAACAGACTCGGATGGTTGTGAACCACTGAAATTGTAATAAACCAAATAGGGAGGATCTTTCACCTCTGAAATGACAACTAGCAGAATCCCAACATGAATTCACAAATACACATAAAATATCAAATCTCAACATGAAAAATACATCCTACATGTCGGTCATAAATACCCCTTCGGAGAAACTCCCGAGGGTTTACAAAAGAACACCGACATGATAAACACCTATGGACAATAATAATAAAAATGACCCCCTTTTATTAATTAAAGGTTCATTTATAATATTATTTAAATTTTGGGACCAATAATTAATTTCAAACAATTTATTAAAAATGGGGACATTACAATTGCCAAGATAGGTGGATGACAAGATCATCTTGATCGAGGTTTGTAGAAAACTCAGAAAATTCAACAAGCAATTTCAAAATAGGAAAAAGAATAGTATCCCTTTTCCCATAGCTCTCGGTCACTATAATTGCAAGTCAGTTTCAAATGCAAAAAATATTGAAAGGGAATTGGTAACTGTATGCACCCTAAAATGGTCGCCTAGACTTTGGGCCCCATTTATTTGATTTATTTATCTCTGAATCAATTTTATCAATAATCAATATTTTTCAAATTATATCAATTTCTTTGATCAAATCCTATTTCATCATTTTCAATTTTTCCATGGGCTAACTATTTTATCCTAAAGTTTTTATTTAATTAAAAAGAATATTTCCTCCCTTTTTATTAAATAAAAAGCCCCACCTTTTCTTCTTATCCTAAGTTGCACAAATAAAGCATTATTCCTATTTTATAAAAAAAAAGAAAAACACTTTTTGTCTTATATGGACACAAAAGTCAACTCCTATTTTCTCATTGGAGGATACTTGTGCACATGGATTGCTCCTCCTTCAAGCTCCACCACTGATTAAGACTTTTGCCTCTTAATCTCCATGGCCCATTCCTTTGCATTTCTTATAAAAGGAGAGCTCTCTCCTTCATTTGGATATCCATCTCTTTCATGCTATTGTTATGCTGCAGGTTTTCTAGGTGCATTTGGAGCTTTTGGAGATCATTGCTACATCAAGCTTTTCTTGGATTTCCTCATTGCTTCATAGTTTAGACTTCATTTCTTGCATTATCATAGCATCCCTAGTTTCATTTCATAGCTTAGTTCCTTTTATGCAATAGATTAATCTCACATAGTCTAAATAAGAAGGATTTGTAACACTTGTTCTTTCCTTTTCATAGAATACTTTGCATATTTGCATCCTCATTTTAGTTGCATTTCATAGTGATTCTTGAGGATATTGGCACTCTTGCCCTTGTCCTCATTTGAATCTCTCATTGTGTGGTTGACTAGCAAGGTCACAAGCTTGTAGCTCTAGCTGAGAGCAAATACATCATAGTCCCTTGCAACTCCATGCATAGAGAGCTATGAGCCGCTTTGTGAGGCCTCATTCTTGAGCAACCTTGCATGTAATGGTTCATAGAAGTGTAGTCATTTTTCTACCATACATTTTTGGCACCCACCGTGGGGCAGAGTAGATAGGCTTTGTCCTTTAGTTTCTTGCATTTTTTGTCATTTTCGGATTTTTTTTGAGAATTTTGCAGTCTCTGGTTTTCTATCTCAGAGTATCGCACAATACTTCTCAGGTATATCGCACAATATACCTTATTATACCAGTGTGACACTTCGCGCCAGAGAAGAATCGAATGCTAGTATTAAGGTATATCGCCTGGTGTCATGTGAAGTATCACCCGGGTATTATGCAGTATATCACCCAGATTGAGGTATATCGCCCGACTACAGGAAGCTGTGTCGCGTGATACTGGTGAAGTCTGAGATATATCACCTGGCAGAGAGCTATTTTAGAGCTATTTTTTTCTATCTTGCAAGTTTCAGGTTCTCTGCTAACTTTTTGAAATTTTTTGAAAATTCCAGCGTTTTCAAATTCGTGCCACTCTGGAAAATGGGTGCCCATTTTTTTAGAAATTTTTGTAAATGGTATCGAAAATTGAAGTGTGATATATCGTTGGAAAGGTCTTTTTGAGCCTAATCCAACCATGATGGTTTCATTTTCAGATTTTGTCATCTGATCAATTATTTTTGCAGATTATCTAATGTTTCATGTGCTAACCATTGTTAGATTTTGGATTTTGCTAACCTTGTTGGTCTAACAGGTTGTGGTTGTAGGTGCCTCTTGCTTAAATATTTTGTCAAAATCGCATGTCAAAGAGGGCTACTAACAGTTTTTGTAGGGCTGCCCAAGCATAAAAACAAAAAAAAAACTTGCTTGTTTATTTGCTTTCCTTTTAAGTGTGGCAAAAACTAGTTGTTTTATTTATTAGGCACTTAAGATCTTATTGTAGGAATTCTTGGGTGGTAGGAGAAGTATGCTCTTCACCATTTTGGTGAACTAGAAAATCTTGACCCATCTTTGAATTTTGAAAAGAAGAGGGTAAATGAACTTTGCTTGGTGTGTTTGGGAGAGATTCTTGAGATAGGGGAGTATGCTCTTCACCCTTGTGGTGAACCAAAAACTGTAAACCTCAAGAGTTGATCCACTTTTTGTTTAGTTTTTAGAATCTTTTAGTGGGCCTGCTCTTGAGCAATCAAGAGGAACAACCCAAGCAGGGACAACCTTGTCATCATTTTCCTTGGTGGCGAGTGATTCCAACTCACTATAATCTCAAGGCTATCAAGGACACAAAACCTTGGTAGACATAACACTTGTCTTCGCTTGATGTGAGTAGCTCATGGGATTGCAACCATGGGGAAAGCATTGAGCAAGAATGCTTAAGGTACTCTTGAGGCCGCGAGGTCCTAGTCCTTCATGAGGAGCGAGAGGGGTGTTATGAATGGAAGCCCTTACTACGAACCATTAGATAGAAGCCACCTTATTTTAGCCGCTTAGCTTCTTGGTGCAAGGATTGATCCAAGTGGACTTACCCGGATCACCCCAAGACACTCACCATATATGTTCCTTTGGTTGTGTTTTTGACACTTCCATGACAATGCCAATATCTATTGTGGGCAACCACTTTGTGTGAGGCAAGGGAGCATCAAGTTGTGGGCCAAGTTGCTAAGTAATGAGCTTTGTCCTTCTAGGTAGTAATTGCTTGAATTGTCTTCGATTGTGCTATACCAGTGTAAACGTTCTCAACATTTAAACAATCGGTAGCATTCATAGGGTGCTTTTTCAATTTTGATATCACAAGTGTTTGTCTTGGCAAGGTTGCTTTTGCCCTTATTTCAAGTGTTTGGAGACATGTTTGATCCCATACTGTTTGCAAACCTGTCCAAATGTTGTTAAAATTATGATTGAAATCAGACATTTTCACCCTAACATTCAAAAAGTCCAAGATCAGAACTTAAAACTTGAAATTTTGCACACATTTGGTCAAAAACTGCATCAGTATCGCTTGCTTGACAGAGAAATATCGTATGATAGTTTGCACTGGATTGTATCGCCTGATAGTTATTAGGTCTATCGCTTGGCATCGTGTGAAGTATCACTTGGTCCTAGGTATATCGCCTTGTCTGCCTGGAGTCTATCGCCTGAAAGTTTTCAGCAGTATTTCTAGTTTTAATCATTAAGTTGATGTTAGTCAGATTAGGTCTTTGAGTAGGTTTCTTGCTCTGTCGTTTGAGACCTGTCTTGACTCTGCATTTCTGGTTTTAGTCCTCCAGGATAGCATCATCTGATTTACGAAATCACTTTGGGAATAATTGTCAAATTAGAAGGCCATTCTTGGTGCCAAGATTCATCTCTAGGATTGTTAGCTACATTCTTGGAAAATTTTAGTGCTTTTATTGTCCAAATCGCTTTCATTTAAATCTCGATTTCAATTATATTTTGGCCTAGTCCAACCTCCTGGTTCAAAAGTGCAAGGGTAGTCACCCTTTGATTTGAAGCACCTCTTTGACAGTGTTGGTAAAGCCCCTTTTCTATCTTTTCATTTCTCTTTGGACAATAGAGGACTTTGATTATCCTAGTTTGGTGTTGACACTTTGAGAGGTCATCTTATCATTGAAAGTATCTTTCTTTCATGTCAGTTACAACAAGGTACCAAGTCAATCAAGGGAAATGACCCCCTGTTTCCTTTAGCCAGTTACCACTAGTTAAGACTCATCCACAGTATAAGGGAAAAGGACCCCTTTTTTATCAATCACCTAAGAGTGAATCTGAGGTTTGTTTTAATCCAAAAGCTAATCCTAGTGAAGTGAGCACCTCTTTTGTACCACTTTCATCAAGCATGGACATGAGTTACACTTTCACTCGACAATAAAGAGAAGCCATGAATCAAACTCTTGAGGATATCTTCCAACGACATAGGAGAGATTACGGTGGTTCTTCTCATGCTAGTCCACCTGAGTCACCTCCCAACAACGCGAGGTATTTTGATGCTCACCAACGAGCTGAGAGACATCATAAGTAAACTCACTCAGATTCAGGGTCACAACACGAGGACCAGAACAATGAATCTAGTGATCACCACATAAATGCAGCCAATGCAATAAGGCATTCGAGACCATCCTCTCCACTTAAAGATACCTCTCAATATGCAAATACGAGATTGAAAAGCATTGAGAGGGAGAAGAAAGCCTATTTGGATGAACAAGCTGCTAAAAAGGAGAAATTCAGACAACTAGAAGAAGAGGAACATGCATTATTGGACATAAGGAAGAGAGTCGCCCAAGAAGAAGAAGATAGACTCTATGCACAACAACTCCAAAGCCGATTCAATGGGAGGGGAACCAATAGTGGGACCAACTCACCCCCATCTACCCCTTCACCAAGTCCTAGAAGAAGGTCAAGGACACCCTCACGATCCCCGAGCCCTAGAGGAAGAAGGGCTTCAAGATATGATCATCATAGGAGATGATCACCTCATAGACATTCAAAGCAACCCTCCCAACAAGAACATCATGGCTCACAACATGGAGGAAGTTATGCCAAATTTGATCATATGAATTTTATGACTATGCAACAAGAACCATCCTTTCAAGCATATGTATAACGATATGTGGAACAAAACAAGGATCAATTCCTAGAAAGCCTTATCAACAAAAGTGCTAAAGTTCCATATGATTTTGACGTCCACCAAAAGATTAAGAAATAGAATTCTTCAACCAATGAGGTGATCATGCAAATGCAGAAGGATATAGAAAGGATGAGGGCTCCTAAGAGCACATTTAATTTGGACTCCATATGTCCCAACCTGATTGACAAGAGTGTGGTGTTGGTTGAGTTCCCTAAGAAAGTTGAGTTTCCAACCTATGACAAATATGATGGTGTTGGTGACCCTCATGACCATGTTCGACAGTTCTACATAATGAGCTTTTCTTTTCATCATGAAGACTCCTACTTGATGAGATTATTTCTGAGGAGTCTCAAAGGTCAAGCCATGAAGTGGTTCACCAACCTTACTCCTCCAGTAAAGTCATTTAAAGAACTCATCCAAAGATTTGTTCAGCATTTTGCTTATAATCATCAAGGTCGGTCACAATGCTTGATTTGTGCAAGCTTAAACAAAATCAAGGAGAACCTTTTGTCACTTTCCTACAAAGATGGAGACGTTTGTGCTCAAAATATCCAAGGACAATTCCTGAGGAGGAAAGAATAGACATCATTGTGAGTAACTTAGTACCAGAATTAAGATATGAGGTAAGAAAGATACCATTTAATTCTTTTGATACCATGGTAGAAGTGGCATGTCGCATAGAGGATGTCCTAAAAGAACAAGGAATTTTGGCTAAATCAACTAATAACAACAATGGCCAAAACAACAACAATAATGGTTATAAGGACAAAAAGAACTATTGGAACAAGAATAAATAGGTGGTCAATGATGGAGTTGTTGACTCACCACAACCTAAGAATGAAGGAGTTCTTAATCTCTCCAATGCGGTACAAGCCATGAAGCTGCAAGCATCCTCAGGACAACAAGAGAACAAACCCAAGTATCAAGGGAAACCTAAGAAGGAAAAGAGACAATTCACCAAACTTGGGGACTCCTATGCAGACATTTTCAAGACACTAATTGCTCATAATTTGGCGCAACCTCAGGATCCTGCCAAGCACCGCATACCCGATCCTAAACTTCATTGGTGGGATGAGAAAGCCTTTTGTGTCTTCCACAATGGAATTGGACATGATATAGAAAATTGTTTTAGGCTTAAACATCTTGTCGAAGACCTCATTGAAAGTGGGTGATTACAAGTTGATGGTTTAACTACTAATGTGGATCATAAGGCTTTTAAAGAACCCTTGCCCAAATATGAGAAAGGGGAGAATTCTAACAGCAAGCATGGCAAGGCTGCTATCAACTATACCTACACAAATGCTGAAAATGTTATTAACATGCTTGAAGTGGCTGATGACAATATCAACATGATGAGAGGGAAAGATCCTTATGGATATGATGTGGATTCAACTCCAATGTCTGATGAAGGACCCGTTCTGGTGCTAAGAGGTCCTCACTCACGAAGGATGCCCCAATCCCTCAATGTTGTCACTAGGGGTCAGGCTCAAGCTCCCATTATTATCAAAGGTCCTAGCTCTAGCAAGTCTAAGCAGCCCATGTCCAAGGGTGTTCTTCCTAAATCTATTGTTGGTCCTGATTCCAATTATAACCTTATTGACCAATTACAACGTACACCAGCATAGATATCTATTTTTGAACTTTTAAAATTGTCCCCTAAGCATAAGCGTGTCCTTGAGGACGCTTTGCGAGCAGCCAGTGTCCCTAACAACTTAGATATTGATCAATTCCAGAATATGGTCAACCATTTGGCTAGCCCTCATTACCTCACTTTCTTAGAAGAAGATGACAAATCCATCAGTCACCCACATAACTTGGCCTTACACATCGAAGTCATGATTCATAAAACCCGTGTCAGGCATGTATTGATAGATGGGGGTGCGGGGCTCAATATTTGTACCATGAGTTTGTTGAAGGCTCTAGGATATTCTGAAGAAGTCATTGACACAAGGAAAAAGATCACAATCAAAGCATATGATGAAGCAAAAAGAAGTTCTAAGGGATTGGCCATTTTGCCTATCCGCATTGGTCCAATAGAAAAGGACATCTTATTTCAAATTGTTGATGTTGGTCCTTTAGCCTACAACATTTTGCTAGGTAGGCCATGGATTCACGAAATGCAAGCAGTCCCATCAATGTATCACCAGTGTGTTAAGTTTCCCCATAATGGTGTAGAAATTTGCATACCTAGAGATAGTGCTTTGTCAGTTAATAACATTTCTGCTGGATCACATGTACCTTTGAATAGGGAAGCTGACAGCCCTAGTATTTCACTTGAACAATGCAAGCAGAAGTTTAAGACCATAGATCTTGGGATGGGAGATTATCAAATCGATTCTTTTGCAAAAATATTGATCTCTCCTAGGTCTTATGGGAAACCATCACCAAATATGAAACCTTCATCATCAGCAATGACATTATTTGGAAAATTTGTTGAGTCTTCGGTTCCTATTCAGGAAGAGAAAGAGGAAGTTGTCATAAGGGACTTGATCTATCATGAGGAAAAATACCAACACAACGAGAGCTTTTCTCCTTCACCTAAAGCTTATGGGAGAGGGTATACGTTGGTTAAGAATATGGGTTATCCAAGATATGGTCCCCTTAGACATAGGTTGGATGCTAAAGCTGAGCCTCTTAACCATACCCTATTTGGATGAAAGAATAAGTCAACAGTTGGCTTAGATTTTGAAAATAAGAAGAAGAAAGGTGTCCCTGTCCCAGATGCGACAGACAGTAACAGTGATTCAGACTACACACCTGATCTTTCTAATCAACAAGATATGTCTGATGATTGGGTGCCTTCAACAAATCTTCTTTGGGGAGATTCAAAAGATTTGATAATTGACGGTCTTACTATCCCAGCTGTGACGGATAGTGACTATATGAATGCTAGATTGACAATGGAAAGTGTTGCTATCCTAGCTGCGATGGATAGTAACAATGCTAGCATTAGAGAAGGGGAAACCTTTCCCAACCTTGAGGCTTCTACATCATGACGCCCAAATGATGATCCAGATGTTGATTGCAACAGTTGATTTGGACATGGATGTTGTCCATACTTATAGTACCCAACCTAATGTGACCAACGAGCTTAGTGTAGGACTAGAGGATTGTACTCCTCGAATTGCCTTTGTGGATGACGCTTCATTTGGTAGGATGAGTCCTAATTTGGGTATCTTAGGAGAAGACTTGATGAATCCCAATTGTATGGTCACCAGAGATAACACCTTTCACATAAATAGCATTGAACCAGTCATTGACCTACCCCTTGTTCACTATGACCTTATTGACTGGTCTTAGCGCCATCAAGAGCCTAGATTCCTCACTTTTCAGTTTGACTATGAACTTGCCTGCTATCTGAATGCTCTTGAACCTGTGGCTTCTTCCACCGATGAACTGACAACAAGTATGACAGAGCCTGATATTAAGTACCTTAGTCTAAAAATAAAAGAAAAAGAAAGAAAGAAAAATAGGTCTGATGGCGAAAACCACTTTGTGGCGGTATCAGAACCAAAAATAGTAAAAAGAGATGACGTATCTGAGGGTGAAAACCTCTTTGAGGTGCCTAAGGATGGGGTACTTAATAACTTGCCGAGTTATTTTCAGGATAGATCATCAGTATTGATTGAGCCAACAAAACCAGTTAATTTGAACACAGAAGAAGCTCCTCAAATAATTCATCTTTCTCAGTCTTTATCAGAAGAAGAAACCAAGGCATATATATAATTCTTACAAAAGAAGAAAATTAATTTTGCATGGACCTATTCAGACATGCCAGGGCTTGACACAAATCTTATAATGCATCACTTATCCATAGCTCCAGGAGTCAAACCAGTGAAACAGAGACTCAAAAAAATGCATCCACATGTAGCTCTCCTTGTCAAAGTGGAATTAGAAAAACTTTTGAGAGCTGGATTCATTAGAGCCATCGATTATGCAGAATGGATCTCAAACATAGTACCAGTTTCCAAACATGATGGGTCCATTCGTGTATGCACAAATTTTAGAGATTTAAACAAAGCATGCCCAAAGGATGATTTTCCACTTCCAAACATTGACATGATAGTGGACATGACAGCAGGCTATGAAATATACTCTCTAATGGATGGCTTCTCAGGATATAATCAAATTAAAATAGCTCCTGAAGACCAAGAGAAAATAGCATTCACATGTGCATGGGGAACCTATTGCTGGAACGTCATGCCATTTGGGTTAAAGAATGCAGGAGCAACATACCAACGAGCTATGACCACAATTTTTCATGATATGATGCATAAGAACATGGAAGATTATATGGATGATACCCTGGCTAAATCAAGAAAAAGGGATGCACACCTTCTCGATTTGGAAGTAATTCTCGATCACATGGAACAGTTTCAACTTAGATTGAATCCAAAGAAGTGCACATTTGGTGTCACCTCAGGCAAACTTTTAGGATTTATAATATCAGCAAAAGGTATAGAGGTTGATCCCGAAAAGGTCCAAGCAATTTTAGATATACCACCTCCAAGAAACATTAGTCAGATGAGAAGTCTTCAGGGTTGACTCCAGTCAATTAGGAGGTTTATCTCACAGCTGGTAGATAGAGCACAACCCTTTAATAAGACACTGCATAAGGGTGCTTCTTGTGTATGGAATGAGGATTGCCAAAAGAGCCTAGATCAAATTAAACAATACTTGGCTAATCCTCTAATTTTGATGCGGCCTATTCCTGGGAAACCATTAATTTTATACATTTCAGCAACAGAGTCTTCTTTGGGGGCATTGTTGGCTCAATTAGATGATACTGGGAAAGAAAGGGCCATATACTATATCAGCCGTACTCTAGTCTCCTATGAGATCAATTATAATAACATTGAGAAGTCTTGTCTTGCAGTGGTGTTTGCTTCTCAAAAGTTGCGACACTATATGCTTGCTCATACTATACATTTGGTTGCAAAAATTGATCCTCTTAAGTACTTGCTTAGTAAGGCTACTCTCACAGGTAGACTTGCTAAGTGGATGATGGTTTTGACTGAATTTGATATAGAGTACGTTGAGAGAAAGGCCATAAAGGGGCAAGCTATTGCTGATCAATTAGCTGATTTTTCAGTTAAGGATAGTATGCATATTCAGGTAGAATTCCCAGATGAACACATCTTGTATATGACTACCTGCACTTGGAAGATGTTCTTTGATGGTTCCCACATGCAAAATGGATCAGGTGCTGGAGTATTATTTGTCTCTCCACATGGGTACAACATTCCAAAGTCTTACAAACTTTTATTCCCATGTACGAATAATATTGCAGAATATGAAGCTTTAACCAATGGATTGAGAATGGCTATAGAATGGAACATAACAAAGTTACATGTCTTTGGCGATTCTCAGTTAATCATCAACCAAGTCAATGAGGAGTATCAAACCAAGGATGATAAATTGATACCCTACAAAAAGATGGTTGACTCATTGAGACGTTACTTTACATTTGTGACATTTCAATAGATCCCTAGGACAGAGAACAAAGCTGTAGATGCTATGGCCACATTAGCTTCACTCCTTCAATTGGAAACACATGAATCAAGATTCAAATTCCTGGTGGAAGAGCTACACCATCCCATATTTGACTCATCTGAAATCCATGTCATTTGTACCCTTGTCACACATGAGTCTTCCTGATATGGTGCTCTCTATTCATATCTTCGTGATGGCATCATCCCCAACACATTCAACCATTCTGAACACTGAAACCTCATCCGTAATGCCTCTCGCCACACCCTTATCTCTGGTGATTTATATAGGAGGGGTTTAGATGGGATGCTCCTTAGGTGCTTGGAAAAGGAGGAATCCGACCAAGTGTTAGTTGACATCCACGAGGGCATTTGTGGTGGACATTCTAATGGTCTTGCCATGGCCCGAAGGTTGCTTAGGCCGGGGTATTATTGGCCCACAGTGCAGATAGACGTAGTAGCCTTTGATAAGTCTTGTAAAAAATGTCAGAAACATGGAAACCTGATTCATGCTCCAGGTAGGGATCTGATTCCTTCTGTTTCTCATTGGCCATTTCAGCGCTGGGCCTTTGATCTAGTTGGGCAGATTCACCCCAACTCATCAGGTGGACATAAGTTCATTATTACTACTACTAACTACTTCACAAAATGGGTGGAAGTCGTGCCACTTTTTGTAGCTTCAGGGAAGACTATCTCTTTGTTCATCTTGAATCATATTATTTGCCGATTTGGAGTACCTTCTGAGATTATCACTGATAATGGAGGTCAATTCAAGAATAAGGACCTAAAGCATTTATGCAAAAAGTTTAAAATCAAGCAACATTGGTCCTCCATTTACTTTCCACGGGGAAATGGACAGGCAGAGGCTTCCAATAAAACCATCCTTAAGATTCTTCATAGGACAGTGCACAAGAATGGCAGGGATTGGCACTTGCAAATCAATCCGGCACTATGGGCTTACAGAACTAGCATTCGTACACCTACAGGAGCTACTTCTTTTGCTCTTACCTATGGCGTTGAAGCAGTGTTGCCCTTAGAAGTAGAGATACCTTCACTTAGAGTCTCACTCAAAGGCTTGATAACAGATGAGGATTACTGTGCCATGAGGTTACAGGAACTTGAACTTCTAGATGAGAAGCATAAGGCTTCATTTGATCATATGAGAGTGTATCAGAAGTGTATGTCCAAAGCATTCAACAAGAAGGTTCACCCTAGAGAGTTTCAAATAGGTGATCTTGTTTTGCGAGAGAACCCTAAGAACCAACAGAACAGAGAACAAAAGGGTAAGTTTGAACCTAACTGGCTTGGACCATATGTCATCACAACTGCTTTTGGTACAGGTGCATATTTACTATCAGATCCAGATGGAGAACAACTCCCTGATCCCATCAACATTTTGCACCTCAAGAAGTTCTATCCTTGATGCCCATTTCTATCTGGGGGCATCCTTTGTACATATTTATGGATCCTGAAAAATACCAAAAAAATTGATATATGACGCTGAAAAAATCCTTAAAAACATAAAAAGTCCTAAAAAAAAAAAAATTCAAAAAATTCAAAAAAAAAAAAAAAAGTGCCTTGGTGAAAACCTGGAAATAGGCGCCTTGGTAGCAAAAAAAAAAAAAAAGAGAAAAATTGCAATAAAAATCCAAGTGGTGAAAACCTAGAAACAAGTGCTACTTGAGGTCTTTGCACCCCTATTTGTTAGCATGTGTCCTCGACACTGAACCTTTCTCCATCATGTCTTGACCTTATTTGACCTAGTTTGGAATTGGTCTTTGTCTTTGTCTAGGGGGCATACCTGTTAGCATCGGTCCTTTAGATGCGTTTGTCTCTTGGGGCATTTCACAACAGGTGTTTTTCAACACCACCCCAAACAGTGTTTTTCAACACTACCATTGCGTTGAGTGTTCCTTAACACTTATCAGATGTCTTATCCAACAGTCTAGTATGATGCGACATTGCTCATTTGCAGATGTGATACTCAAAGTTTGACTCTATGACCAACACACACGCACTTAAACAATCAACTCGTTGAGATATGTTGACTTTATTTTTTTCTTTGTGTGCTGTCTATGAGGATTTCTTTGATGAGTGGTCTCTCCTTGAGAAGTTTTCGATGATGCATAACTAGAAGATTGAGGGTATGAGAACATGTTTTATTTCTTTATCTGCTTGTGGGTATATTTTGTTGATCCTAACTGTCATGAGCATTTATGTTGGTCTTACTTGACACTATGGATTGACAAGGTATTATCCTTGACTGTTTTGCAAGTGCATGCTTCTAGCTATCCTGAATTTCATATGTCTTGATACAAGCATAATCTTGCCATATCAAACTTAGGTGATCTCACTGCATTAGTCATCTTGACCTACATGTCTTTGATGCCTAGGTGAGATTCCCACATATCTATCTGATAAAGATCATATTCATATTCACATAGTCATACTAGTGTGTATTGTATGATCTTACGACATTACCAATAACGCTCGATGATGATAATTAGATGTCTATAAGTGTTGTGACCTTGCAAGTCAACCACTTTCATAGTAGCTTGCATTCTTAGGTTCATCATAGTTTAGTTTTTGCATCTTGCATATGGAGAGAGCTCTCCCTTTATGTTTCATGGACTAGTTGGTCAATTGTGCTCATTTTTTGATTCTTCTTGATCATATCTTTCATTTCTAATCTTTCATATCACATCATTTTCTATCCATTTTCAGACTCGAAATCAAAATCTAAGTCACGTTTCCAAGCTTTTCCCTTGTTCTGCGTAGTTGATTGACCTTTTGAGGCATAATTATTCAATCTTTGATGGACTTTCTTCCTTCCATGTCTCTCAAATTTTCTAGTCTTTCATTCACTCTATTTCTAGTATTCTATTTCTATTCTTCTACTTCCTCACTGGGGCATGTTTCATTGCCTAATGGTTATCCTGTTATCATTTATCTTCGATTATGATTTCATTTCGATTTGATCATCTTTTATCAATTTTTTGTTCTTCTCTATCTGATTTTGATTTCGATTCTGAGGGGGCAGTATCTATGGGATTCTCATCCCTGATTCCTTGATTTTCCTGATTCAGACATCTTTTGTGAGCTTTTGCTCAAATTTGAGATTCTTATCTCTTACTTTGAATGTGATCCTGAATCGACCTCATGTTCAAAGGTCTTTTTTTATGCTTTGTCCAGATATGATCCCAAATTGACCTCATATCTGAGTTGTTTTGTGATCCCAGATCGATCTCACATTTCAACTTCATTCTTTGACTACATGTGTTCCCAAATCGATCACACATTAGTCAAAGAGGGGCAAATGTATGCACCCTAAAATGGTCACCTAGACTTTGGGCCCCATTTATTTGATTTATTTATCTCTGAATCAATTTTATCAATAATCAATATTTTTCAAATTATATCAATTTCTTTGATCAAATCCTATTTCATCATTTTTTATTTTTCCATGGGCTAACTATTTTATCCTAAAGTTTTTATTTAATTAAAAATAATATTTCCTCCCCTTTTATTAAATAAAAAGCCCCACCTTTTCTTCTTATCCTAAGTTGCACAAATAAAGCATTATTCCTATTTTATAAAAAAGAGAAAAACACTTTTTGTCTTATATGGACACAAAAGTCAACTCCTATTTTCTCATTGGAGGATACTTGTGCACATGGATTGCTTCTCTTTCAAGCTCCACCACTGATTAAGACTTTTGCCTCTTAATCTTCATGGCCCATTCCTTTGCATTTCTTATAAAAGGAGAGCTCTCTCCTCCATTTGGATATCCATCTCTTTCATGCTATTGTTATGTTCCAGGTTTTCTAGGTGCATTTGGAGCTTTTGGAGATCATTGCTACATCAAGCTTTTCTTGGATTTCCTCATTGCTTCATAGTTTAGACTTCATTTCTTGCATTATCATAGCATCCATAGTTTCATTTCATAGCTTAGTTCCTTTTATGCAATAGATTAATCTCACATAGTCTAAATAAGAAGGATTTGTAACACTTGTTCTTTCCTTTTCATAGAATACTTTGCATATTTGCATCCTCATTCTAGTTGCATTTCATTGCATTTCATAGTGATTCTTGAGGATATTGGCACTCTTTCCCTTGTCCTCATTTGAATCTTTCATAGTGTGGTTGATTAGCAAGGTCACAAGCTTGTAGCTCTAGCTGAGAGCAAATACATCATAGTCCCTTGCAACTCCATGCATAGAGAGCTATGAGCCGCTTTGTGAGGCCTCATTCTTGAGCAACCTTGCATGTAATGGTTCATAGAAGTGTGGTCATTTTTCTACCATACAGTAACTTGATTAACATATTTTGTTATAAGATGAGATTCCATTTTGATAGTAAAGGGTATATGATAATCTCTAGTTAGGCCTTGTCTTCCTGCATTTTCAAAATATTTAATACTTTTGGGAGGATTGTGATGATGAATATGAATCTAGAAAATGGGAGTGGTCAAGACGCACCTTGAAGAAAATGAGGAATTTTAAGATGGATTGGATTGTTGATGAAATATAAGATGATGGGTTTGATTTGATAGATACAAGATCAACCACTCCTATAAATCAATTGGAAAGATCAAAAATTAAGAGAAATCAATGAAAGAATTGCTTTACTAATCAAAAGATTAGAAGCTTGGGTTAAAAGGAAAATAGTTGAAATGACTACAACAAAACCACCAAGTAAGAAGGAACCTCCCAAGAGAAAAAGTGATGATCAAGAGGGATCTTCTTCATCCACTCCATATAAAGAACCAATTGTAGATTATGGTTCTCAACTGATTTCTTAAAGGGATGGTGGTGATGAGGATTCATAAAAGAAAAACAACCTCCAAAAAACTTGTAGTGATGAGTCAAAAGAGAAAAATAAAAAGCTAGAATCCAAAGAAAAGGTTATGGACCCTATGCAAGGAGGAGAGAAGGTGAAAATTCCAATAAAAATCCAAGATGATCCTGAAAATAATGAAGCGATACCAAAATTTTCACCTTCTATCCTTATTGACTTTCTCCCATAGGAGGTACCTAATCCAATTGTGAACATGCCATCACCTCCTTCAACAGAAATAGTTCTTCCCACAGATGAAGTTCTCGAAAAGATTGTTTATACTCCACCTATGCAACGACATCCTAAATACATAGAAATACCAAAATCCTCACAATCTCTTCCTCCCTCATGGGTAGAGCAGAGTTTGATAAAGAAGAGAAATATGGTAGAGTTGGTTATCACTAAGTTCAACATAGTTTCAAATACCTGAAAAATAGAAGAAAATCAAAGTTGCCTTGAGATTTAAAAAAGATTTAGTAATAGGAAATTGTTAATATTATTTAGAACAATAGAGAGGGGGGTGAATTAATTGTTCTTAGGTCCAGATGTATCAATTAAACTTTTAAACACTTCAACCGCTCAAATCTAGTAATCAACACTACTCGGTCATTATAGAATGTATATCAGAAACATATAATAGTGCAGTCCACTATCCAACAGTATTTAACTTGCAAAACATAGAAATTTTCAAACCAAAACATTCACACAAGTATTGACACCGGGATTTATAGTGGAAACCCAATTTGGGAAAAAACACTTTGTAACATGTTATTGATATGTTCACTCTTCTAAAGTGAGCTCTGTGAAAAGCCAACCCTATCAAAGGTTTACAAACACATTGCTAGGTGTGACCTTGTTAAAGGATTTCAACCACCTTGTTAGGAGTGTGCCTTATTAGAGGACTTAAGTACATTCTATTAGAATGCAACTTTGATTAAAGGATTTATACAATGATTGTTAGGTCAACCTTGATTAAAGGATTTTGACTGATATAATGGTTAAAAGGTAACAGTAATATTTGATCTGAAAACATACAACTCACTTTGTAAATAATAGATCCAATTCTTACATATATGTTGGCTTACTGACTAAGTTCCATTTCCATCTCCATCACTGATCTGCTTAGAAATCCCTTCAAGCAATCACAACTCTGATCAACTCCTTCACCTTCAGCCTTTCTTCTTTTTCAATCAATAACATCAACAACTCCAGCATCTCTCTCAACCTCACACTTAGGTTTCCTTAATACCTCTTTGATAGGTAGATCCATCTTTTGCCGCTTAATCTCCTCTGTAGATCTTAGGGTTAGATTATATTCATCCTTCCAACATTATGTTCTTCATCCATCCTTCTAGAAACATCTTTAATCTCTTTATTGGAATCACAATAAAATGGTTTACTATGCATTAAATGCTCCATACAATCAATTAATAAAGTCAACATGATTTACATAATCCAAGAATTCAACTATGTCGGCTAAGAATCTGAATTCTTCCTCAAATGTAAATTACTGACGTTCGGTCAATACTGTATTCAACTCCTTGATCATCATTGCGTAGCTTAGTTACCACCTCAAATTGTTTCCCTTAGCTAATGTTGTCTCCCTTAGCAATACATTGATGTTTAGTCAACACTGAATTTACTCAGCATATACTGGCTCGGTCAACACTAACATCACTCGACTTAAACTAGATTTCTTCACTTTTTCTTGGTTAAGCCTACTTGTTAAGTCTTGCTTCTTACTTAAAGAAATAATACATTATCTTATCATTGTGCCACATAATCAATTACTCATTAAAGTATTGAATAACTCAACCTTTCTCTAGGTTCTATTGTTATCACCCTTACCCTAATCCTTCTCATTACTCAATAGATATAGTACTTTCTTAGATAGCAATAGTCTTACCAATTAAGGTTTGACATCAATGACAATACAATAATTGCTTCAATTGCAATTTCCAATAATCTCCCTCTTTGGCATTGATGGAAACACCATATGAATAACACATGATTTACCAACCAATCCAAAACGTGTCTTTACATCAGAAACATTTGTAATATCCTTAGCTTCATTCTGATTCTGAATCTCTTAGCCTAGCTTGCTTGACTGTCCACATAGTTACTCCTTCTGAATCTTTTATTTGTCTCTCTTCCTTTGATTCTTTGAATGATTTCCTCTTTTATGTGTTTTCATCTCTGAATCTCTCCTTCTTTGACAATAATGCCAAAGAAGCATCTAGAAATTGCATCTTTCAGATGTAGATGTCATCTTGTCAGTTTAGTAACAATATTTCTCCCTCTATCATCTTGCTTATGACTGATTATAGCTTTGCTATACTTTTCACAACTCTAGCTGCTCTTAAAGTGTGACCTTTTATGCATCAATTTGTCAGATACACTTTGTAGCACATTTGATGCAATGCTCCTAGCTTGACTAGGCAGCCTCAGTTAGGGGAAGAACCCCTAATTTACCTCTCAGATATTCATGAGCCTCCTTAGGTAATGCTTTTGTGAATATGTCTGCTAGTTGTTCCTTTGTATTTACATATTCCATTCTCACCTCTTTATCTTGTACCAATTCCCTCAAGCAATGATACTTGATGGCACTATGTTTGGTCTTTGTGTGCATCACTGGATTCTTTGATATGTTGATAGCACTTGTGTTGTCACAATATATGACAACTAGTTCGGTGATCTCCTCTTTCATGCCTTTCAACAATTGCTTAATCCATACCAGATTTGAATAGTTCACTGCAGCTGCTACATACTTAGCTTCAGCTGTAGATTGGGAAATGCAATTTTGTTTCTTGCTTGTCTAGGAAAGTAATCTCTGTCCAAGAAATAAATCTCCACCACTAGTACTTTTTCTGTCATCCACATTTCCTACCCAATCTGCATCAGTATAGACTCTTAGTTCAAATCTCTCGTGCTTTTTATAGTACAGTCCATAGTCTTTTGTCCCTTTCAAATATCTCATTATTCTTTTCAGAGCCATCATATGACTTTCCTTAGGATTGGCAGAGAATCTTGCCACAATCCAAACTACTAGAGCAATATATGGTCTATTGTGAACAACATATTGCAGCTTTCCAATCATGGATCTATACAGAGTTTGGTTTACTTCAGCAGTATCATCATTTTTAGATAGTTTATGTCTAGTAGCCATGGGAGTACTTATTGGCCTTGAGTCCTCCATACCAAAGGTTTTCAGTATCTCTTTAACATATTTAGATTGTGTGAAAAAAATACATTTCTCCATCCGATATACTTGTAAGCCAACAAAGAATGTTATCTCACCAAACATAGACATTTCAAACTCAGTTTGCATCTCATTTGAAAATTTCTTACACAGGTCATCTTGTTCTCCAAATATGATATCATCTACAAAAATATTAGCTAACAAGATCCATTTACCTTCTTCATATTTCATGTACAGATTGTTGTTGTCATTTGTCCTTGAGAATCTAATCTGTATCAAGTAATTATGCAGCCTCTCATACCATGCTCTCGGGGCTTGCTTCAATCCATACAACACCTTATTTAGCTTGTAAACCATGTGTCTCTTGTTTGGATCAACAGATCCTTGAAGTTTCTCAATGTAAACTTCTTCTTTTAATATACCATTTAAAAATGTAGACTTGACATCCATTTGGTATACCTTGAAATCTCTGTAGGCAGCATATGCAAGTAGAGTTCTCACTCCTTCTAATCTTGCTAGCAAATAGGGGCAAATGTCTCCCCATAGTCTATTCCTTCTTCTTGTGCATAACCCTTGCATACCAACCTTGCTTTGTTCCTTGTGATTTGTCCATGTTCATTAAGCTTATTTCTAAATACCCATTTTGTTCCAATGATATTTCTATTTTCTAGTCTAGGCACCAGAGTCCAGGTTTCATTCTTTTCTATTTGGTTTATCTCCTCATTCATAGCTTGAATCCATTCTTCATTTTTTAATGCCTCCCTTGTTGTCTTAGGCTCAAATTCACACAATAAACATGTAGGATCTCTTAACTTGCTTCTAGTTAGAACTCCAGTTTCTTTATGTCCAATAATTTTCTCAGGCTTGTGATGTCTCCTTACATACTGTGCCAAAATAGGTTCAACTTTCTTTTCTCCTTGCTCTTCAGGTTCATCAATAAGATTATCAGATTCAGCCTCTGATTGCTTGGCAACCTCTTCCTGATGCTCAACAACATCCTCCTATCACTCGGCAGCATCCTCCTGATGCTCAACAATATCTCCCTGATGCTCGACATTTCTTACCCGAGACTCTGCATCAGGTGCAAGTGTATTACTTGCCTCTCCTTCTTCTATATAGAAAAAAGATCTATAATCTTTAGGTTCTCTTTTGCTTTCCTATTCATTTTTCTCTGCATATTCATCAACCTTCACATTTACACTTTCCACAATTTTGTTAGTGTTAGAGTTTAGACACTTGTAAGCTTTACTGTTTGTGGAATAGCCTAAGAATATGCTCTCATCACTTTTAGCATCAAAATGTCCATTCCTATTATCTTTTAGTATATAGCATTTGCTCCCAAAAATTCTAAAGTATTTTACATTAGGTGCATAACCGTGCCATAGTTCATAAGGTGTAACATTTGTACCTTTTTTATTTGTACTCAGTTTAAGGTATAGACAATTGTAATTACAACTTTTTTCCAATACTTTTGTGCAACATTCTTCTTAATCATTAGTGTCCTTGCATAATCCATGATAGATATGTTCCTTCTCTCTACTATACCATTGTGTGGAGGTGTTCTAGGTGTAGACATCTGTCTCTTGATTCCTCTATCATTGCAGAATAGATTGAACTCATTTGATATAAACTCTCCACCTCGGTCAGATCTCAGACATTTCAGGTTCCTACCTATCTCCTTTTCAACCTTATCCAAATACCACTTAAACAACTGAAATGCATCATATTTTTCTTTTAAGAACATTACAGTCATCATTCTAGTGTAATCATTAACAAACAGAATAAAGTATTTAGCACTACAATAGCCTTGTACACCCATAGGTCCACAAAGGTTAGTATGAACCAGATCTAAAACTTTTTCAAAAGTAAAAGTCTTGCTCTTGAAACTAGACTTTGTCATTTTACCCAACTGACATTGTTTGCACATCACATTATCAAATTTCTTCAATATAGGAAAACCTCTAACTTTCTTATTTTTACTAATATTTACCATATTGTCAAAGTTAACATGACATAGCCTCTTATGTCATAGCCATATATCATCAATTTGTGCAACCAAACATGTCTTTTTAGATAGGTCTAGATAGAAAAAATTATCTCTTGTCTATTCTCCACTCCCAATCAGCTCACCAGTGGCATCAAATATTTTAGCCTTCCTGTGATGAAAATCCACTTGATAACCAATGTTATTAAGTTGTGCAACACTTAGCACATTATAGTTAAGACCTTCAACCCAATAAGCATTTTCACAAGTGATCTTATCAGTCAGCTTAATCAATCATTTACCCTTTACAGGACATGGTGCATCATTACCAAACTTAACACTTCTACCTTTTTAATGATCCAGGGTATCAAATTTACTTTTGTCACAAATCATGTGGTATAAGCAACCACTATCAATAATCCATTTATCACCTTTTCTCACATAAGAAACAAGTGCATTTTTCTCATCTTCATCAGACTCATCTTTCATAGAAACATAGACTACTTGAATTTCAAAATCATCATTATCAGTGTCAGTTTCTTCTTCAGCAATGTAACAGGATTTCTTACCTTTATCCTTGTAGTCCTTGTATCTTTGGTAATCTTTATTTTCTCTCTTGCCCTTGTACTTGCTTTCTCTTTCTTTATCCTTGTCATTCCTATCAAGAAATCTTGCAGCTATATGGCCAACTTTGTTACATGAGAAACATATGATAGGAAGTTTACCTTTATACTTGACTTTTCCTCTTTTCAATCTTCTGGCCATAAGAGCTTCAAGATCCTCTAGTTCTTCATCAGAAGTGTCACTACCACTTTCACTCTCATTGACACATCTTTCTTTTTCCTTTTTAGACTTATGCAAAACCATTTGTGACTTGAATGCATATTCAACATTAGCAATAGTGAAGTTATCATAATTAGAAAGCTCAAAAGCAGTAAGCTTACCAACAAGACTTTCCAGTATTAGAGCATTACTAGGGTTACATCTAGATTCTTGAATTGCTAAAATTTTGATGGCATATATAGGATGCAAAGTTCTCAATACCTTTCCAATAAGAGTCTCATCATAAATAGTTCCATTAGCTCCTCTAATAGCATTTCCAACCTCCTTTATCCTACCACAATATTGAGCAATATTCTCACCTTCTTGCATTTTTATTTCATCAAACTTACCTCTCAGGCTTTCAGATTTTGCCCTTAGTACATTTATATCACCACCATAGACATTTGCAAGAGTGTCCCACATTTTCTTTGCATTTATTCAATCTTTAATGTATTCAAATTTAGGGTAGCTTAAGGCAGATGTAATATCCAACATTTCTTGATTGTGTTCTTGTTTAGCTCTCATCTCCTCGACAGTCAAAGGTGCAGTAGGTGTAGCATAGTCATGTTCAACATAATATTTCACCGAGTCACCAATACCAGCTAGATGTAGTTTCATCAAACTCTACCATGCAAGGAAGTTCTCCTTATTCAACTTCGGTACCTCCTTATACATCTTGATCATTTACTTCAAGTACCTTTAAACTTGTTCTATGTAAGCACCAATAGCTCTGATACCAATTGTTAATATTATTTAGAACAATAGAGAGGGGGGGTGAATCAGTTGTTCTCAGGTCCAGATGTATCAATTAATCTTTTAAACACTTCAACCGCTCAGATCTAGTAATCAACACTACTCGGTCATTACATAATGTATATAAAAAACATATAACAGTGCAGTCCACTATCCAATAGTATTTAATTTGCAAAACATAGAAATGTTTAAACCAAAACATTCACACAAGTATTGACACCAGGATTTATAGTGGAAACCCAATTTGGGAAAAACCACTTTGTAACATGTTATTGATATGTTCACTCTTCTGAAGTGAGCTTTGTGAAAAGCCAACCTTGTTAAAGGTTTACAAACACACTGCTAGGTGTGACCCTGTTAAAGGATTTCAACCACCCTGTTAGGAGTGTGCTTTGTTAGAGGACTTAAGTACATTCCATTAGAATGCAACCTTGATTAAAGGATTTATACAATGACTGTTAGGTCAACCTTGATTAAAGGATTTTGATTGATACAATGGTTAGAAAGTAACAGTAATATTTGATCTGAAAACATACAACTCACTTTGCAAATAACAGATCCAATTCTTACATATATGTTGGCTTACTGACTGAGTTCCATTTCCATCTCCATCATTGATCTGCTCAGAAATCCCTTCAAGTAATCAAAACTCTAATCAACTCCTTCACCTTCAGCCTTTCTATTGTTTTAGTCAATAACATCAACAACTCCAGCATCTCTCTCAACCTCACACTTAGGTTTCCTTAATACCTATTTGATAGGTAGATCCATCTTTTGCTACTTAATCTCCTTTGTATATCTTAGGGTGAGGTCAGATTCATCGAATCCTTCCAACATTATGTTCTTTGTCCATCCTTCTAGAAACATCTTTAATCTCTTTATTGGAATCACAATAAAATGGTTTACTATGCATTAAATGCTCCATACAGTCAATTAATAAAGTCAACATGATTTACATAATCCAAGAATTCAACTATGTCGGCTACAAATCTGAATTCTTCTTCAAATGTAAATTACTGACGCTCGGTCAATACTATGTTCAAGTCCTTGGTCATCACTATGTAGCTCGGTCACCACTTCAAATTGTTTCCCTCGACTAATGTTGTCTCCCTCAGCAATACATTGATGTTCGGTCAACACTGAATTTACTCAGCATATATTGGCAGTCGAAACTAACTTCACTCGTCTTAAACTATATTTTTTCACTTTTGCTCGGTTAAGCCTACTTGTTAAGTCTTGCTTCTTACTTAAATAAACAATACATTATCTTATCATTGTGCCACACAATCAAGTACTCATTGAAGTATTGAATAACTCAACCTTTCTCTAGGTTCTATTGTTATCACCCTTACCCTAATCCTTCTCATTACTCAATAGATATAGTACTTTCTTAGATAGCAACAGTCTTACCAATTAAGGTTTGACAATAGAAATATGGGTTGAAATAACACAACCTATCTCATAAAAGAATGCAAATGAGTTTGTGCCACCTGGTTTTGTTATGACTAGATTTGATTTGGGACCTTCTACTAAAGATGGGGATGTGCAAAATTTTTGGGTAGTTGTTGAAAATCTAGTGCAAAGGGTTGTTCAAAAGAAAGACTTGCAAAGGAGCAATACAAACAACAATTGGAACACCTCACATCTTATGTGAAAGCTATTTTGGATACTACTACTTTAAAATTAAAAATTGATCACTCATCAGTTGTCAAAGGTCCATAGAAGGAAAATAAAAAAAAGAGTCATTGAGAACATCCATAAGTATCAATATCAATATTATGGAAAGATGACAAAAAAATGGGTGGAAAGGGTCAAAATGAATGCTTCTAGTTTCTTAATCAAAGATAAAGTCATCCATGATGAAGTAATAGTTAGAAAAGAGGTTGGTGAAAAGGAGCTAAAAGAAGTGTGAGAAAAGAAAACGCATTTTGGAAAGACATTATGAGAGATCACAAAGAGATGTCAAGGATGGATGTTAATAACTTTATTGTAGAAAAGATATTTCCAAGTGCAAAAGAGAATTATTCAAAATCTTGGTGTGAGGCTATCGAATGGAAATTAATAATCATTAATCAAGTCTTAGTTGAATAAGAAAAACTTGTGATGAGTTGTGATCGAGTAAAATCCAAAGTTTAGAATGAAATCTCCTTCATCCATCTCAGTGCATCAATGACAAACAAACTTTAGATAATCCAAAAGACTTTACAAGATATGAATGACAAAGAGATTTTTAGTAAGGAAATTCTCAATGAAGATACCGTAGAGAATCTAAATGAAATTTTTTTAGCACTCAAAGATTCTAATGCCTATTTATCAAAATTGCAGTTTAAATTGGGTGACTTTCATAAGAGTCAAAGGACTTAGAAAGCAAGAATGGCCAACATTGTCATCCTAAAGAGTAAGTTAGTTGTTCCTACCATCAAGGTTTTTAGAGTATTAAAAGAGAAATTATCCCTTCAATTGGACCAGTCTTCAACACCAGTGTCTTCATACAAAATGTCATTAATAAGTGTAGAAGATCTGTGAAATGATTTCAATAACTATACTACAGTTTTGGGGTTGGGCTATCGCAGGTCATATTTTTGCTTGTTGTAAATATTGTAATATAGCTTGCAATTTTCCTTATTTTTAAAGTTGTGTTTGGGCCCTATAAATGTAAAAGTTAGGTAAATCATAACTTATCTTCAAAAGGTAGTTATTCTAAGGGCTAACTTAGGAACTTATTTAAACTAACTATTTTTGGAAGTTTTCCAAAGTAGTTATTCAAAGTGGTTATCCCAAGTAACTTTGGTGGTCATCCTAAGTGGTTATCCAAACTAATAACCTTGGGTAGTTATCTCAAGTAATTATGTAAGATAGTTGGGAAGTTATTGTAAGTGGTTATCCCACTTATGCCTATATGTATGATGCAAATTATTGTAAAAAGGGTTCCACTTTTTCACGTAGGACATTGTATATATAAAACTTGAATAGTATTATTCAAGCAAAGTAAATAAAGAGAAAGTTTTGGAAGTGTTTCAAATTGTTATTTTGTGTTATTATTGATGATTCATATGTTCATTAATGATAAGTCTTGCTTTCTTAAATGTCATATGTGAATAATATTAACATATCACGCTCTTGGTACCTTGACAAAGATATGTCAAATTTTAAAAGTTAGTTTATATTTCTATCTTTCTTTCCATTTACTTGCCTATTTATTTCTAAAAACTCCAAAATAGAAAATACCCCTATCATATGAGGGAGTTTCCCCTCTCAAATGTAGAGAAAAATTGTTATCCTACAAAAATGTCTTCAACTATTATAAAGATTTATCACTGCTCATAGGGCAACTAGGGTCAGTTAAAAGAAGCATTTGTAGTGGAAAATCCACTTACTAACAGGTCCACACAAATTTTGAAGTATCTTAGTATTTGAACTAACTTCAAGGTATAAATATTAAGACCATCTCCACCATTTATCAATACTCTTATGATTTTATGCAAGTGGACATATACTCTGAGGTGAAGGGGGTCATTATGGTAAGGCTTATGTGTGGACATGTCTTGTTCAGTGAATGCAACATGGTGGGCGGTAGTCAAGTATCTAACCATGGCTTGAAATTCATCAACCTCAATGTCTACAAAAATAGATGACCCTTATAAGGCCTTATCCATAACTACTTTGTGATTGGGTGAGATACGTAGAAACTCAAATATGGAAATATAAGCAAAGGTCTTCTTAATATGGTCTAATAAATTATATTGACATGTCAAGGGGGTGGAGAAATTGGATTGTACTGATGATTTAGAGGGGGAACCTTGGGCTGTGATCTTTGTTCTATAGGTATTCATAATACATTCAACATTGTTTCCCTTGGTTGTGATAGTGTTTATGGTATATTTTGAATCATATTGAATATGATTAACAACATGATGATGGACATCATATGTATAGTTATCATTGTTATGTTATCCTAAAGAGGAGGATTTACCTTTATCATGATCCTATAATGGATTCTTGAAAATGGTATGATCCTTATTAGATGTGTTAGTATTATTAAGGACTTCAATTTTCCTATGTTCAGTTAAGTTTTGAACTATATTTTTAAGCTAGTAGCAATTTGTAATCTTATGTCCCTTGGTGCGGTGGTAGTCACAAAAGTTGTTATCATTACACCAAGAAGGCTTGAATGAACCTAGTTCTTAATGTCTTAATTTTAGCAATCTAATGACACTTGATTGGACCAATTTCCCTAGGACAACCTTAAGAGGTTTTGTGATAGGTATATAGGTTCATCATGGGTTCTGCCTTCTTGAAGGATGTTGTTGATCATCAGTAATATTAAATGATTGACTCCCACTTTGAGGCATGTTTTTGTTGGTATTGGGAGTATTGGTTCTGTTGTTGAAGGTTCTACACCTGTTGTGCCAATATCTTAGTGGGTGTAGGTGGGACATATGTGCCAACTATAAAATTTGAGTCCACAAAAGGATTTTCCTTATCATAGGAAGGTGTCTGGCTATAGGTATGGGTTGATTGGTGTGTGAGATTTAGGTTTAACATGGATGTATATGATGATGCTACAACTTGGGGTGGTAAAATAGTCGAATGTTGGATTCACCAATGCAAAATGATTTGTTGTAGCATTATGTCCAGTAGGATTTGTTGACACCACTTGATAGCTAGGATTTTGGTTGTTTGATTATTGATTGAGAGGACTGCATTGAAGTGTGATGTGTGGACCTTGGTTGGGAGGTGCCCCTTTTGAGGTAATAATATGACTATTTTGGTTTGGATTAACATCATGGCAGATCATGTTGGTTTGATTGCTTTCATATGTCAAGAGATTGGGTATATTCATCTAATTCATCATTGCTATGGTGTTAGCGGTACTTGCTACTATGGATTGAAGATTGACAGTTGCGTTGAATTGTGACAGGTTGATGATACATTGACACTTTTTTGGGTAATTATTATCATTGGATTGATAGTAAATAAGGAGTTATTATATTAAGTCCCAAATAATGTCATAGAGGTTGTAACATGTGTAGCATTGTCAGACATATTGACGCAAGGCAGGGAGCAAGAGGGCCAAAGGATGGCTCACCCTAATGTTCTAAGCCTACCACACACACACGAAAGCAACAAATAACAAAAGTGAGAGAGAGAATGCCAAATCTTTCATTAACTTTCATCAATAGGAATCATACATGTCGGGTTGTAAGGCCTTCTCAGTTACGACCTGATATTACAATGAAACTCATAAGTCCTCAAACATGAGAGGATCTGTTACAATCTCAACTCTAATGTCTACTATCTTCTAACTCCTCCTAACACTGCTAAACTACCACCAAACATCTACATTTATACAAGAAGCTACTGAGCTGATTCGGCCTTTAGATCCATAATTAATAGAAGTAACAGTCAAATCTAGGACCATACGCTTCCCAATGATGGATTCCAACATTACTTCTATGATCCAATATAAATGTACACGTCGGCCACAATAGGAAACAAAACTAGACCCATTGGTAAGCAAGCTAACCGAGCAGCAGACGGGCAACGCCGAGTGCCAGTGAATTAATCAACCACCCAGGAGATAACTGACAACACTCGGTAACCAAAGGAAACTGACCAACTTAGTTGAAGAAGAAACCAAGCAACATAGACAAAGCTCAAAAGTTCTTTTTGGTGACACAAGATTGCCAAGGACCCAAGATGCTCCTGCATCAAACACCTGGGGTTATCTAGAAATGATTCTCAAAATCATTTGGTAGGTTTGGTCCAAGCTGCATCCAACTCAGACTATGAAATCCAAGAACTATCCTCCATCGGTCTATTCTTCCACTTGACCAAATATTCCAAGTACTGTTTCCCTCTTGTACTTTTGCCAACTCTTTCCTTCAAAATCTATTCCACTTCATCATTCTGCTTCTTAGGATATTCTATCGATACTATCACTTCTTCATCAGGTTCATGATACTCATATAAATCAGCAATGTTGAAAATCAATGATATGTCCATGTCATCAGGCAACTCAATCTCATATGCATTTCCACTGTCAAATTTCCTCAAAATTTTGCAAGGTCCAAACTTCTTCATCTTCAGCTTTCCATATGTTCCAACAGGAAACTGACCTTTCTTCAAATGAACCATCACTTCATTACCAACATCAAAAGTCTTATATCTCCTTGATTTATCAACTCTGTCTTTGTATTTTTGATTACTATCTTCTAGTTTTATCTTCACATCTTCATGCAATGTCTTCATGTATTCAAAAAATTTCACTCCTTCAGCACTTTTATTTTCATCATCAATGTCTCTCAAATCAGATATTCCTCTCGGTTGTGTGCCATTCACAATCTCAAATGGTGTCTTTCCAGTACTTCTATTTATTGAATTATTGTATGCAAACTCTACTTGTGCTAACACAGAATCCTAATTATTCGGTGTGTCTCCAACTAAACATCTCAAAAGATTTCCCAAACTTTTGTTCACAACTCCAGTCTATACATCGGTTTGTGGGTGAAATGTAGAACTATATTTCAACTCAGTGCCAAATTTCTTCCAAAGTGTTTTCCAAAAATAACCAACAAATTTATTGTCTCAATCAGAGATAATACTCCTCAGTAACCCATGTAATCTCACAATTTCCTTAAAGAAAAGATCTGCTACATTTACTGCATCTGATGTCTTTCTACATAGTATAAAATGTGCCATCTTAGAAAATCTATCCACAACAACAAATATAGAATCATTACCTCTCACTGTCTTTGGTAAGCCAAGAGCAAAATCCATACTAATATCAATCCAAGGTTTCTCAGGTATAGCAATCAGTGTATACAATCCAGTATTCTGACTTACTCCTTTTGCAACTTGACAAATACCACAAATTTTCACAAATTTCTAAACATCTCTATACAACTGTGGCCAAAAGTACTTTTCCTTCAACAAATTCCATGTTTTATCAATGCCAAAGTGTCCATCCAAACCACTACTATGTTTCTCCTTTATCAAATTAGTTCTCATTACTCCTCTCGGTATACACAACTGAATATGTTTAAACAACATACCTTCCTGAATCAAATATTCATCCCATTTAGTATCTTGTTGATCTTGTATAGGTGCTCTACACTTTCTCCACGGCTCAGAAAAATTAGGGTAATTTTCATATAGCTCTTTCATCTCATCAAAACCAAGAACTTGAATTTTCATCTTGGTCATCAAAGATCTTCTTCTACTCAATGCATCAACAACTCAGTTAGTGACTCCACTCTTATGTTTTATCACAAATGTATAACTCTGCAAATACTCAACCCATTTCATATGTCTTTGATTCAACTTATTCTGACTACCCAAATACTGTAAAGCCTTATGATTAGTATACAACACAAATTCACTCAGTATCAAATAATGTCTCCATTTCTTCAGTGCTTGAACAATAGCACAGAACTCTTGATCATACACAGAATATTTCCTTCTAGCATCATTCAACTTTTCACTAAAGAAAGCATCAGGTTTACCTTCTTGACTCAACACAACTCCAATTGCACTTCCACTTGCATCACATTCTACTTGAAATACTTTACTGAAATTGGGTAATGCCAAAATAGGTAATTCAACAACCTTTTGCTTTAGATTCTCAAAAATTTTATCAGCTCCATGTGTCCACTTGAATTCTCTTTTGTCTCCTCTCATAGTCTCAGTCATAGCATTACAAATTGAAATGAAATTCGTTATGAACTTTTGGTAAAAACTTGCCAAACCATGAAATGATCTTACCTTAGTAGCATTCACAGGTGTAGGCCAATTCAGAATAGCTTCAACCTTTTTCAGGATCCATTTTCAAACCATTAGCTGAAATAACAAATCCCAAATACACAATCTCTTCTTTCATGAATGAACACTTTTTCAGATTTATCAACAACTTTTCTTCTTTCAGTCTCTGCAAAACTTGTCTTACATGAAACAAATGTGCTTCTCTAGTCTTACTGAATATCAGAATATCATCAAGATATACAATCACAAACTTACCCAAGAATTTCTTCAAAACTTCATTCATCAACCTCATAAAAGTACTCGGTGCATTAGTTAAACCAAAAGGCATAACCAACCACTCATACAAACCTTCCTTTGTCTTGAAAGAAATCTTCCATTCATCACCTTCTCTGATTCTGATATGATGATACCCACTTTTCAAATCAATCTTTGTGAAATAGTTTGCTCCAGTCAAACTGTCCATTATATCATCCATTCTTGGTATAGGAAACCTATACTTCACTGTTATCTTATTGATTACTCTGGAATCAGTACACATTCTCCATTCCCCATTCTTCTTTGGTGCTAATACAATAGGTACTACACAAGGACTCAAACTTTCTCTGAACAAACCTTTCTCCAGCAACTCTTGAATTTATCAGTTCAATTCCTGATTCTCGGTAGGTGTCAATCGATGAGGTGCCTTATTCAGTAAAATAGCTCCAGGAATTAGATCCATACAATGATCAATACTTCTTTTTGGCAGAAAACCATTAGGTACATTATCAGAAATGATATCACTGTACTCAGTGAGTAACTTATCAATCTCCTCAGGGACATTATCTCCTATTTTCTTACTTGGTTTATTAGGAATCATAGCAAAACATACATCATCCCTCTTCAAAGAGTTAACAAACTTCCTTCCTTCCATCAAGAAAACTTTCACAGATGTGAAAACATTACTAACAGGTTCTTCCATCAATGGTAACAAGATTTATTTCTTTCCATCAGCCACAATAGTATACTTATGCAATCTCCCATCATATATAGCATGTCTATCATATTGCCAAGGTCTACTCAATAAAATATGACAACAATCCATAGGCATGATATCACACAACACCTTATCATAGTATTTTCCAATCTTCAAATTCACATAACATTGTTCACTTACCAGAAGTGTATGCTCATCCTTGATCCATGAAATCTGATAGGGCTTTAGATGTACTAACCTTTTCAACTACAAATTTGTGACCATCTCTTCAGATGCCAGGTTCTCCGAGCTACCACTATCAATGATTACCTTCCAAATTTTGTTATAAACTCTACATCTGGTCTTGAACAACCTTTTCCTTACCAGATCTTCCTTCTTTCTTTCATTCCGCAATGCTCTCCTCACCATTAGGTTATTCTCCCTTTCAGGTTCATTCAATGGTTCTTGCACTACAACATTCCTACTGCTACCAGCCTTCTTACTTGCTTGTGTACATTGAAATGACCCATTCCCTTCTTCTCCATAATTGTAACAAGTTCCTTGAAAACTTCCTCTGCTATAACCACCTCGGTAGTTACTGCCTCTGCCTCTAGATGAACTTTCACCTTTCCACTCGGTCTTGCCTTTGTCCAAATTTGTCTTTTCTGGTTTGGATCAACCTATTTCACCATTAGATCTACCTCTTCCTCTAGGGAATCTACCACCTCGACCTTTCTGTCTCTGTTCATGTCTCTTGTTCAATTTCTCCTTGGATTTCAAAGCAAATTGATATGCCTCTTCAATACTCTCTAACTTGACCATACTAATTTTCTCTTGGATGGAAACTCTCAAACCATTCAGGTATTTGCCGATTCTTTCCACATCATCTTCATTGTGTCCAGATCTAATATCCAATCTATAGAATTCCTCAGTATACTCTTTTACCGACCTATCCTTCTATCTCAAACTTTGCATTCGCTGAACTAGGTTAATCTGATAATCACAGGGTAAGAACTTTCCTTTCAATTTATTTACCATCTTGTTCCATACCTTGATTTTGTCTTTACCTTTCCTTTTTCTATCCAATTGCAGATGTTCCCACCATAAGGATGCATGACTTTTCAACTTGGTGCTTGCAATCTTCACCTTCTTATCCTCAGGGATACTTTCATAGTCGAAATACTTTTCCATCTCAGTGATCCAGTCCACCAATTCATCAGAATCTAGCTTTCCACTATACTCAGGAGGATTGAAATGTGGTGTTGACTTCAGACTTGTCAAAGCCTTCAAAAATATTTCCTCACCTTGATCCATAATAGGAGCAGGTTCTGCATTCACCTGTTCTTCAATTTCATCATCACTAACATCTTCAAGATGTTTGCCTCTTCTTTGGGCTGTCTCAACTGCTTCTAACCTAGCAACAATCTGTCTTAGCATATCTTCCAATCTTGGATCTGCATCTCACCTCCCACAAACCATCTTGACAACCCTATATAATTGTAGGTCAGATCGTAATCTGTTACCCCACAACAATCCACTAGGGCTTCAAGAGGAACCAACAAACCTAGATCTGCAGACCTAGATCAAGATCTCACCTCACTCTTATACCACCTAATGCAAGGTAGGGAGAAAGAGGGCCAAAGGATGGCTCATTATAATGTTCCAAGCCTACCACACACATGCGGAAGCAACAAATAACAAAAGTGAGAGAGAGAATGCCAGATCTTTCATTAACTTTCATCAATAGGAATCATACATGCCAGGCTGTAAGGCCTTCCCGGTTATGGCTTGATATTAAAATGAAACTCAAAAGTCCTCAAACATGCAAGGATCTATTACAATCTCAACTCTAATGTCTACTATCTTCTAACTCCTCCTAACACTGCTAAACTACCACCAAACATCTACATTTATACAAGAAGCTACTGAGCTGAATCAGCCTTCAGATCCACAATTAACGAAAGTAATGGTCAAATCTGGGACCATACGCTTCCCAATGATGGATTCTAGCATTAATTTCATGATCCAATATAAATGTACAAGTCGGCCACAATAGGAAACAAAACTAGACCCGTCAGTAAGCAAGCTAACCGAGCAGCAGACGGGCAATGTCGAGCGCCAGTGAATTAACCAACCACCCAGGAGATAACCGACGACACTCAGTAACCAAAGGAAATTGACCAACTACCAACCAAATCGGTAGAAGAAGAAACTGAGCAACATAGCCAAAGATCAAAAGTTCTTTTTGGTGACACAAGATTGCCAAGGACCCGAGATGCTCCTGCATCACATATTGCTAGAGGGCATGCATGCAGATACTTGGGAAGATGTGGATGCATGAGTAATCCCAATTGAATGTGTTTGTATTTGTGTCACTTGTTCTACAATGGTAGAAATGTCAAACCCTACTGGTATTTTTTCTCCATTTTGTGAAATCAAACAAAAGTATTGATTAGGACTGGTGGATAATAATGCTTCTATAATAATCATGATCCTAGGGTCTTGTAATACATCATCAATTTATTCTTGGGTACATTGAGCTCAAATATTTTCAATTGTGAATTGGTTATTAGAAGGTGGTGGTAAAGTAGATCCTCCTCTTATACATCTTGAGGTTCTTGTCATGTTAAAGTCCATAGGTGAAAAGTCCATATTGTTGGTAGGGTTAAAGTTAGGGTTACTATGGGATTCATTTGACCTTTGTTCCTTTGGGATCATGTAGTTGGCATATGAAAATGCAAGAATGACACTAAGGAATCTAATTGTTTATTTTTGGGAATGACTCTAATGATAAATGCAAAAGGTAAAATGATGATTATGATGACTAGGTATGACATAATATTTTGGGGGGAATTTAGTGATTTTTAGGAAAATGTCTAAGTTATATGCAAAATGCAAAAGGTAAAATGATGGTTGTGAAAACTAGGCATGAAACCAATTTTTTTTGGGTTTATTTTTTATTTTTTGGAGAATGCATAAGGTTTATGCAAAATTAAAAAGGTAAAATGATGATTGTGTCAACTAGGTATGATACTAAATTTTTTGGGATTTTGTAATTTTTGGAAAAGTGTATAAGGTATATGCAAAATGAAAAAGTTAAAATGCTGATTATGACAACTAGGTGTGACACTATTTTTTGTGATTTTTTAATTTTTGGGAAAATGTCTAAGGTATATACAAAATGCAAAAGGTAAAATGATGATTATGATGACTAGGTATGACACTATTTTTTTGGATTTTGTGATTTTTGGAAAAATATCTAAAGTATATGCAAAATTTAAAAGGTAAAATGATGATGATGACAACTAGGTATGAAACTAAGGCAAACTCAAGAGGTAAAATGATACTAATGACTACAATATGGACAAATAGACCCTAAGAGAATTTTTTTAGGAAATTTTGAGAATAAAACTTTAGTAGACAACCTAAGTATTTGAGATAATTTTCTTGACCTCCAAGGTGTGACAAAAGTGACAAGTTGACAAATTGTTGGTTGTGACAAAAAGGATAATCAGATTTATGGAGGTCAAAATTATTTTATCAATCACTATGAAAGAATCCAAAAAGTGTATCCTCTAATTTCCAAAAGATAGCCCTAAAGGTAAATTGTTTAACCCTGGGATATGCAAAACCTATGTTTTTATGTTTTTTATTTTTATTTTTGGAATGTGCAAGGTAACCCTAAAGATGTATGTAATAAGGAAACCCTAATGACAATGTATGTAAAAAAGCAAACCCTAAGGATGGATGTAAAAGGGTAATGAGAACCCTAATAATGAATGCAAAAAGGAAATAGGGAACCTAATGATGTATGCAAAAAAGGAAATACGAAGCCTAATAATGAAATGCAAAAAGGAAGTAGGGAACCCAATAATCTATGCAAGAGGAAATATGGAACCTAATAATGTATGAAAAAAGGAAATAGGGGACCTAATAATGTATGTAGAAAGTAAACTATAAGGGGGTATGCAAAAAGGAAATTTAACAATAAGGTATGCAAAAAAGGAAACCCTAATGATAAGGTATACACAAAGGAAACCCTAATGAAAAGGAAATGGAAAAAGAAAACCCTAATAATAAGGTATGCAAAAAGGAAACCCTAATAGCAATGCATACAAAAAGGAAACCATAATGATAAGGTATGGAAAAAGGAAACCCTAATGATAAGGTATGCAAAAGGAAACCTAATGACGTATGTAAAAAGAAAAACCTAATGATAATATATATAAAAGGAAACCTAATGAGGTGTGTAGAAAGGAAACCTAATGAGGTATGCACAAAGGAAACCCTAATGACAAGGTATGTAAAAAGGAAACCCTAATGATAAGGTATGCAAAAAAGAAACCCTAATGAAAAGGTATACAAAAAGACTCAAACCTTAATGATAAGGTAATTTTGAAAGCAAGGACCAACTATGGATGCCAAATTATGCCCTAGGAAATAGAAGATAATGCAAAGCAAAACTCTAAAATGAAAATAGTAAAGGATGTATGCAAACTACAAGATGCCAAACATTATGTTTTTAGTTTGAACATGTATTAGGAATTTGTCTAGTAACCCTAATTTTGTCTCTTTACAAGGTTCTTAGGCATGGATTATCATGTAATTACATTGTAGTGGTATAGAAATTATGTTACAGGATTTGGCAAATGTGTCACAAAGAGGCAACACTTGTGACGTTTATTAAGTGAATGCAAGAAAAATATAACAATAATGGTGAAAGAACTGGCAAATAAATCTAAGCAGTTATGGACACTGGGTAAATAAATTGGTAAGAAATTGTGTCACAATATTGTTAGATGCGATTTAGAAAATGATAAATGCATATCAAAATGTCTTTGATGCATCTCAAAAAGTTTCAATTGCATCTCAAAAAGTATCAGTTTTATATTTCTATTTGTGAATGTCTTGTGTAAGTCTTTGGAAAATATCATTAAATTTAAAAAGTGCAATGAAGACATGCTGCAAGACAATATGGATATTGTAATACATCACATGATGTATTGAATCTAGACATTTTTGGAGACGTGTAGATGGAAAAGTCAAATGAAGAGACAAGTGATATTTGTCACATGCCTAGACAATTTTAGAGTTGATCCATGTGAGTGAAAATGATTGGTTGAAATGAGAAAGAAAATGATAATGAATTAATTAAATCAATAAATATATTTATTTAATTTAAAGTAGAAAGAGGAGTGGGAAATGGGTAATTAAATAAATATATATTTATTTATCATAAGATAAAAAAAAAAAGTTAATGAATTAAATAAATAAGTAAAAATATTTATTTAAATAATAGAGAACAATACTAATGATTTAGTTAAATACATAATAAATATATATTTAATTAATAAAATAATTGTGATTAAAAAATTTATTTAATTATATGACAATAATTTTAGGTGTCTACAACAATCATTACCTAACATATCACAATGAGATAAAGAATCATCATTACTAAATAACATATACGGTTCCATTACGATATTTAGATTTAATATAAAATAAAAATATTATAAATTAATAAATATAGAAAATTAAAACAAAAACATAACCCTTAAAGCCAAATCCCTTTACTAGAAAGATTATGGTTCAAACTCACTAATTTATGCATGGAAAATAAATGCTTCCCATATATATTATCTAGTGAAATAAATTTATTCTACACTAATAGATAAACATAATCACAATTAAGAGTTGAGTTAGGTAACAATATAGAAACATGTTCATAAAAGGGTACAAAATCTAACAAAGAGGACAAGTGTACTTAGTTTTATGGTTCAATGAAGGATATTTAATAGTAGATGGTATTTGATACTCCTATAGAGTTATTTGTTGTCATTGGTTTTGATTAATTCATATTAATTGTCAAAGTCATTCGGTAAAGAAGGATAGTCAAGTCGGTAAAGGAATAAGCTAGTCAGTAAATGGAAGTAAAGGAAAGGTAATTTTGGTAAAAGGGAATAAGGAACAGACACTGAGCAAGGAAAATCGAACATCGAGAAGATACCGAGTTACAACATCTACTGAACTAAGAGAACATACATGTTACCAAGCAGAAGAAAACATATTACTGAGCATCACAAGTCGACATAAGGAAAATCTACAGATACATTGAATTTGGACACCGAGCAGAAATTTTTTTACAAATATCGAGGAGATTGTTTGATGGAACATTGGAGATTTAAATATAATGATTTTGTATGATTGCAAGGTGATATTTTCCAATTAGAATTAAATGTGATATATGCATTGGAGAAGTAACCAATGCTAGCACTGCTTAAGGAGAAGATTCTAGAATGTTTCCACCGCTTCTAGAATTGAGTATAAAATGGATCAGAGTGTAAAAATTAGAGAGAGAGTATGATGCAAAGGAGAAATTGTAGAGAGAGGGTGATGATCATTCAAGAGATAAGTTTGAAGGTGATGAGTAGAGAAGCCACCGAGTAATAGAGAAGTAAATAATAGATTTTGAATGTGATACATAGTTGAAGTTACCGAGTACATAATTGAATTTGTGAGTGAAGTACAGTATGAGGTAAATTGTTATTGAGCATATTGAAGTCTGAAAAGCATATGTTGATGCAAGCATTATAGAAAATTTGTTACTGATTAAGTGTGTAATCAGAATTGTAAAAGCTCTTAACCAAGTAGATCCTAATAGGTCTTATATTGTAAATCCTTTAACATGGTATGTCTATTGCATTAGAGTTGTAAAATCCTTTAGCAAGGTAGACTTAATCGATCTTTAGACTCTTAACAGGGTTAATACTCTTAACAGGGTAAGATATTATAAATAGCTAACATTGTAGCTCTAACCAAGCAAGCTTAATACTACAATAAATAAGTGTTGTGGGTGTCATCCCCACCGCAGTTTTTTTCCTCTAACAAGGATTTCAATAATACCTAAATCATTGTGTTATGAGTCATGTTTCATGATATTGTTTTATATGTTTTATGTTGTTATATGCAAAGTTATGAATTTGGTGAATGGTTAAAAGGTTAGATAAAAGTTTTTGGAGTACTCATTCAACCCTCCCCTCTCAGTACTTAACTTTCCATAAAGTAATCCAACAATTGGTATCAAATCAAGGTCTCTTATTCATAAGTTTAACCACTTGAGAGGAAAGATCTGAAGAGATGGAAAGCTATATGTATGAAAAGGTGGTTGATAACATGAACATAGAATTAAGGATGGATAATGACTACACTGATGAATTGAGGAGGAAATTGAAGCATTCTTTCAATAAGAGAAAGAAACTAGCACATCAATTGAAGTATACACAAGATCAGGTTGAAGAACTTGAAGAACTATTAGAGGGAAGTATGTCTGATGAATCTAAAGCTCCCTTATCAAAATTGATTGAAAAGAATAAACACCTAATTGATTAGGTAAAAGCACTGAAAAGAGAACAAGAATCTCAATCGATAAGAATGTGTGAAGTCCTTGAACAAAAGAGAAAAGTTGAAGATGACAAAAGAATAGTTGAATACGAGAGAAGACAAGTGAATGCAAGGTTGAATGAGAAAGATGGGGAAATACTGAGCTTGACTCAAATTCACTATAATACATCAAATCAACTAGTCAATGCTAATTAGGAGATTGCAAGAAAAGTTGAAGAGATTGTTGGACTGAGATAAAAAAAAAATGAACATTTGAAGAATGAACTGAAATATGAAAAGGATGCAAATGAATTCTTGAAAAGGAATAAAGAAACACCAAGGATACTGGATGAAGAACTAAGAGGTTAGAGACAACTGAGAGATACTTATGGACTTGGATTTAATGAAAACAACACTACCGAGAAGGATGAGTCCTTAAATCAAGCAACCAATTGAGATAATGCTACCCCACCAAAGATAAGGAAGCCTACTTGCTATCATTGTGGAAAACCAGGTCATACAACCAATGCCTGTAGGAGAAAAAGAGGTAATCCACTGAGCATTCCTAAGTTTAATTGTTATTGTTATAATTGCAATAAGTATGGTCATAAGGCATTTGAGTGTACATCAAGGATTGATAACAATGCAAGGAAGCCAAGATTCAATGGTTACTGCAATAATTATAATAGATATGGTCACAAGTTTGAAGAATGCAGGTCACAAAGGAAGAATGTGAAATGGGTCCCTAACCGATATAATTCCGCAAACAATCAACAAGGATCAACTATACCATGGGACTACAGTACAAGAATTACATGTACAACATGTGGGAAATTTGGAGGTGTAGCAAAATATTGCATTTTGATGCATGGAAGGAATAATAGAAGATCATGGAGAAATTCTAGAATGGCTTGTTTTCATTGTCACAAGGTCGGTCACCTAGCTAAAGACTGTAGGTGCAGAAGCAAAGCCCCAACCGAGAAACAACTGAGTGAAACTGCTCAAGTTAATGTTGAAGAGATAAGAGATTAGATGAATATAACACATAGAAGAAAGTATGAAGATGATGGAACTGAACTTGGCACCTCATCCTTTGGATTGGGTGCATCCATCTTCACCTAATTAGTCAAAGGTATGTGTAGGAGATGACAACTAAAATTCTATCTTAAATATGTTCCTAACAATTATGCAAAGATCCATATTAGCATATTTAGATGCATTTGGATATATGTCATGAAGTTGACATTTCATATTTTGATCGGTAAGAGAATATGTTATTTTGTTCCATTTGGTGAAAGGAAGTGTATTTGGTAATCAATGAAAAAGGAGCCGGTAAAGAGCATTTAATGCAAAATTATAGCCATTGGAAAACCTAATCAAAGAAAAACTATAAATATAGCTCTTGTAATTTTATTTCTCACCTTACATTTTTCAGAGCCATTAAGCACTTTGCAAATATAAGACTACCAAGAGCATCTGAGTGATCAATCAAGAAAATATTATCACTATCAAGCACAATCTAGTTACTATTGGTGTTTTCCCAAGATGTGTTAATGCAATTGATTTGTCATTCAAGTGAAACCCTACAATCAAGAGATTAATCTGTGAAACAATGGCACCCAAAGTACAAAATCTTGTTGTTTTTTAGAAGATTGACCTAGTCAATCCAAAGTATAAGCTACCACCAACCGTAGCAGATGAAAATGATAAATTTGGAGCCCTATCTTCGATCCCACCAAGATTTCTTCTAATTGAAGATGTTTGTGCCTTCATACATTGCAAGATATAGGAGATTTGTCGAGCAAAGATAGATACATCCTACTAGAATCTATATGTAAACAAAAGATAAATGATGGACATACATATTTGGAGACCAAGGGTTTGGTTCATGCCATGCATGTACCGACAGTGTTCTTAATAGGAATAGATAAAGATTATTTTGAGCTGAGTACATGATCAGTTCATGTGGCTTGATGCACCTGTTAAAATCACAAAAGATGTACTACATATTGTAACAGGTTATCCAATTCGTCATAGACTGAGAGCTCATAATCAAACAAATAAGAATAAATTATGTGAGCTAACACAATAAAAATGGGATAGAAGAGGTCTAAAGTTTTCTATTGTTGATGATCTTGAGCTAAGATTCACATGCAGTGTAATATCCTACCGAATCTTTCAATCATCTCGGTCAGACAATGTACCTTGTGGAGCTGTTGATATAGCCTACAAGATTGTGAAGAAAGATATGAAAGTAGATATGTGTGATATCTTATTGAAATAATTTGATGACAATATGAATACAATCAAAAAGGCAAAAACCAATACTTTGAAGCTCGGTTCACTACTGGTATGTATATTTTTCTACTTTCAGAACTTGTTTCCATCAATCGGTGACATAGTGTGGAATGTGAACAAACCGATTATTTATCAAATAAATGAGTTATTCAAAGTTTAGGAGATAAATTTGACATGGTTATGAATGATTAGTTTTCAAAGTTTCAATTTAAAATGCATAAGAAGTTTAGAATTCCACCTCATCTAGTGGAACAATACAAGGATACTATTTGCTTTAAAGTTGATACAAACACTTGTATAGTGAAAGTTGTGGAGCCTCAAACCATGTGGCTACCACCTATGGGTTATGAAATGGATATTTATGCTTACACCATTGCAGATTGAAGGTTTGTTAGAGAAACCAATTGATAAGAGGGCCAATCAGTATGACACCTATAAATAAGTTAAGGATAAAATCAAGCTAGGTATATTGATACCTAAGGAAATAAGGAAACCAACATGATGATAAGCAATTTGTCCAAAAATCTAGGTGTTGTTGTTGAAGAAGATAAAGTTGGTCCTTCAGAGATTGAGGGGAAGCAAATTAGAATGGAAAAGGAAACCCCTATCCCAATCAATGCAAGACCATTAACGAGGTCTTCCTCCACACTGAGAGAGAAGAAGAAACCAAAGATAGAGCAATCAAAGCCTAAAATCTACATGAGAGAAAATAATACTTATGGTAGACCAAGTAGGAAGTTGAAATTGCAAGAAGATAACGAAACTGAAGCTAAAGATGTAACTCAATTAAAGTTGTGCAAAACTAGACACCAAAAATGAGAAATCTGGATGAGTGACTTAAAGTACTCAAGAAGTATGGTAGATATTCTAGAATAAAACAAAATTAAATATAAAACTAGAGGTGATGAGGAAAAAGAAAAGATTGAAGAATCTATTGTGTTTACATTGCACAAGTTTAGGACTACTTCGGTTGAGACTGACGATCGAGTATCAAATGAATTATCACAAAAGATAGATGTGAGATGGAAATATGCCCTGGCATCTGAGAAATAAATGAGGGAGAGATATCTAGTCATTACTGTTCTTCAATTGTCAACAAGAGGAATTAAAGAAGGATTAAATGAATATTCTAAGAGATTTATATTCAAGGGCAGAGCACTAAGGATAATGGTCGGTAAGCTTGAAGAAGTGCAAAAAGAGACATATGCATTATGGAGAAAGATATTCTTTCCCCAACATATTAACAGAGATCAAGGAACCTCAAGGGAAGTCATATCCCATTGATTTGACTACAGATAAGAAGAGGTCATCATTGAAGACATAATAGATAAAGACCCAACTGAGGGTATTGTAGATGATGAAGATGTAATGGCAATCAAGGCCAAGGAGAATGAATAAATGAATCTTGATGATTCAACACAAGAAAAAATAATTGATATAGATCCTGTTATTGAATAAATATTAAATTTTCCTGAGATTGAAGAAGTTATCTCAAATGTTACAAAGATGTTCCAACTAATGTTGAAGCCCCCACCGAACCAAAAAAGGAAACACAACAAAAGGAGATTGTAGAGATTGAGACACCAAAAGATCTAAATACAGAGTTGGTCACTCCTACCAAGACCACCGATCCCCACCAGAAACAAGAACCAATGAAAGCTAAGGAAAAGGATAAAGAAGAAGAGAAGAAAGAAGAACATGAAGAGAAGAAGGAAGGAAAACAAAAATAAGAAAAAGATGACAAAACCGAGGATACCACTACTGCCACAACTGCTGATATGAAGTTATCTACTAGAGAGAGTATTTGAACTATAAAGAAGAAATCAAAAGAGGAAGCATGAAAAGGAAAAAATTGACTTAAACAACCTATTGTTATACCAAATGTGGAGATTTACTGAAGAGGAAAGATGCACAAGATAAATTATTAGCAAAGAAGCAAAAAAAATATGTACTAGAGAGTGTCAAAGAAATATTGAAAGAGATAGTACCAGCTACATATATTAATGAGAAAGGA